>CAJQUW010002096.1:0-561539 GCA_907163375.1 Prostheceraeus crozeri | reverse complement strand
CTGACGCTGATTCCAAATCTGAAATCCGTTTTCCAATCCGATGCTTCGTTTTGAAGCTAGAGTCCAAAACGTCCCAAATTCTAACTCTGTCGTTTTTCGCCAATGTCCCAAAATCTTAAATGGCGTCTCACATCTAAACGAAGACAGATAGGAACAAGCCGATTGTTTCACTGAATTTGTCTCACTCTTAGCTTTCAAACGAGCTATCGCACGACAAAATCCGTCCACTGGAAGCCAAAATCGAAGCAAGCTGTCCAGAGGGGGGGGGGGACGTCAGTGAAATTTCAAAATTTGATGAAAAATGTTTTGGTGACGGTCCCAGGTCGAAATTCCACACTTTGGAAAATTTTCAAATTTTTACCCATACAAAGTCACTCTGACACTTAGGATTTTTTCAGGTAAGCGAGCTCCGACCTAAAATCTTGTAACCGCTCTAACTTTTGAACGAAGACAGATAGGAACAAGCCGATTGTTTCACTGAATTTGTCTCACTCTTAGCTTTCAAACGAGCTATCGCGCGACAAAATCCGTCCACTGGAAGCCAAAATCGAAGCAAGCTGTCCAGAGGGGGGGGGGGACGTCAGTGAAATTTCAAAATTTGATGAAAAATGTTTTGGTGACGGTCCCAGGTCGAAATTCCACACTTTGGAAAATTTTCAAATTTTTACCCATACAAAGTCACTCTGACACTTAGGATTTTTTCAGGTAAGCGAGCTCCGACCTAAAATCTTGTAACCGCTCTAACTTTTGAACGAAGACAGATAGGACCAAGCCGATTGTTTCACTGAATTTGTCTCACTCTTAGCTTTCAAACGAGCTATCGCACGACAAAATCCGTCCACTGGAAGCCAAAATCGAAGCAAGCTGTCCAGAGTGGGGGACGTCAGTGAAAATTTTTTCTCTCCGATTTCGCTGGAAACATCCTTCCTAACCCAAAATTTCACGTAGATTCCGAATCTGGCCTCCGTTTTCTCATCCGATGCTTCGTTTGGGCGCTACACACCAAAACATCCCAAATTCTAACTCTGTCGTTTTTCAGCGAGCGCGAGTAGATGCGCGTTTTTTCTCCGCCGATTGACTTGAAACTCACTATAACAGATAAAGAAGGTACGCGATTCCTAAATCTGAAATCCGTTTTCAATCCGATCTTTCGATTGGAAGCTACAGCCCAAAGACCTCCGAAAATCTAACTCTGTCGTTTTCACCAATGTCCAAAATCTAAATGCGTCTACATCTAACGAAGACTATAGGAACAAGCCGATTCTTTCACTGAATTTGTCTCACTCTTAGCTTTCAAACGAGCTATCGCACGACAAAATCCGTCCACTAGAAGCCAAAATCGAAAGCAAACTGTGTAGGGGGGGGGGGGGAACGTCAGCCGAAAATTTTTTCTCTCCGATTTCGCACCTTCGCTGGAAACATCTTTCTAACCCAAAATTTCACGTAGATTTCCGAATCTGGACGGACTCCCGTTTTCTCATCCAAAAAAACCACCTCACCTTCCACTATACGAAAACAAAACCCATATACAACCCAACATTCAGCAGATTGCAACCAAAAACATCACACACTAAACCTCAAATTATCCTCGGTCGCCCCAATTGTCCACCACGACAACTTGGACCACGGACACTCTAATCGTTCCAGAGGGGGGGGGGACCCAGACCCGAAGCACTACCACGCGGCCGACCACGACACTCCCTGCACTCTGTGAAAATCTGCGTTCCAGAGGGGGGGGGGGGGGGGCGCCGTTCGATGTTCGTCATTTGCTTACTACTATCTTAATTGAAAGTCCATTTCCAGCCCCAAAGCAAAGTAGCTGCATGCTATAAAATAGTGTCATTTCTATAATGGCGTTTACCACAATTCACGTTTTTGCAGTTGCTTCAATTACATATAACTTTTGGAAAGCGTGTATGGGCATGTTTCGCCTGTCTGTTCATTGGAATTTAAGTGCAACATAAAATTGTCAACATCCTACTGCTACGAATATAAGCCTTATATGCATAGTGTCAAATAGGTACATGTATATTCGCATTTGCAGGAACGGACAAGAAAATAATTTCATACTATAATACATTTCTACTATAAATTTATATTTTGCTTCAAATGAAAAACGGCTATATAGCAGTGAGCTTATAAAACACAGTAAAGTCATCGTTAACACCAGCAAATAATCTATAAATTAATTCATCGATTTATGTAATACAATTAGCCTGATGCGTATGTACACAAACTTGGTTGTAGAGAAATATGGACCGAAAGGAAGGATGCTTGTCAAGAAGCAGTCAACTAGCGGCATAGGAACGAAGCAGCATTTTAGGTATGAGTTCTTGAAAAGGATCTTCTCCATTTCACATAGGCCTGCCGTGAAACAGATTTTGAAGCTGCATTTTGCTGTCGAAAGCATAGCGCAAATTAGTGTTTTGCCTACCTCTCAGAGTAGCACATAATTTGATTACAAATCAAAAAGCAGACACCAGGAGAATAATATTGAATACAAATGGTGCAATGCTTGAAATATATCTAGGACTGTGAAATTGGAGTTGCCGTAAATCACAGATGTACATCATTTAACTTGAGACAAATGTGGATCTAGGATAACTGAACTTTATTTTCCTCACCGGTGTTATATTTTCCACGAGAAAATATTTACGCACTTGCTTTCAATAATGATAAAATATGCTATTAAATCAAACAGAGTGCAGTTATTATACCTACTCTAAGGACACTATAAAGCATCTCAGATTTCGGTCGAAATTGAAATTCGGTGTATTGAAGATACATCTTTTTGAGCAATGACTGTTATTTCATTGTCATGATAATTGGGTATGGCATGCGGTTTGAATTTTAGCTGATGGAGGGTATACGGTTATGCATGTACTTTTTCATGTACTACGATATCATCAGCCGGTATCGATTATTCTTGCATTCTTAAAAAGGATTCGTTATTATACACAAAGTATAATTGGTTAGGAGAATTTTTCCATTGCTTCATGGTTATCAAAAATTCTTCTAAGAAGGATTAAATCGATCATGCTAGAGCAGCGACGGGACTCATCAATTTTCGGAGATCAAAGGCGAAGTCATAGATTAATAGTGTGCTAGAGGGATATCGGTTGTGGGTATTGATGAACTTTTTGTCGGGACAGTTGAGGGGGTGTTTCAGCAGTTTGTATTTACATGTTGTGTTAAATGGGAATTTCGATTTGGGACAGTATATAGTACTGCAGTATTTACCGGTACTTGAAACGTAGTTGGTAGTCTGCCTGTAGGCCTAATGTTTTCATCCTATTCATTTGTTTCCAGTCTTTGGTTGTCTTAGGTTACATTTATATAGCTTTGATGTGAAGCTTCCCATTTTCTGCGTCAAATAAGTTACAATTTTAGTTTGATTAGCTCGTGCAGATTCTCGAGGATTTTGGAACCTAAAAGCTAGAAAAAATTTGTTTTGGTGGGGAGGCTGAATTAATGGCAACATTTTGATAACGTTGGAGAACTAATAATACTATTATCATTGTTTTATGATGCTGTAATACTAATATATAACTACTATAATAAAGTACTATAAATAACTACCTATAATAAGCTTACTAATTATTGTTTTTGGAATTCACACTGTATTTGATGAATACGATTGTCGCAAACAGACGATGAACCAAAAGTACGTTGAGGTATCTTCTTAAAGAATTTATTGGCTATAAAATTGTAATAAAAACTATGTAGGTTTACAGGACCGACGTTTCGTGTATTCACGCTTCTTAAGGGGCAAAAAAGCTAAAAACAATCAACAGAAAGTCAGTAGAGCGTCAGGAGGGACAAGCATAGTTATTTACGCAGTGGGTTAAAGAATTCTACCCTTACAATAATTGGTCAAAATCTTTCGCAGAAGTTGCCAGAAACATAACGTTATAAGGATTTTTTGTTTTGCTTCATCTTCGAATTGACAATTTTACTATAGAGGAGTAGAAGTGCATGCCACACGACAATTCTCTGAAGAAGGTTTACTTAAATAAAACTCGGAATCATTTCAACTACTGGACCCTATTATGTGAGCCTAAACATTCTTTTTGCCATTCCATTACGGCCGGGTGGTATGTCATCGATTTCATTGTTAGTGAGTAAGTAGGGTTGTCCGCCGATATTTCACATGTCATTTTTCTATGAAAGTCGTTTATATAGCTCCAATTCCAAATTAGACGGCCTTAATTGCATGATTAAGACCGTCTAATTTGCTGTGTGATACCATTGAGGTAGGAGCATTTCACCATCCATCTTCTCGTTCCCATTGAAAATGGCATTAAGGAGATTCCTATGTTTCACAATTATGATTAGTAGATATCTCAAGCTTGACATGCTTTAATGTTCTGAGCTGCATGGGCTCTGTAGAAAATTATCATTGATTTCAGTCATTTACAGATCAAAATCTTGGATTTTTGAAGTCATAGATTTTTAGTTCAGTAACACTGCATATACCTTTCAAATGATCAGCCTAAATCGTCTGGCGCTACGCGTCTTCAGTGTTACTTCCTTTCGAGTGACACAGAGCGGTCGAATGCATGAATAGGCCTAATCCATTGCTATGGCCTGATCGCACGAGTTCAAAGATCACTAGTTCCACAGAAATAGTCAAACAGCCACAACGAGATTCTGCTAGGAACAATGCCGAAAATGAGACTTTTACAGAATGAAATAAGCCTACCACGAAGCTGCGCATCTGTCGAGTTCTATCCGGTTCCTTATCCTGTCAGATACGATCAAAGAAAAACACATTTCGATGCAATAGGGCGAAGATTTTTTATTTGCAGTTTCTTCAGATCATTTTCTATGCACGCAAATCTGTCTGTGAGGCTATTCACATTCAGATTTGGCAAGCCTCCTAATGTTGAAAAATACAAGTATTTTCAGTAATTTTTCATGTATACCTCAAAGTCGGTAGTTTTGAATCCTCATGGATGCGCTGCTGTATCCACTGGATTAAAAATTACGTTGCTTGAGGCTTGTCGGCATCTCTGTTATTTTTGTCTGTTTTTTCTGTTGCTGCATGAATTGCTTGAATGAATGTTTTTAGTTGTGTGTACGTGCAAGTAGGTAAGATGAGAATCGTCATTCGGCTTTCAGTCAAAAACTGTGCCAGAAGCCAGTGGATCCCCGGATTGTATAGATTACAATTATCTGTCCGATCTGAGGATTAGTTGGTTTTTGGATTGTTCATCATTTGCGGATAGCTTCACGCATCGAATGTATAACCAACGAATATCGAAATCAAATACTAGATGACAGCGTAGGGATAGCAAACTGATATTCAATAATGAGATATAATTTTCTTTAAGTAGCATTTTTAAATTAAATCAGAAAAGTTATCAGTTAGCCAAACTGCTGTATTATTATCCAATCTTACAAATTTTCACCGATATGACGGCCTGTTCTAGTAAAAAGGATTTTCAAATTACATCTTACATAAAAATCAAAATATCAATGTCTGATAAGTTGAACATTCATCTTTGTTATTGAGGCTTGGTTTCATAGATTTTATTAATATGGCCTCTCTGAAACGTAGGTTAATGCTGTTTGTATCAAACGCTATGATTTTGACTGTAAACGGGAAAGCTATGTTAGGAGAGCAACTTAGGTGATGTTTGAGTACACTTGAGTCTTTGTTTGTGGCATGTTCTTTAATGCGTGTATGGAGTGAACGGACTGCACTCCCGATATAATTGCTTTTATACGTTTGCATGTATTCTACATACCATAGCTCTCAAACAGATGTTGTCAGCAATAACGCACTGATTCAATTTACACTTATGTTTGGAATGTGATTTTCTCAAAGCAATGCGTAATGAGAAAATCACATTACAAACATAAGTGTAAATTGAATCAGTGCGTTATTGCTGACAACAACATCTGTTTGAGAGCTATGGTATTGTATGAAATAACATGAAAAACGTGTAAAAGCAATTATATCGGGAGTGCAGTCCGTTCACTCCATACACGCATTAAAGAACATGCCACAAACAAAGACTCAAGTGTACTCAAACATCACCTAAGTTGCTCTCCTAACATAGCTTTCCCGTTTACAGTCAAAATCATAGCGTTTGATACAAACAGCATTAACCTACGTTTCAGAGAGGCCATATTAATAAAATCTATGAAACCAAGCCTCAATAACAAAGATGAATGTTCAACTTATCAGACATTGATATTTTGATTTTTATGTAAGATGTAATTTGAAAATCCTTTTTACTAGAACAGGCCGTCATATCGGTGAAAATTTGTAAGATTGGATAATAATACAGCAGTTTGGCTAACTGATAACTTTTCTGATTTAATAGCAAACTGACATCAAAGTCGCGATTGCTACATATCCATTGTTAACAAAGGGATGCCAGGCGGATAACCAGAAAGCACAGCCGATAGCACGGATATCCGTCAAAAACAACGAACCAGATATCGGTTGGATATCAAACATATCCGCTTATAAGATACGGATCTCCTTGGGATAAAAATTTGTTATCCGCGGAGATAGACTGGATATCCAAGCGGCTCCTGGCGTAGAAATAATGGTGTGCATCCGTTCAGCCGTGAAGATCCGTGGATAACCGGAGAAACTATAAGATGCTGATCGGGTATCCGTTTGCTCGGAGGGGTGCGATTTAAAGAAGGCGACATGCAGTGCTTCAGCATCATCATTGTGCCTAATTTAGCTATGGTACAATGTAGACGAAAGTAGACAGTAATGTTTTCTCGTAATGATGATATCTGCACATGCATGTGACAGATATTTTAGAAGTCTAATTATCGTATGTATAATGGTGTATTCATACCATTGCTGCCCACTGCGAAGTTCCTTGTTTTTTTTAGATTCTCTCATTTTCTAATCCCAAGCATATAAAAATATCTTTAAGAACCTCAGAGCCCCTATCGAATGCTT
Source organism: Prostheceraeus crozeri (assembly GCA_907163375.1). Taxonomy (NCBI): domain Eukaryota; kingdom Metazoa; phylum Platyhelminthes; order Polycladida; family Euryleptidae; genus Prostheceraeus; species Prostheceraeus crozeri. The sequence continues at coordinate 554,608 of CAJQUW010002096.1, read as the reverse complement.
AGATGAATTTTGGTAGCTTATTTTAGGCTTCAATTCATTAATAACGAAGATCAAGAAATAACAAAAATCATTGAAAACCATAGGTCCTGAAAGGGAATGACATACTTCTGATATCCTTCTATTACTTGTTCTTTGGCCTGTTTCATAGTTATTATTGTTGTCAAGAGTTTTTCCTCAAATTTTTTTGCTCACTTGGTGTGAGGCCTATAAATGCTCTGCTGTTATAATCGCTTTTACAAAGATCTTATTGACAATAGGTCCCATTGCTTCGGATATTGTAACATCCATACTGTGTGCTCGACCCTCCACTTCCTTGCTAAAGTCACATTTCCAAAAATTAGACCTAACAATTCCTCAGTATTCAATTCCACAAGTCCTTCCACTCAGTTTCATGCATTTTCAAGGAATGACTTGCCAACATGAACGATCCCGTAAAAAAACCAAAGAAGAAGGCAAGGCCTACTTTATTTCAGCCCCATGTCGTTGCCCTCCTGATAAACAGAGTGTCAACTTTTCGGTCTCATTACTTGACCATGAGATGGCATTATTGTACTTGATAATCGATTCGAGCCTCGCTGCAAATTATATTTATTACGATTACGATGAATTTCCAGTGACGAAAATAGCCCCTGCGATTAGCCATTTATAGTGTGATGCACATTGATAACTTAATAAAGCAAATTATCTTGACAAATAATTCCTAGCAGTGGAGTAACATTCATTGGAAGAAAGCATGATCCGCCTTAATTCCTGTTATGCAAAATTTACCAAGAACCCGCCATGTCCTGCACATAGATTGTAAATCTTGGGCTCAAATGAATAGCCCTATTTGAATCCATGTAGGCTTATCTTTTGAGATAATCGCTTTATTCTAATACATAAAATTGTTGAGTACACTTCTGACCGTATCATTTAACGTATATGATATACCGCATATGCATTATCGATTCGCATATTGAGTCAAATATAACCAAAAGCGACAAATTGTTCGGACCGTCCGGAAGTTTTCCAGAATTTAATTTCACGAATTTGAGTACAAATATACGAACTGCGTCAAAAAGTCTGACTTCAATTTTTCATTTACTTCAGCCTTGAGATCAAATATACTTCTTTGCGTCTCATATACCATTTCGTCATAAAAGAACCGACTTGCGTCAACGTCACGTATCAGAAGTGAACGAATTCAGTTGGTAAAATATTGTTTTCTCCTGCGTCAAATTGTCCGACTTGCGTCATTGAAAAATCATCCAATTTAGCCTGACTACGTACCTATCGAAACGCAAAGCTCGTAACTTTTGAAGAGGTTTTGAGCCTATACCCTAACATTCCCCACGACTTGGGACTACTAGCAAGAAATTTTGGCTTGAAAATTGTCGGGGCGTGCGCGAGGGGGGGATTTTGATTCTCGCTTAATATCATACTTTTATATTGGAATGTCCTAAAGATGGTCTTATTCAATAACACTTTTTACATTTGGTGACAACGAACTAATAACAAATAAAAGGCACCGCTAAGGGAAAACGAAGGTGGCCCCCACCTACGCAAATTTTACCTTAGGCTATCTGAGACCAATTAAAGAATCAATTATACAACTATTGGGGAAATGATATTACCAATCAAATAAAAGATAATTGGAAACGATATTTAAGATGATGGAATTTCTAATTTGGAATGGAATGCGTAAAAATTAAATCAATCAAACCAATTCTCAACAACCTGGATGTAAATAATACTTTCACTATGGAAGTAAGCAATGATCAAATTTCAATTTTTAGATGTCCCATAATAATAAAAAGGGAAGAAAGATAATAACGGATATATATTGGGAGCAGAACAGCGCGCGTGCTGTAATAGTCACCAATATTTGAACTTTTCATCGGTGTCATCCACGGTTCTGTAAAACGCGCTATACCAAATAACCATGCGCAACGGAATAAGCTAATTTGTAGTGATTTATCGACGAGAATAAATCGTACTGGAAGAATTGAAAACCATTCTATCAAAGCAAGCTATCCAGTCTCAACTACTTACTGATGGAATTTCCAATGCCTTAAAACTAAATCGTTCATTACTTTTTGCAGCACTACAAACACACATCGAAAAGGGACAGTGATTCTATAATACGCCTTTGTACATACATCTAACCCGAAGAAACACGAATGTCTTACCTGTCCTATCACATACCAATCACAATTCTGCAAAATGATGAAAAACCTAAAGACATTTTCAGAGACAACAAATATATTATAGCCCGCATACATCAAAAAAATCAAACATATTTTATGTCCAACAAAATTTATCACACGCCTAGAAAATCCCCATGTTAAAAGGTGATAAGGATTCCCGGTGTGGAACATGCGAAGTTTGCTTAAGGCTGTGGAATATCATTTCAATGGAACATTTTTACGAATACAAACCTCAATGACATGCTTCAACCACAAAATGTGATGATATGTACAAACCCTGCATGGGATGCAATCAATTTTACCATTTGGAGAAACAGGCAACACCACACGCGCGAAACGTATACTCGAAACCATAAAGAGCAAATTTGTCACCCGCAATAACAGGACAACTACGCGTTAGTGACATATTATACTGTCGAAAAAGAAAATTTAAAATCTTTCCAATCTACACAGTAAGGTGTAATGCCAGCATACATCGACATTGGTAAAGAACGATTTATTTATAGATAAATTTTCATACCCACATTGTAATAACCTGTGACTAACTTACTATGATCCTCCTAGTCTAATGAAATCTCCATAAACGCGTGCGGGGGGGGGGGAGCCATACTGGGAGGAGTAGGGAACGTTATGATAACGCACATTAAGGGGGCATGTAGCGAGGGGGTATGACATGTATGTTTCTATTCGCTGTGGGGCAGGATATGCGGGGCAGTTAAAATAGTGAATATCGTAGATTGGTGATATTTCCCGTGGGGGGGGGGCCCTCTAGGGCTTAATTGATATTGGTTCCTTGGTCAGGCGAAGCACCTGAAATAAGACAGCGCATGTGCTTGCAATTCTGGAGTTTTTCTTTTGAGTTTCTCATCTTATTGTTACTATATATATATATCTACATACTAACTGTCAAATAACTGTTTTCAGCAATAACACCAGTCGCGAAAATTTTTGTTTGATAGAGTGATATTTAACTAGATAGATTTATTGTGAATTATACAGCCCGACAGAGATTGTCGTTGTCGCTACTTGTCTAGCAACATTAACAGGACGATTTAGTTAGCAACTACTTTATGAACCAAGTTTGATAAACATCAATTCACCTCAAAACGATATCGTTCGTGCATTCATTTGACTTATATATCTCAAACATAATTTATGCGTTTCGTGACTTTAATTTGCTATTATTTTCGGTTTGATAAAATGCTAAAATTTTCAAAATTCCTAATGCATATTGTTGATGGTTGAATGCTTATTGATTATTCATGAAATGCCTTATATACTAACGTGTATAAAATCGAATTCAGTAATAGAAAGTAGACTCATGAATGTCGATTACTCTCCACTACTTACAAGACAGTACGAACATTAGTGTGGATCTTTATTGACAAAGGCCTAATCAACATACTTTGAACATGATATATGCTTTCTTTTAACATTGTTATGCTGGTATGGAAAAAGTTTAGTATGTAAAGCATACCACATTTGAAACCAACATACGAAAAGCATACAAATAATATACCAAGAGAATACAGAAATATACCAGAAAAATATTTTGGTAATGCATCCCTTCGTATGTGATTGGTATTGAGTGATTTATAAGTGTGGACTTCTATGATGTTTCTACACAGGAACTTACACAGGAAAAATTAACTGTAACTGCGGGGGCTGAAAAATTGATTTTTTCCTGCCGACAGTTAACACAGAAAATATAACTTTTTCACTTCCAAGCAAAATCGAAAGCTGATTTTAGGCAATCAAAAATACTCACGTGTAGCAGATCGAAAAATTCAACATTTTGTGTTCTTTTGCAACTTTCTATAGCAAACATACACGAAGAGATGGTGCACCTTAAAGAATCAGACAACATTTGGCACAATCACAGTTTGCATTACAAGACGGTTTTACAATGTCACTGGCTACAAGATCGAAAACCTCAATAGCTAATTTCATTGAATTAGTATAAACACAACTCCGTATAACAAAGCCCCTTGCCTTTACTAAATTATTTCAATTTCCCTAATCCCTATCAAGTAGGTCCTATGGAACCATAACTAATAACACTTGTAGACGCTTAAAGGCAGCTGTAGAGATCTCAATTCCATCAATGCTGCAACGAAAACCGCAAAAAAAAAGTCTGTTCTTGGCGTCAAACTATTAATATGATAATAAGCTTTCCATCTTGGAATACTGATTATGTCTTAGCTATTCATGAGCGAACCAATAATATTCGCGATCATGTCGAAAGGCAAAAATACTTGCATTATTGTTATATTCAATCACAACGGACAGGCACGAGTGTGATGGTAAATTATAAACACTCCTAGAATAATATAAGTCCTAGATTTTGACCCGATCACAGTTTTGAACCAAAGTCCTCCCGGCCTCGGAAAAGTAGAGGATTGCTTTCCCTAGTTTTACTGTATGCAATGTCAGAACAACACACATGAACTTACTTCAGTATCTGAAGAGAACAATTAAGTCAACAATAACAATATGTAAATATATGTAATATTACTATTTATGATATAATATCCAGTTGGCAACCATTTAGGTTAATACAAAACCCACTTACCCCCTGATTCCAGGAATCGAACCGAAGTCCGCGGTTGAGAACGAGAGTAGTATATAGTGTGACATCCGGCGCGACGCTTCGCTTCGCTTTGCTTCGCTTCGCTTGCGCCGGATGTCACACTTTTGCGGGTTTTTTCAAAAAATCAAAATTTCAAAATTTCAAAAATTTAGGTAGACTTCAAATTTCACGTGGCCGAAGGCCGAAGGGCGAAAATTTAAGCGTTTTTAAAAATACCCAATTTTTCAAATTTTTCAAAATCTTAAAATTTGAGAATTACAATTTTCACCCCCGCTTAAATCATGACCGTTGCAGGACACCGAAAAAATCATAAAAGTTAAGAATCTCAAAATTTGTGAATTACAATTTTCTCGCTTAAATCATGACCGTTCCAGGTCATGTAAAACCGGACACCGAAAATCATAAAAGTTGAGAATTTCAAATTCATGAATTTTATCTATCTTTTAGGTTTTTAAAATATAACATGTGACTAATAATATTTCTTTAAAAATGGAAGAAACAAAAGTGGATGAAACCGCAAGAATATATCCTTCATTATCATATGAAATGGATATTGCAAAACACAAAGATAGAGTACGTTATATGAAAGATAAGGAATCGCAATTATTACTTAGATTAGAACATTATAATAAATTAAGAATGTGACACAAGGCGTTGGAGCATGTTTAACAATTTCTTTAGGCGCTCTCACTATTGTCATTTCATCTGGCGTTCTTACAATTCCACTAGTTGCTGCAGCTTTGTGATACAATTAGATTTTAGTTGTACGTTAGGGAAGTTGTTTTAATTCAAGCACGTCAGCACAATCACATGACGCCAAAGCATCTGGCAGCTGTTTTCAATTCTCTCTCTCTCCTGTCATTGTTCCGTGTGCGCTAGAAAGCAAAGTTCTCATTTGCAATGTCTTCCGTCAGCAAACTAGAGAGAGAATTTTGTTGCTTCGTGGATCAAGTTGTGCCTCTTATTTCACCAGACCATCTGGATTTCTTCAAAACGATAACAGCAAATTTTATCAATGAATCACTAAGAAAAAAACAGAAGACGAGTGGAAACGAAGAAGATAAAAAGAGAGAAGTGTTTGAAATAATCCGAGATTCATTCAAGGATGTTGACAGCAGCAATTTACCTGTATTTCTCGAGAAAAAGGATATTATAAGTACATCATCGTGCATATCTTCATTGAATAAACTCATTGGTTTTGAGAAAATTACACATCGGAATCTTCTACGCTGCTATGTTTTACAAGGAGAAGTGCTTCAGCGACTGAAGTTATTGTCTAAAATGAATTATACAAAATTCGTGAAAGAGTTGAATGAGACTCATAACATTAAATTTTCACGTTCATATATAACATTATTAATCAAATTGTTCAAAATGTCAAGACATTATCCAAATTTAGCTAGTTCCTCCTTATCAATTCATTTTGTGATGAAGCATTTTACATATCTGGAAGATTTCATTGATCATGAGAAAGAAGAAGAAAAGCGAAGATTAGCAGAATCCATATTTGATTCACCCAATGTGCAACAAACTGAACAACAACCTACTGGTCTAACGCAGGAATTTGAAGACTTGGAAATGTTGGACTCTACTTCATAAGTAACAAGTAGTAACATTTATTGCAACTTATTTGAGTGGAGACTGAAAAATGACAACAGTGTTGGCAATTTGGATTTCTGTTTTTCATATAAATGTTGGACTCTACTTCATAAGTAACAAGTAGTAACATTTATTGCAACTTATTTGAGTGGAGACTGAAAAGTGACAACAGTGTTGGCAATTTGGATTTCTGTTTTTCATATAAATGTTGGACTCTACTTCATAAGTAACAAGTAGTAACATTTATTGCAACTTATTTGCGTGGAGACTGAAAAATGACATTTTCAAATTGGATTTTTGTTTCATTTAAAATGACTGACCTGATCGAGTTTTTTAAATTATATGGAACAGACACAACAACGAATTTTGATCTAAAGAAAATCGCACATCAATTGGGAATAAAGAATTTTCATGTCCTAATGAGAGACGAATTACAATTGATCAAAAATAGGCCAACTGTAAATTTCATAACGAATCTTCACACTTCAGACCAAAACGGCGTACATTGGTCAGCAGGTATCTTTAGTAAAAACGGAGATAATTATTATTTTGACTCATACGGGCTTCCACCTACGAATGAAGTAAGAGCAATACTTGGCAATGGAATTTATAATACATTTCAAATTCAAAAACCGGGAACAACTTATTGTGGTCAATTATGTCTTTATGTTTTATTTAAATTGCAAGAAGGAGTGCCATTTCTTGATATTATGTTAGAATTGAACGAACCGTAGGTTCTATGGCTACGCCTAATAATAATAATAATGATAATTAAAAATCAGTTCGTTGTAATTCATTTTGATAAAAACGGCCTCTGATATCCTCATTATCTAAATCTTTAATTTCATAAGTAAACGGATAACTTTGATTTATTTTACAAATTTCAAATATCTCTTTCGTCCAGTATCCGACGAAGCCCTTTTCAAATTTGTTCTTATATTTAAATATTCTAACTCTATCTCCAATTTTAAATTTCGGCTTAAGTTTCTGCAAATTCGGATTACTCTCATTCGAATAATTATTTTCGAATATTTTCTTTCGTATTAAATCAGGGTCGTCAGAAGCATTCTTTGGAGTTTCTTCAATACCAGAATGAACTTTATTATTGTACTCTTCTACAATTCCTGGTAATATCTTCAACCATTTCTGATTTCTTTGCTCAGTAAATTTCTTGAATAATTTATTTTTTAACGTCCGATTGAATCTTTCTATCACTACGGCCTTCCCTGCATTTTCAGTTGAATAAACAGTTTCAAATAGTGGCTGAACGTTTCGGTTATAAAATTCCGACCCTTTATCAACAAACAATTTTTTTGGCTTTCTCTTACTTTCTTTAAAGATTATTTCAAACGCATATTTAACTGAAAGACCACTTTTATTTTTTAAAGGCTTTACCCAAGCATATCGTGTATATAAATCTATAACGGTCAATGCGTATTTGTAGTCCCTTTCATTCGGCATATGAATAAGATCAGCACTCCAAATATCATCTTTATTAAATACTTTTACTTTTAATAAATATTTAGGCTTTCTATATTCTTTATGAATTTCAGATGCATAAACGTCTGAATTATGATTTTCATTTAAACCCTGACCGAATAATATTTTAGCTTGTAAAGCTTTCTTAACAAACATTCTTTCAATTTTTTCTCTAAATGTAGGATTCTGAATACTATCTAATTCTTGAATCATCTTCTTATCAGCTGCATGACGAGAACTTAGATCATGATTTCGATAAGCTAAATCATGCCTGTAAGCGGCGGCATCTACTCTATTTATTGGTTCTTCACCTGGTTTCGGATTATTATTCTCATCTAGTCTTATATCTAATCGAGTTCCTGGCCCAGTATATGAATGACCAGGAAGATGTTTTTCTTTCGAATATTTACTCCAAATAAATCCAGGAAAGTTTTCTAATGTTTTTTGTATATCACCACCGAAGTGGTATGGAACTTTGTTCTTGTCACCTCCAATATGCTGACAGTTTGAGTTTTTATTTTTGTTTAATAGATAATTCAATAAATCTAAATTAGAAATTTTTAATTTAGTTAAATTTTCGGAATTTGTAGAATTCATTTTAAAAGATAAAATAAATGTTTTACCTTATGGACCAAAGGTCCTGAGGTTATTACCGAATCATACTAGGACTTAGATATATTCCAGAACCATCCTTAGTTTCTTTAATTTCAATTAAATCATCAACATTGTGGAGAATATTTTTAAGAACTCGTTTTCCTTCATCAACTAATTTTAATTTACTAATAAAATTATCTACTACTCCTTCGCCCCTAGCAACTTTCTCTAACTCTCTATTATGTCGTTTTTGTTCTTCTAATGCTGCCTTCTCTGATTTATTTTTATTTACTGCTTGGACAATACCAGCTGTCCCACCTGCAACACTTCCTGCAGCTGCTATGCCTCCTATTATTAGTGGAATTAATGGGAGAATTCCACCATTCTTTTCTTCTTGTAATTGAATATTCTCTATCATTGGTTTACTTATGTAATACTTTTTTTTATTAATAGTAATAGTTTTAGGGGTATTTTTGTCAACAATATTACGTAATTTTAATTCAACAGTTTTATTATTATTACTTTTCGCTTGCGACATTTTTAATAAAAAAATTTTAAGTTATCAAAAATTTTAATCTATTCTAGTTATGAATAAATTATAAGTTAAGAATTTTTTTAATCTATTCTAGTTATGAAAAATTTTAAGTTACCAAAAAATTTTAAGTTACCAAAAATTTTAATCTATTCTAGTTATGAAAAAATTAATTAATCGACTAAGTCTTGGGCTTTAACCTATCCTAGCCATCTTTCCATTAAGAATTTCAATAGAATATTTTACATCTTCTAGCAATAAACCATAAGCCATCAATGAAGTTGTGGAATCTTTTTTTTCAATATTAATTGTAACATCACAACCAGTCTTGATAATATCTTCAGATTGTGCACTTAAATCGAAACAGAAAACAGGATATAAATGTCTCCAATCTCCAGGAGTTAATTGTGGTTCAACTCCAAATTCTATACAAAGATTTCGATAAGAATCATATCCTTCCATAAATTGATTATTGGTATCATCGAATCTTAATGGATCAATTGGATAACGGGTTTGATTTAATGAAACTTGTAAACTTCGAATTGTATTAATATGGAAGATATTATTGTTCTTATCAAAACTTGGAGAATTATTTCTTTGAAATGTTAGTAATAAATATCTTGGGGTATTCGCAGTTCTAGTAAAATGCCAGTTAAATCTTTGTTCGGAAAAAGTTACTGAACTAGCAGTTCTCTTTAGAAAATTTACTGGAATTGGTTTGTTAGTATTTAATCTTTTTGCAATAGCTGTTTCAATCTCTAAACTAGGAGTAATATGCTTAATCCACCATTCAAGTCTATCAATTTTTAAATATGCTTTTTTTCCAGTCTTACCAAAAAAGATTAATTCATTATTTGCTGTACGATGAATTATTAATTTAAATTTTAATTGATATGATATTTTATCATAATCTAAATATCCGAATAATGGAGACAATGACCAATTTACTGTCTGTTTACTTTTTTTGTTAAATTCACGTCTTTCTTTATATGCTTCATTATTTGTTTTATTTAAATGTTTTGCAATATTTTCTACATCTTTCGCAATTCCTGCGGCATCTGTTCCAGCGTGAGTTAAATCATCAATAATTATACCATCATTAGTATCAGGAAACCAACCTTCGATTTCATGCTTTTTATTATTTTCACCAATTGTTATAAATCTAAGCATTGTATCAATTACACCTGGGGAATCACTTATTGTTTCTATATTTTGAGTTGCAACATCTAAACGCATTTGTGTAAATAATCTTGGAAAAAAATTATTCTCTAGTGTAATATTATCGGTATCTGGTAATGGTGTTGTAAAATTAGCATCACTATATAAAGAATATTCACAGTGTAAAAATGAATCAGGTAAATATAAATAGCTCTGCTGATTATCAACTTCAAAAATTAAATCACCTCCAGTGTTTACTCTACTGGAAGATCCGGGATTCATAGCAATTCTTATATAGTCATTCTTTTTTTGATTGTAACTGGTGAACGGAGGATCATCTAATCTAAATTTATTTTCGATAAGCGAAGGCATTTTTATAAGAAATAATTTGACTTTTTGTTTTTCTCACAGACAGAAAAAAAATTTTTACTAAAATATAATTTTAGAATTTTACTAAATATAATTTTAGAATTTTGCTAGACCAGCTCCGCTACAGCTTTGCTGGTTAGACCGAAGGTTGCTGCTCACGCCATTACCTCTTATTTCTTCAATTGTTTTTTCATTATGTTTACTATCACCATCCACAGCTATGTTAGCAATTTTGTTCTTTGTTTCATCTGAAAGTTTTTTTAATTTTTTTAGTTCTTCAGAATCATTCCTAAGTTTACGAATAGCTTCTAGTTGTTTTAATTCGTTTTGAGACTTGACAGCATTTGATATTGCACTAGCTGTACTACCTATAGCAGCTGCTCCTTTTGCGGCAGATGTAATCAAATCTTTATTATTTTTTATCAAGTTAACGATACTTCCAATACCAGAAAAGATGCCATCCCCTTCTTTTTGAACGGCACCTGCGGTGCCTAGGAACTTTTCTGTTCCGATTGTTTCTCTATTATCATAATGATAAACAGGATTCATACGTGGTTCATGAGCAATTCTTTGATTTGAAGCAAAATGTTTAAGATTATGTTTATAAATTATAGGCATTTTTTAGGATTAAATTTGACTTTTGGGAAAAAATATTTACGATTGGTTAGTAACCTGAGGACCTTTGGTCCGATCGGCTAAAGCCTCGAGGAGCTTCGCTCCGATTGGTTAGTAACCTGAGGACCTTTGGTCCGTTTAAGATTTACGTTTGTGAATGGACAACAACTTCGAGATAACTTTATTAATTGCCTGTTGCACTTTATCTATTGCGTCAAGCAGCGTGTGATGTACTTTAATTTCTCTTCTATTAACTTGCATTTTCTGCTGATTAATCTTCAACGCCGTTTTAAGAGCATTTAACTTAATTTTAAGAACATCTAATTGTCTTTTAACAGCATCTAACTGTTCTTTATTTTCTTTAGAGTTTTCTTGTAAATTTTTCTTTAATTCATTTTCTAAATTGATTTTAAGAGTTTTCATTTTATCAACTTTTTGATTAAGTGAGTTTACTTCATTTATTATTCTATTCATCTTTTTCATTTGTTGAGTAATTTTAGAACTCAATTCATCAACACTTTTTTGGAATGTAGTTTGTAACTGCTTTAAATTTTTTTTAATTCTTTCAGGTAGATTTTCTATTTCATCTTCTAATTGTTCTTTTAACATTTTTATCTGATGTTTATTTTTAATTACAGCAGATTTTAAATTTAAAGAAAGTAATATTAAAATTTTTGATTGTTCAGAAATCTTTTTAAAAAGTTTTGCTATATCTGCTTCTAGCTCTCTATCCTTTTTATCAAGTTTTAATAATTTTTCGTTTAATGATTTGTCATTAAGTTTAAGCAACTTCAATTCATTCATCAGTGGAACCAAAACATCGTTTATATATTTTTCTTTTAAATCATTGATTTGTGTATCAACATATTGTTTATTTGTTAACTCTGTATTTTGTTGCGGAAGAATAGAAAGATGCAATGGACCAGATAAAACGTCTCCAGTTTTCATGATATAATTTTCTATCTCTATTTCTAATTCACGATTATTCGGGATATATGCACCTCCACCAACATTTGGTAACATCATTTTTTAACAATAAAAAAATAAAATTTTTTCTAATAAAAATAAAAAAATAAAATTTTTTCTAATAAAAATAAAAAAATGGAAACCCCAAATTTAAAAAAATTATATTCGTCCGCATCATCCTGTTCTTCTTATTCGACGAGATCAACGGGATTTGAAAATAAATGTTTTGTTAATAATAATAATAATAATACTATTACAAATCCATGTATAGATGTTAATCTTTTGTTTGAATTACAAGCCGAAATATTTAGAGAACAGACTAAAGGTTTACCTTCTATAGAAACTAATTATTGTTTATTTCCAGGTGATCCATTTATTAAATTTATGGAGATTGTAAGTAAATATAATGATGTAGCTTATGTTGAATTAAATAAAGAAAATATGGTTATAATAGGTCATAATAATGTATATGGGTTTATCAGAGCAGTTTTGCCGATTAGTAATACTGATTGGATAGAAACTAAAATTATTAATTATATCAATATTAAAGAATTAGTTAAAAAATTAAAATCTTTTTCGAAAGAAAAAATTAGATTATTTGTTGACGATCAAAATCAATATAACATTCACATAGAGAGTAAAAAACATAATGAAGAATTATTATGTCAAGTTTATTATAGAGACACAATTTATAAACAAGAAACATTAGAAATGCCGCAAAGATATGATGATGATACGTATATAGGATTATATTCAAACTTAAATATTAATTTATTAAAATCTTATATAAATGGTTTAGCTCAACAAGAGAAAATTTATATGTGGACTACACCTTATACTATTAACAATGACCATAATCATAATAAACGAACCGAAGGTTCTAGGGCTTTGCCCGATCTTAAAGAATCTTATGATAATAATGATAATAATATAGATGATAATAATATAGATGATGATAATATAGATCATGATTCAGAAACATCTGAAAATGGTGTAAATGGTAAAAAAGATTATAAAAATATTAGTAATTATAAAAATTTATCTAAATTTCATTTTCTTACAATTGAAAATAATAATGATGGTATAGTTGAAGATACTGTTAGACAACTATGCGTCGGGTCTACAAAATTTAAATTAGGATTTACATCTAATCAATTTAAAATTTTATCATCTTTAATAAAAACTAAAAGTGATTCAGATTATAGTGGTGTTATTAAATTTTCCAAAAGAGAACAAAGACCAATATTTTTCTCTATTATATTATTATCAGATAAGAAATGTAATTTAGAATTAGATATTCCAATAAGAGAATGGTATCCTATCAGGGAATGGCATTCTTTACCAAAAAGTGTAATTTATGATGTTGAAGAAACAATTTATGATGATGATGATGATGAAGAATCAATAGTTAGTGAAAATAAATTTAAATTATCTTTTGATAAAACATTATATGATGAAACTTAATATGATAAAACTTAATAGAAAATACCAAAATATTCGATAAATATATTTTCATATGTAATAAAATTTTTAGATGTAATAAGTTTTTAGATGTAATAAGTTTTTAGATGTAATAAGTTTATAGATGTAATAAATTTTTTAGATGTAATAAGTTTATAGATGTAATAAGTTTTTAGATGGAATAAGTTTTTAGATGTTATAAATTTTTTAGATGTTATAAAATTTTTAGATGTAATAAAAAAATTATTATTCCCACGTGTCATCATCATCACTTAAATTACTCTCACAGATGATTGTTTGAAATATTTCAGCTTGAATATCTTCTCCGTTATAAGGTAACATAATTTCATTTTCATCTGGTGCTTGACGTTTAAGAATATTTATTTGACCAGAAAATTTTTTTTCTTCAGTATTATTATTTTTATCAGGAATACTAATTCCAGTTTCTAAAGATCTTTTCCATGGTTTATTAACTGTAGTCGATAATGTTTTCCCCGAATATAATTTTAGAAAATCTTCTACTTTTACTTTATCTTGTGAATATCCTTTGAATGTTTTCTTTTCACTAAGTCTCCCTTGTTCATCTACAGTAATACAGTATTTTACTTTAGGTGCAATAAACATTGCAAAAATAATTCCACCATTTCCATAATCATTTTTCCCTTGACACAATTCTCCTCCAACATATCCAGCAGCGTCTAATTTATTAAAGAGCTCATTGGAAATATATATTGAATCAGTATCTGTATAATGAATGTATTTTTCTTTGAAACCATTAATTTCTAAAATAAAGTTATTCATGATTCTTCTAGAGTGAGAAAGAATGAAAGAACCTAAGTGTGATGGCATGAATGACGTCTTCCCATCTTTTACAATATTAGTTTTGAGAAATTCATCATCTTCCATTTCTACTTTCGCTAAATATTGTTCATCATTTAATTTTTCATAATCTTTTACTTCTTGAGTGAAATTTTTTCTCAATGTATTCTCATTCCATAAATGATATTTAGTGGTTATATCTTTTTGCACAGTTTTGCCATATAGCGAATTCATCAATAATTTAATTAACTCATCACCTACAGTATTTCCTTCTGTTTTATATCTTTTTCTCAAATTAAAAAGTTTTTCAATATAATTTCGAAATGGTGAAACTTGATAATTTTTTTCATAAATTATACCATCAGTAATATGTAAGATTTTCCCCCACATCTAACAATTTCTTGTATGTCAACAGAAGTTAATACATCATAACATATACCATTTCTAAACCTGATTACTTTTACATGAGAATTATTATTTTGATTTTTAACTTTATCTTTAATAGGAACTGGTTGGAAAAACATATCATTCGGATATTGAAACACAACAGAGAATATTCCAGTTTTAGGTCTAAATGTTTGTGTATTAAATTTATATACTATTTCCCGCTCTTCTTCTTGACGAAATTTTCTAGCTGATTCAGCTTTAGGGTATTCTGAATTTTCATCATACATAGCTGATGGATATAAAGATGTTGCATCAAAAGCCATTAGAAATTCATTTTTTTGTTCAAGTAGTTGATTTGAAATTTTCTTACAAATTTCAGTTTTATCTCCTAAATCTCGATACTGTTTCATTAAATCTATTAAATTATTTCCAGGGGACAAAGCCCCACCAGCGTAGCGACCAGGTAAATACTGTTTTAATATTGGTAACAAGATGCTACAAAATGGCGATATGTATTTTCTTATATTTGCTGAAACTCTTCCACCTTTAACAGATTTTCTAATATAATTTCTAGCCCATAAATCTATATGAGAATGAATATTTATATTGTCATTTTGTACGCTTTTCATCCAACCGTTAAATGTTAAAGCAGAGGATGTCAAATTAGTAGTTATATCTTCACCAACTAAATCTTGCATAACATTATTATATTTGTAGATACAAAAAGCTAAAGAAAGAATATCGTTAACTAAATATGGTCTCCATTCATTTTCTTTTTCTTTATAATTTTCATGTGTTATGTCTCCAATTTCATAATTTAATTTACACACATTCGTAGGAATTTTAAAATTCTCACACCATTTAGAAAGACTTGTTTTTACATGTTGATAACTACATTTCATTATAATAGTTTGAAGTGCTAATTTACCTGAAGGTGAATCTTTTTTCATATTGTTTTTAAATCTAAAAGATTTTTGAATGTATCTACTAACACATTCAGTTGTATAAGGATTTTGTAATGAAGCAGTCAATATTCCTCTTGAAGTTTTAAGAGGCGGTTTAGATAATTTAAAATTAGCTTTTATCGGAAAATAGGAATCAAAACCTGATGAATTGTGAGCTATTAAAGTTACTCTAGAATAATTAAATTTTCCAAGAGTTTTAAAAAATTGATGGATCGGACATACGTCCTCTGGGTTTCCCCCGATCGAACATTCATCATCCTCAGTTCTCGTAAATATTTTCACACAATTTTGAAGTTTATTAAATTCTAATTCAGTTAAATTATTATACTCATTAATCTGTTTTTTAAGTTTTTTAATTTCATCTTCATCTTTTGATCGTTTAATTTTAATCATATCACTTAGCAAACGTGTTTCTAATTCTTTCAATCTTTGTTTCGGTAAACAACATATAAATTTATTAAAATTAATAGCTCCTACAGCGTAAGGAATAGGATGAGCTGTTGAACAGTTAGGATCGGGAAAAGTTTCGAGATCCCAAATATATGTTGAACCATAGTCAATTTTTTTCTTTGTTATGATTTTATATGGACGCGTTGTTAGATTTTCATCAGTAACTGTTTTATATATGGGTTTGAAATTATTTTCAATTTCTCTAATAGCTTTTAATTTATGAGATTTATTAATTAAACAATAGTGACCAATTGTTGAACCTGCGTGAAAATAATTGTAATAAACATAATTATGAAACGTTTCAATTCCTCTAGGATTTAAATGACGATTGGCAGGACTATAATATTGAACACATTCTCCAAAATATTTATTGAATTGAGAAAATTTACAGTTTGACATTACTCCTGTTCTGGATGTGGCTTTCTCTTTATATAAAAAATTATTAAACATTTCTTTCATCATTTCTCCTTGTTCTTCATTAAAACCTCGTAAAACATTATAACATTTAATAAAACAAAAATCTTCAGAAGGAATATAACAATATTCACCGAAATATTCTTTGATTCTATATTTCATATTAATCCCTGCCCCTCTATGCGATCTTTGTACTAACTTCATTCCAAAATCTTCATATTTAATATTACCTGTAAAAATCCATTCGTTAGCATCGGATTTCTCATCCAGATTCGAAAACCATGTTTCAAATGATTTTTTATTATAGAAGGTTACGTAAAAATTTTGAATTATATTTTCCTGATCTTTAACAACTTTTCCAAGTAAATTAATAATTTTACCATTTGCTAAAAGTTTCCGCATATCATTTACTACATTAATAAAAGATACATTTTCATATTTAATTTCATTTGGATTAAATAAATTACATAAATCATCACCAAGTTCATCCTTAATTCTATCATCAAAAAAGATATCAGTAATAGGGGTTTCTAATATTTCTTTTGTTCCACTTTTCTGTTTTTTAGTATTACGTCTAATACTACGCCTAGTACGTTTCTGTTTTTTAATACGTTTACTACGTTTACTATGTTTAATTTGCGCATCAAACTCAGCAATTTGTTTCTTGATTAATTCATCAATCCTAGACGTTTGTCCGAGAGACATTTCACGATTCATATTTTTTAAAAGAAAAAATGAATTTTTACATAGAACCTCGGTTCCGTTTTTGCATATACACAGGAATATGTAATTGATGTAATGTTTCTAATTCATGTGCTGTTAAATGTTCTTTCTTAACCAACCACCATAAATTATTATACGCCAAAAATACTCGGAAACTTCTTAAACAAAGTGGAAAGTCTTTTGTTTTAACACACGGTTTAATACCATGTTTTGTTTTATAATCTGTAACGAGCGCTACGTATTTATGATGATAATAAAATCTAACTTCTTTCTTCGAATTTACAGGATTTGTAGGATGACGATAATCTTTTAAAACTGGTACATGCTCTATCTTATAATCATTCAACATATTTTTTTTTATTTTTATTAACAAAAAATTTATAAGAAAAAATTGTTCGATCACTCCTCGAAAATATTTTCTATAACTCTTTCACTCCTCGAAAATATTTTCTATAACTCTTTCATGAATTTTTTTATCAATATTAATTGTGATAAATCCATAATCTTTTGACCAAGCATTGTTACACGATTGTTTAAATTCATCTTTATTTCTTACACATAAATCTCTTAACAAATCACTTAAGTTTCTTGCATTTATTTCAAATAGTATAAATATATTTGCATTCTTTCTAATAACACTTCCGTCTAATGAATACATACTTTGTGTTAAATAAAATACACTACAGTTATTATGTCTACCTCTTGTGAAATAATTTCTCTGAACTGACTGATTTCTATCATTAACACAATCATCAAAAATTACACAATGTTTCATTGTTTTATCTAGTTTACTAGGATCTTGCATATTACCACTATCATCTATTAATTGTATTTTTATATGCTTATTTTTATTAGATTCTACTAACTGATTATTTTTTGTTGCTTCTTCACACCACGAACTTATTTCTTCTTCATCTTCAGATTTTTCATATTCTTTGAATAATGAAGCAATTGCAGTTTTTTTAAGATTATTTTCAAATCCATATTTTAAAAATTGATAGACGGGTTGTTCTGCTGTTGTTGTATAAATTATAAGATTGTTATAATCCAAAAAATTTGGAGTCGTTAAAATTTTAAATAATAGATATGTTTTTCCACATCCTGATCTTCCACAAATAACTGACAAAACTTTATTAGATAAATTTGGATGATGATTAAATTTAAGTTTTTTTTTATTTAATGGAGGTAGTTCACTCATTTTTTAATAAAAAAATTTATTTTTATTTTTTTTATTTTTTGTTTCTAAAGAAGAAGAAAATTAAACTTCTCTAGCTTCGCGTGGGAGTTTATACCTCCCGAACCAAAAGATCTATCATAATCTCTTCACCTCCAAAATTTATTTCTTGTCCTTTTTCATCAGTGATTCTAATGTTAATGTTGTTAATAGTTTTTCTTGTAATAGGAAAATATATTAATGTTTGTGGAAATACATTTAATCTATAACCAATGGGTACAGTAAAAGCTGGAAAACTGAATATTAAATTTGATAATTTACCATTTATATATCCTCCTTCAATAATGTCACAATGTACAACAATTGAATTTATTTCAGTTATTTTTGGAATCTTCTCACCTAAATGATAACCTTGACTATAGGTTTGTTTATTAAATCCTAATAGCTTTGACAATGATCTATCATGATTAAAATCAACTTGATGATTTTCGTCTAAAGTAAGAGAAAATTTATTAACTGCCGGTTCAACTGCAAAATGTAATTGTTTCTTATCTTTAAATGGTATACCTAAATGTCTCTTAATTTCATTTGATATTGTTTCAACTTCGTAAGAACCAGGAAGAAAAGTTAATATTTTCCATGTTTTGCCTTTATCAGTAGAATATCTAAATTGATCATTCACATCTTTGATAACGTTTTGAATAGTGTTAAATGTGGAGAAACTAGTCAATGCAATTTGATAATTTTTATTTTGTTCCAAATGTAGAATGGGTTCTAAATTACAAGTGTGTGATGAAGTAGTTGTTATAATTTTTAACGTCGTACTAAATTTTGATGAACCCAAAATCTCTGTCAAATTTTCTAAATGATTATTAATTTTGTCTAAATCTGCTGAACACATTTTTAAACTAAAAAAATTAAATAAATATTATAGATAAAAATCGTAGATAAAAATCATAGATAAAAATCATAGATAAAAATCATAAATAAAAATCATAGATAAAAATTAGAAACAACATATTTCAGCTACACTTTTATAATCCTCTTCATTTAGAATCTTCTTTTCTAACAGTCTTTTCAATATAGCATGAATTTCATTGAAACTAGAATTATGTCCTTCTTTTATTGCAGATATTAAAATATTTAATCTATTTAGTAATTCTTGTGGATCATCTGGTAAAAATATGGTTGTTTCTGTTTTCTGTTTTTCAGATAAACCTTTTCCTACTTTAACTCCCGTTGATAATAAATTTTCTAATTGTTTATAACGTCTAAGAGTTTTTACTGCACCAACTCTATCTAACATAGCTTTATATTTTATAAGATCATCTACAGCATAATTATTTAAATCTGCTCCTCTTAAAAGATTAACAAAATTTCTATCTAAATTAAAAGGAGATTTATCTGGTGAAAAAATTAAACCTCGAAAAGGTTGTGGAAATATTTCTTTTTGTCCGAGATAAAATCTAGGTATTGTTTTTCCATCTATAAATGAAATAGAATGTTCAAATTGCATAGATTTTGGTAATTTCTTATTAATGTTTGATTCTAGTAATCCATAGTCATCTAATATAGTTTTGTGCTCTGGATCTGTTATATCAATTTGTTTATCATTATTTGTACTTTCTTTTTCAAGAGTTTTAAATGGTTTCATAGTTTTCTCAAAATCAGTTTTTACTTGCTCGGTTTGCTGCATTTTTTCAAACATATCAGATTGAATACCAGCTTTTATCATTCTATGTTGAAGATGATTTTCTTTCATAATTTTTCTTTGTTTTATTAACTCTTCTAATTGTTTTATTCTTTTAAAATTATCAGCTCTAATTTTATCCATTTTTAAAATATAATATTTGAATTTTGTGGTAACATTGGAATACAGCAAAAACATTTTACTGAACAAATTATTTTTTTATTGCTTTGTTGTTTGACATCTTTTCGTTTAAAGTTTTCTCGTTTTAAGTTTTTTTTAATAAAGTTTTGCTTAAATTTTCGCTTAAAGTTTTTAGCTCTTCTAAAAAAATTTTGTCATTTTCTTCATTAGAAATTTTACCATCACTCGAAATTTTGCCATCCTGTTTATTCTTATCATCAACTTTTTCGGACTTTAAATGAAATGGCGTTTTATTAGCTTCATTAGCTATTTGATCAAATTTTTCAATCTCATCTAACGTAATAACATTATCATCACATACTCTTTGAAAGTAGTAATGTAGTTTATCATAGACTTCTTTAATATGTAAATGCTTAGTTTTTAATGATTTTCGTTTCTTAGTTATTAAAGATTTATCTAACATTGTAACAAGTGAAGTTGCAAAAACACCCGTACCTGTTAAAGCTGTAGCAACTACTGGAATTACTAAAACACCTGAAGATATAACAATTGTTAAAGCAGCTAAACTTATTGTTAAGAATATGCCAATTCCTTGTGTTACATTCTTAACTTTAGACCATCTCTTTCTTAATTTATTATAATGTTCTAATCTAAGTAATAATTGCGATTCCTTATCTTTCATATAACGTACTCTATCTTTGTGTTTTGCAATATCCATTTCATATGATAATGAAGGATATATTCTTGCGGTTTCATCCACTTTTGTTTCTTCCATTTTTAAAGAAATATTATTAGTCACATGTTATATTTTAAAAACCTAAAAGATAGATAAAATTCATGAATTTGAAATTCTCAACTTTTATGATTTTCGGTGTCCGGTTTTACATGACCTGGAACGGTCATGATTTAAGCGAGAAAATTGTAATTCACAAATTTTGAGATTCTTAACTTTTATGATTTTTTCGGTGTCCTGCAACGGTCATGATTTAAGCGGGGGTGAAAATTGTAATTCTCAAATTTTAAGATTTTGAAAAATTTGAAAAATTGGGTATTTTTAAAAACGCTTAAATTTTCGCCCTTCGGCCTTCGGCCACGTGAAATTTGAAGTCTACCTAAATTTTTGAAATTTTGAAATTTTGATTTTTTGAAAAAACCCGCAAAAGTGTGACATCCGGCGCAAGCGAAGCGAAGCAAAGCGAAGCGAAGCGTCGCGCCGGATGTCACACTATATACTACTGGCGAGCTCGCACCTCTTCACTATCCACACAGACGTTGTAAAATGAATGCGAGTGAAGTCAGAATTACTGCTTATATACAATAATCCCAACAAATTGTGGTCACTAATTAATGTGGTATTTTGGCACATTGTAACCGAACACAAATGCATACACATATCAAAACATATCAAATCATGCTGTAAAAAATGTTTCCTAAACTTACATAATCTATGAAGAAGTAATTTAAGCGATGATAAAAATGTTTAACTTCCGACAGGATTAAAAAATCTAGTACGGGGAGACAACAAGATGAATATCATCACTGTTCTTATTCTTTCGAAGTTTTGAAATAATTTGCAAGTATCTTATCATTGCGCTCTGAGGAAAATCATCCATCCTATTCGGCCACGAAGGATTGTAAGATCAATCAAACAGCTAGTGCCATCTCTTCTTGATACTTTCCTCGTACCAAAATGTCAATCATCCAATTTCTTTTTCGCACTTTTCCTCAGCCAATACTTTCTCTCATTCTCCTTGTACTACACACAAACGCTAACTATCAGACAGTGTCATTGATTTTGGAAACATAATATCACAGACATGTTTCAAATAATAACATATATTTGAAATTCTTTCTATCCGGCAAGAGAAGAGAATTTTCCTTCACAATCCAACGGAAACAAAAATACTAATTAGAAAAGCGCAATTAATTACTTTTACCTATCAGTAAACATGAAAGGACTCCATACCACTCAAAAACACAATTAACATACAGACAGCATCATACCGAACAAACGTTAACATTCAAAAATTGTGGCAAAATCAACTTGGACGGGCTTGAATATCTCAGACCCACTTGCGTAGTTTACGCAACTTGCTGCTAGTAGTTTTCATAATTGTGAAGTCACCATTATTCATCAATCGAATCAAGACTGAATTAAGAGACATATAATATTGTCATAGTCTTTTTCCTCACTTTTCCTTGCTTGTTGCATAGAAATTTGTAAATATAGCCATTTATATTTGCGTTTGATATTTTTTCATATAATACACGGAAATTACAGAAAGATCAGAGATATCTACACCAAACTATGCGTTATGCATCGTATGAAATCTATCATAACGCATAGTTTTACCTGTAATTTGGAGTTTGATATCTGATGGTTTGCGTTTGTTATGTACATAATACACGGAATATATCAGGCAATAACAATGGATTAATAAAATCTATAGAAATCCATGCAGAAGTCCATGGAAATATCAAAATCCATTCATTTCCATTCGAGTCATTTAGCATAATGAAGACGGCGTGAATTTCTGTCAATTCTGCTTGCAGCCTACCACTACATGTACATCAATGGTGTCAAATTGTTGTTTTCTAACGTACTACTCAGATCCCTATGACGGGCATGGAAAGCAAGAAAATTTTGAATCTCGACATTCTTGAAATATAGCATGACATTATCATATTCAAGATAGCATGACTCAAACTTGATTTGCATAAATGGTTCAATGGTCCGTCTAATTCTGATGGCATTCAAAGTCTGTCAACTAAAAATTGTGCACTTAATAACTTCCTATCTGAAGAAGAATGAGTGAACTTATGGCAGCATCAAGAATCAAACATGGCCCTCGTGATTGCTCAATGATTGAAGAGAATTCTGCGCCATTTGATCAACACACCAGACAGTAAATCGTGAAATGCTGCTGTTGCAGGTTATGGTGCATTACATACCACCAAGCAAATTCCGCACAGGGAATCAACACCAATGGACAGCATCAGATTACATTATTAGCCTATAAGAAATCCCTATTACATGGATTAGCCCTATTAGCCCATAAGAAAAAAACAAGCCTACAATCCAGGCTTCCATTTCGCAAAATTTTGAAGCAATTCTTTTATGTGCATATACCAATAGACCTTTTCCGTTGAACCCCAGCTCTTCAAACTATGTACGTGTATATGTGATATTTAGTCATCTAGGAATTCATGAAAATTTCCGTGATATTTTTTCATATAATACACTGAGATCATTCGAAGACCAGAGATATCTGCACTAAACTGTGCGTCATACCATAGACTTCTAAATTTCTCTGGACAGATAGGTTGAAATTGGCTTCCTACATGATCAGGCCAGAAATCCTAAATTTGACTACCTTACAAATAGACTGTCACTCTGCATTATCAAATTTTAGTCAGCACAAATGCATGTCAAGCACATTATGTATGCATATTTATGAACACTAGGTTATAGGACGCATGTACAGCGAGATTTGGCGAAGAATTAAGTGGAAAAGTCACCAAGAAAAATGACATATCGATATTCTGAATACCGCTTTTATCATTTTTTTAAAGATTTTTCTAGACTATTTTCTTAGACAACTATTCAGTTTGATCTCATAGAATACCTTCCAACAAAGCACAGATGCGTTTGGTGAAAAAGATCACATGATAAATTTTATTCCAAAGTTTTGCAGCTTCAGGGATGTCGAACATTGCCAGCTTAATATTTCTGGCAGTGCATTCACAGCAGGAATCACATTTTTTACATTTCAGAAGTGAAAGGCAACAAGCACCACTGGGATCATGTTGATTATTAGGATTCATATTGAAATCAGTATTTGCACTCAAACATTTACATCTTGTATACATTTCATCTACTGTGGTTGACTGCATGATATTTTATCATCAACATTTTTCAGACTGAGTCTGGAAAACTTCAATAAAGAAATTGTTTTTATTTTCTTGTCACTCTCTGTGCGATGACGATGGAGATAAAATAATTTGCTTAGTCATTTCACGTATCCAGTCAAAACACTTCTCAAGATAATACGAATGTTCTTTTCCAAGTAGGCTACTTGTCATTGTTCTCAGAAGAGCTCCATCACACGTCGGATCGCTCCATATCTGTTCCAACCTCCTCAGAAGTGGATGCTCAGGTTGGGAATGCTTATTATGTCCATCATCATTGTTTTCATGAAAGTAAATGCAAAGAAGGATCTCCGTTTAGTTCACAGTTCTGATCCCTGTTCTGTTCCCCTTTATTCAGGACATTCATGGTGTGGGAATTGGTGGATTCTCTTTTCCGCTCCATACTGGCCCTTTCAATGGTAATTGCTATGGGTGGCTCTTCCGTCCGTTGACATCGGGTTATGCAGAGGAATGTATTGATGTTACACTGTCATTGCATTTCGGTTGACAATCACCAGCGATATATTTGTTTGGTATTTACATTCGACTGAATCGCACAAGAGACTCACTTCAAATAGTCATCTATCACTTCGATTAGCTATAAAATTCGATCTTCTGTAACACAACTGTTGGTTGGCCTGAACATGTAGAAAATGATTTCAAATTTTGCTCACTTATCTGTCCAGAGAAATTTAGAAGTCTATCAGGGTGCATACCGACCAGGAAAACCGGAAAAAGACAGGGAATTTTAAAATGACAGGGAAAACCGGGAAAAGACAGGGAAAATGGAGATGAAGATAATACTTTGGAATTCAAAACATAATGGTTAAAAACAGGCTCTGCCGTTTGAACATAACTTACCATTTTTAGTAGTATTGGGTGGTATATGTTATTAAGCGTAGTCTGTTGTGTTTATTTTCTCTACTTTCTTACTATCTGCGGGTCTAGTACATACGACCGTAACTTGAAAAGATGTCTCATGTTTTCAGAAAACGGCGAAGGTGCACTTACATGTATCTCCTTTTCGAACATAGGTTGTATTCACAATAACGGTGGTAGTTGTCAACCCTGTGACGGTGATAGGTGTCAAACGTCTGACTGCTAAATGTGAAGAGATCCGGGAACCAATGAGTGTCAACCGCGAACTGTGAGGGGTTCAGAGCGACATGTACCTACTGATGGAAATCCAGAAATTGCTAAGTGTGTGAGGTTTTGTTCAGTCCCTTTTGTTCAGTCTTATGACCAAGAGTGATCAACGAGTGTCAACAGCAAGCTGTGAGGGGTCCAGGTCGCCGCGTACCTACTGATGGAAACCCAGAAACTGTTAAGTGTGTGAGGGACTATCTCCCTTTTGAACAGTCTTATTACAAAAAGAGTTACTTTCGGTTTTCATGAAGCTTCGCTCAGTATTCTTAGCATTCTATGTACTTGTGTCATTTTGCAAAATTTGAAAATGTTGAGTATTTGACACTTCGTAATCCGAATTTGATTCAATATATGAATACTTTGAGTATCAATTCTTTTTATTATTTGCATGTACATATATGAATTATTTACTTAGGCTTTTTTGTGCGTTACATAAGTTATCATTAATTATAGTTTTCCTGACTTCTTCTGCGATATTGCCCGAATTTTGGAACGCTACTTGATAAAGTTCCAGACTGATGCGCCTATGGTCCCGTTCCTCCGAAGCAGCCTGGAAGAACTATTTCATGCAATTGGGAAGACAATTTTGAAAGAAGAAGTCCTTGCAAAAGCTCATTGCGTTGAGCTCACTCCAACCAATCTACTTCCTCGTCATGAAGTGAGGTTGTCGTTTTCTGTCAAGGGTGCCCTTCGGAAGTCCAGAAAAAATGAACAGTTGCGCCCTAACTTCCAGGAAACATGTACCACTTTTGCAACAACTGTGATGCTGAAACTACGCGAAGTCGCACCGATGACGAAGAAATTCATTCGTGGAACGGCGTTTCTTGACCCAGATATGTGGAAGAATCAAGAGTTCCATGGTACTGCAGAGAAGTTGATGGACTTAGCGTTGGAAGAGATGATAAAACTTGATTGGCTGGATGGTCTTCAGGCGGATTGCTTTAAAGAGGCCTTTTTGAAGAGGATGGGTGATCAACAGGTTAAAGAAAGTATCGCCTGTTATGAAGATGGACGTCTTGATGTGTTTTGGAGTGGAATATTTGATGATCGGGCGTCACCTGAAAAGAAGCTGATCAACCGTGTTCTCGTTCTTCAGCACGGGCAAGCCTCAGTTGAACGCGGATTCAGTGTTAACAGAGAGGCAATGGAATTCAATCAACTAGAAGAATCCTTGGTTGCACAGCGTGTCATTTATGATGCAATCAAGGATACTGATTTGTGTCAAATAGGGATTTCTAAAGAGCTAATAAGCTATTGCCGAAATTCATCGCGACGGTACAAAGACAGACTGGCCCAACAGAAAGCAGCCAAAGACGACGATGACGCGGCAGTAAGAGGGCGGCCCAAGAATTGGCGTTGAAAGAGGCAGAAATCAAGAAGCGGAGAATGGAACTCATGGTATTGGAAGAGGAGGTGATCGTATTGCGAGAAAAGTGAACTGTGTACCGAACTTTTTCACACCTAACCTAGTGAACTACGTACCGAACTTCTGCACACCGAACCTTTCATTCTTCACACCATTTCATAAAGCTTCTTGTTCGTTCTCCTGCTTTTTTTGTTTTTATATGTATCTTATTCGAAAGAGATGAATAAAAGTTGTTTTGCTATACGATAGAATTATTGTAATTTTGTTTTTTTCTTGTATCAGGTGCGTAGTTAATGAAACACTAAATTGTCGAATATTTACTCTCAGGTGCAAGTAGGTTTGGGTTCCCAAAAACGACAGTATCTTGCATGATAAAATATCCCTGAAAAAACCGGGAAAATCCAGGGAAATTGAGGTGCGAGTTTTGGTATACACCCTGTCTATGGTCATACCATGGACTCCTAGATATATAACACCTGGACTGAAAGCTGAAATTCATCTACACTAGATGGCCAGTTTGACTCAATAGCTGTCGATGGTCACTGTATAGTCCATAATGATGGCCATGAGACTAAAAATTTGCTCTCCAGTACCAAACTGCGACACAACGCAATACAAATCCAAGAAGGGGATTATCATAAAGCATACAAAAGTTGTGTTTTTCACTGTACATGCAATTGAACAGATAAAACGACATTTTCCTGACCAACACAAGGTGTGATAACAACGGTAGAGCATCTGAAAGATTAAATAGTTCAAGGCAACAGGTTTTGAATGCCCTTCATTAGTGAGTAAAACGGTGATCAGTTGATCGCAATCCGATCGTCTGATTTCCAGAAATTCCTACTTCTCTTTCTCAAATCATCTCACTTTCATTTGATAATTAATATTTTTCTCCATCTACTATCAGAGTCAAATCAGCCGTCTTGCGTATAAATGAATTTCAGCTTTCAGTCCAGGTGTTATATATCTAGGAGTCCATGGTCATACCCAGGGACATCTATGACTAATATAAGATAAGATTAATCATAGATGTCCCTGGTTATACCAGATTACTACATAGTTGTAGAATCGCATTTAGAATCCCTTCTGCTACACTAAAATGGAATCAATGCAATGTATAGCATTATGTAAAATGATATCTTGTCTAACATTCACCATAGTATTTAGTTTGCATCCCATTTTGAAAATTTTCCTTGATATACTGTCAAATATGTTTTCCTTTTCTTATTGCTCTGTTAGAGCTAGTTGCTGTTTTACTGAATTGACAAAGACATAGTCGAAAGCTATTGAATACATTTTATTATTGAACTTGTCTTCGTTTTATAAATTACTACACTATAGTACAGCATATTTGATAGAATTTGTTCACAGGGAAAATCTTGGTAGAGAGGGATTCAATCGCGGACATCTATGGTCCTAATAATCTGGTATACTTTATAGCGGATAGAGTATAGCTACACTATTCGTGTGAAATCATTTGACGCATCCCTCGAGCTAAAGCCCTCGGGATTCATCAAATAATTTCCCTCTCTATATCCCAGAGAATCGCACAGCCATCCTCTGTTCATTAAATAGTTCCATAGTTCACAATACATTATCATTTTATATCTCTCTAGTTCTTCTGTATCGCAGCAGTAATAGAGTAGGCCAACATTATTATGTGAAAGTCTCCCGCTCTGTGTAGAAACTGTAGAAATCCGTGCAGGTGGCCGGACCCATAGAGTAAGTATTGGTAGAGAAGCAACTCAGCATTAATTTAATCCCCACTGTGTATGCAGTTAAGATTTCTTCTAAATGAAATCAAGTTGAGACCCAGCACCAAACGTGATATAAGCAAATTTTTGCAGTTTTGAAGAAATCAACACGGAGTTGACTGATAATGATCACAATATTGAAAGAATAAAAGTATATCACAAATTCTCCGTGTCATGACATCCTTGGAGAGGTAATGTTGGTTAAATTAGCAATTCGATGGGTTGCTAAGTCGAACCTCTGTATAGTGAGCCTCTACAAAATGGATCTCTCCTCATAATGAATTAAATTTTTGATCCCATCAAAAATGGCATACTTTGCGCTGGTAGCATATCTCTACATAGTAAACAATCTCCTCATAGTGAATAAGCTATTTAGTCCCTTTGTTGTCTCAACCTCTGTATAATGAATATTTTACATCAAATACGAGTATGATATTTAATTATACTTTATAATTTATGAGCCTCCATGTACGTGCACTTCCTTAATTGAGGCGAGTTATAGTTCGACGATGCTTATTACTCCTAAGTTATTAACGTCTATAAGTCCACAATCTAAATTAAGGTACAAATCAATAGAGTAGTTTCAACTTTAAGTGCACTTTTTGCGTTTTCAAGCGCATCGATTGTTGATTTAGATTAGGGAATTCTATGAAAGGAAAAAAAGACCTTGCAGTTTGATCAACAAGCTTATCGAGTAGAAAACATGATTGCTTCTGTTGACGAGCGACGTACTGTACAACTACAGACTCGTATTGACAGATATTTCCATCGTTCATAATTAATGATGTACGTGGCATATACTGTATACAGTACTGATTATTTTACAGCAGTTACACTTTGCATCTCGAGTTTAAATTATCATTTAATATTACATTGTGATACAGTACAGTGTAACTGGTAATAACCCTATAAAATTTGTTTTCTATATAATGTTGTCTCTGATGTGACCTTTGGTGCGTATGTGTGATCGAGACTAGGAAGGCTTAAATTGTCTTCTCTACTAAATCACCAGAAGAATCACACAGAGAAAAGACAATCCTTTTTTCACTGTCAAGATTCATTCACTCAACTATTGCAAGCTTTGCATGCACTGCTGTCTCTCTACTTTTGTTTGTCGGAGAAAGTTGACATCAAGACAGTGACAGCCATGAATGAGGATAAATAATTTGTTTGTATTATATTTCGGGTCTATTATTATATTTCGGAACCCAACATTTGATAGGACTCCGACTCCAGCAAAAATGATAGGACTCCGGCACTCCGACTCCGCATCCCTGCTTTCAAGAGACCTCTGGTGGGCTGCTTTATTTAGGCCTGCTCCTATCTCTTATTTAAAGTTTGATTGGTCATGTAATACTATGAGTCGTTTTGTGTAGTGAATAATGCATCAAGAAATGTTTTACAAATCTCTGATTATGACAAAATTACATGCATTATTTCTATTCGGATTGAAATGTAAGCATACCCACTTTCACAGAATTAGATTCATCTGCGCGCGCTTCGGTTTCAAAGGAAGAATTATATGTACCCTTAATATCGAAATGGCACACCATAGAATTAGACAACTTGCTCCTTCTCATAGAGTACTCTATGCTCCTTCTCGAATGGATAATTCGTGTATCGCTTGCTATTGGAAATGCCAAATAATAAGCTGTCAGCAGAGGAACCAGAACCAGTCAGAGATGCGTGCGTGCTGTGATATCACTTCGCACACACCAAAACACACGTCTGGCTAACATTCGATTCAGTGTATGCACTATACAGTGAGAAATGCCAAGGAGAGGATGTGAAAACATCAAGTGAACTCATTTTCGCACGCCTGCTACTTTCTTTAATAATGATCGGATGGGCCAATATTATGGAGAAAACTTGTACACAATGATCTGGAACTTTGCTGGAACTCACATTAATCTGCAAGCGACGCACGACTTTTTTTCCTATCTCTGTAAGGTATTAGGAATTCCTTTTTTGCCCACTTAATAGGTTCCTCAATGTGCCGTCAATTTCGTATTAATCACACTTCTAGCAAACCGAAACAGATAAACAAAATATTCAATTCTGTGCCCACATTTTTCTGATTTTCGTCAGACATTTTTCTGTTCTGACATATGTTGGTTTATGCTAATAAAGCACTTGATATACAGTCTCTTGCGAAAGTTTTAGAACACCATAAATTCTGTAGAACATTGAAACACTTTGCAACATGTTTTCGGTTTGAGAGTATTGCAAGACAAAATCGGATTACTGAGGCTGCATTCGCAAAGAAATCGATTCTGTTTGTAGCTCGGATGTCCCGTAAAAAGTCCTGGAATCTATTTTTAATAAAGTAAACTGTAACAAATATGCGAAGAAAAAAGGTATCATTCGTTGTCAACAACTGTGTGATGGCTCAAAGAAAGTCTGCTGCTCCTACAGTGCGGGCCCAAGCAGCAATATTAGCCGAAACTGTCTATAGTCAACGTGCAGCTGAGTATTTCTCTCTGCTCAGTCAACTTGGCAATTCAAAAGTACAAAGCAATTCAACTCGGACTGGCTCATTCAACGATTCATCGAGAATTGGTTGTCCAAAAGCTTTAACCACATGAGATGAACAGATTTCAAGAGAATGGTGGTAAAGAAGCCTCCGATGTCGTTGCCGGAGGTCAAAAGATGGGTACTTCTATATCCCCCACATTTTCCAATGTTTCCAAATTCGTCGCTATGTTGACGAAGGGGCGCATGACAAAAAAGATGGTTTTGAGATAATTGGTTATAAAGTTTTGGATAATTTCGTTGTACAATATCTAAACCATTATTCATTCTTTTGTCTTGCTTTTCAACATGTAAGCAATTTCGGGTATTTCAAATCGATCGATCTACTGTATTTCTGCATACGAAATCATTAATTACATGTAATACCGATTTTAAAACAAGTATATTGTATACGCCCTTTTGCAAGCATAGAATTTGAGCGAAATAGTACATACGCCAGTTATACGTCTGTTTGTAAAATATTATTTGGTGAATTCGTTTTTTCTGGGGCGTATATCGAAATTTTTCATGACAATTCTTATACATCAGAATAAGTCAGCACATGGGGATCAGTGAAAAGACGATAATTATCGACGTTAATGCATGTGCCTGTACATCCATTACAAATGTCACCAATTGTCACTTACACATGTATGTAAAAAACACAAAATGTAAATTGGAAAATTAGTTGGATATCACCAATCAAGTCAAATAGGGACCAAGCGTCTTGTGTCATTAATATGTCGTTGAAGTCACCAGCAACTTCAACACCAACTTTTTGAATAGAGTTTGTACATAATAGGAAACCACATGTATAGGTACTACTGATGACGCACAGTTTGTACAGCCAAAACTTTTTCCAAAATTCGAACTCCTTCATCTTCAAAATTCAAATTTAAATTCGAAAAAATGGTGCAAGTATTGGTGCTACCTGGTTAGCGAGTTAGTACAGCATTCCGATAAAAAATTTAGATACAAGAGCAAAAAACTGAGTTTGTACAGCAACTTCCAGCCCTTTCCTTACACGAACAACCGGAAAAAACCGCCAAAAACCGATTTTTTCAAAAGATGATAAGATTTTCCAGAAAAGTTCTTGGTGCCACATGGAAAATGAGTTTGTACAGTGCTCTAACCGGTGGAAGAGTGTTCTACTAATCCAGTCTGAGTTTGAACACACACTTCTCCGACACTCCAGCACTCCTACGACCGGTAAATACCGGTTATTGTACAGTAACTACAAGAATACTGCCCATTTATGAACAAATCAATTGGTGCTACATGGAAAATGAGTTTGTACAGTGCTCTAACCGGTGGAAGAGTGTTCTACTAATCCAGTCTGAGTTTGAACACACACTTCTCCGACACTCCAGCACTCCTACGACCGGTAAATACCGGTTATAGTACAGTAACTACAAGAATACTGCCCATTTATGATCATGGAATGATAAGTTTCTCTAAGTTGGATGTCAAAATAAGTGACTTCAAAGTCTCTTTTACCTCATGATTGGGGTAAATACGACATGGTCTGGGTGTTTTTGCGGCTGAGTACGTTTTCAAATAGTGTTGCGAATTAAACTCCGATGATGGGTTGGGAATGTAGTATGAAATGACGGTGATGTATTTCGCTCCTATCTTGGTAATAGAGCAACTGATCTTTACAAGAAAATCCTAAGTGCCCAATCGCTACCTAGAATAGACATTTTCACATATAGAAGTGGATCTTGGTTTATTTGTGATTGCAGAATTGATGTAGTTCATTATTTCGATACACATAGGTGACATGCCACGCTCAATCACGCCTAATTACACATGACCCCAAACATCCGTGGCTATGCGGGATATTGCTGCAATATAAGTTATATAAGTCAGTATAGTTGGCAGTCTTGTTATATAGACTTTGCGTCTCATGTGTCTGCATGTATCAGAGGCTAAACAATGTGATAGGACCTCAATTTCATGTTCTGGGAAGACAGAACATGCTTAGCGGTTCATCTTAGTGGTTCAAGCGGCAGCGCAGACAACCTTGGACTACGCGCAAACTATAAACGCTCGCCCGCGCGTATTCTTAAACATCTCCCATGTTTTAACAGCATCAGATCAAGTGATTTCTGACTTTTAGTGCAGCGCATATAAACGCGGGTAGAAGAATAGAATGTCCTTAACCACGGATGTTTGGGGTGTTCCGTAATTACGCGTCAATCACGCGTGGCATGTCACCTAGTGTAGATTTATGTTTATGTGAGATAAAAATGGGAAGAGTTTATAGTATGTAAGCGTATTTTGAAGCTGAATAGGCCTATTTTTAAATAGGATACATGCATGAAATGCTACAACTGATATACGTTCGAAAACAGAATTAGCCTATTTTAGAAATGTACGAGCGCATTAGAGAAAAGAATATCAGAATTAGGCCTAAATATCGTAAAGGTTTCTCGTTCTTTCTGGACGTAGATCCTTTCGTTTGATTGACTTGAAATGGCATCTAGCTGTTATTAATCGATCGAAATCCATGAACTCGAAACAAGCTTGGATCTTGAGCATTGCACCCTATTGTCGTTTGAGACATCTATGATTTCAAAATATGTTGGTGACGATTTTATTGACACAGGAGTGTATCAAAAACGTAAGCGACAAAAATCAAAATTTTGCACGTTGTCGCACCTATCTCGATGGGCCTTGTCGCATTTACCCCGGACCTGCTTTTCACTGCCAAAATCGATCGGCTATAAATAATGAAGAGGTATTCGATCGAATCCGATATTTCGTGTGGATGAACTTGACATCTTACTGTGATGTAAAAGGTCGCCCATATTTAATTCCAGCTTGCTTCTCTTGACAGCAAACAAAATTTGTTGCAGAGTAAAGCAAATTAGGCCCAATTTTCAAAAACTGCCAAATCGTTCACCAAGTGCCAGGGTAGCATGCAATACTTTTGCGAAATAAAATGCCTAAGGGATTAGCTATCGATGCAGTCACATATGGATGCAAACTGAACAAATTCTTGGCTATGAGCTATTGGTTTTGGCTACAACCTAGTCGCATTTACCTCATGTTGCATTTCCCCAAGCCAGCCTATCGTAATTATAATCCTGCAATATTTTTATACACTGCATGTTCAATATTTTCATCTACAATCAACGATCAAGGTCACTTAACTATCACATGTTGATTTAAAAATTTGGCGGATGACTGAATGGTCGAAATTCCATCTTTTGCAGCGAATTGCGTGTATTTGTATTTTTTAATCTATTCGCGGCTGTTTATGTTTAAATGGCACATAGAATTACAAACTTTCACATAGGAAAATAAAGTAATATGTAAGTTTGCTAGGTTTACGCTCATTTATACAACATCATTTAATAAGTGTTAGCACATGAGAAGATCTAATTGTTCAAATATTTGACGATGAACAAATCAACAAAAATGAGATTAGCAATGAATATATCCCGTAAGTTTTATATGTCAAAATTTTATGGCTACTGAACTGAGAGCCTAACTAGCCTGCCTGACTGTGATACAATTTTTCATGCATCCGGTGATTAACATCATCAGTTAAGGTTCAGAAAATCAAGTTCCTATTTCTGCCAGTTGGGTTGAACAAGGTTTTAGGATTCATTGCGGTTATTGCAATGTAACGCATTGAAGAAGCTATACTTCGGGTTGTACGACATAACTTTAAAATCAGTAGGTTGCCATCCTCACCGCTCGTTATCTGGTGATCACATTCTTTCATTTGAAATTATTCAAATTATCAACTTAGTGAGCATGTAGTGTATCTGAACATGCGTGACTGATTACAGAGAGCATCTGTTCAACAACTACGATTATGACTCCCCTGCTCTCATGTTTGACCGATAAGTCCTCAACATTTTTTGAAATTGGAATATTTTGACCACTTATTTTGACTTTATTCCGCTTGTCATGAGCATTCATGAAAATTGTTGTAATTGATCTTATCCCGACCATTTCCTTTTGTATTTTAAAAATTTTATCGTTTGGTCACATTTTTGGTCATTTAAGGTTCATCGTATATAGGCTATACGCAAGCCTGTACAATTCTTACTTTTATACCTTTGATTGTTTTCCGGATTTTACTAATACCTTAAATTCACATATGCAGACAAACCTTTTCCCTTTGTATTCTACGGATTCCATTATTTCGTCCTATCAGCTAGACTATGGACAAGTATATGCAGTTGTTACATTTATTATACCTTCGATTGTTTTCCAGATATTAGTGATGAATTACAAGCAACTCTTATTATCAAGATTGTTGTTTTTTGCGGTAATTTCTAAGTGCATTTGTAATTGTTTCGACTACAATTTGTTGACACAACTTAGTACAGGCATTTTCAGCGATGTTCCTCTTTTCTATACCTTGTAGTTGTTTTTCTATATGCGTTTCGGACTGTCCGATCATTACCGTATCTAAGATATTCGGTCTTCATTGCATAAATGTCGCAAGTCATTTTTATCCTATCTGAACTTTCTATGCTGTGCTTCATCTGTTGAGAACTCGATATTCATCTGTCGTCCTTCTCCCATGTCAGCATTTGAATTTGGTGCAGCTATTGATTTTTGGAGTACCGCCTACATCAAGCTTTCCACCCGTGACCTTTATGACGTACTCGGCCTTTTTCCAGAGTTTTGTGCACCATTCTCAGCAGAGTTCATATTTTGATGGACAATAACATTTCTTGAAACAAAATATTGTTTTAACTGTCGTTTCAGTGGTGGAAGATAGCGATTCAACCGGCAATTGAATTTTGAAACAAAACCATCGCATCGCTGATGTAGTTACTGTACAATAACCGGTATTTACCGGTCGTAGGAGTGCTAGAGTGTCGGAGAAGTGTGTGTTCAAACTCAGACTGGATTAGTAGAACACTCTTCCACCGGTTAGAGCACTGTACAAACTCATTTTCCATGTAGCACCAATTGATTTGTTCATAAATGTGCAGTATTCTTGTAGTTACTGTACAATAACCGGTATTTACCGGTCGTAGGAGTGCTGGAGTGTCGGAGAAGTGTGTGTTCAAACTCAGACTGGATTAATAGAACACTCTTCCACCGGTTAGAGCACTGTACAAACTCATTTTCCATGTGGCACCAAGAACTTTTCTGGAAAATCTTATCATCTTTTGAAAAAATCGGTTTTTGGCGGTTTTTTCCGGTTGTTCGTGTAAGGAAAGGGCTGGAAGTTGCTGTACAAACTCAGTTTTTTGCACTTGTATCTAAATTTTTTATCGGAATGCTGTACTAACTCGCTAACCAGGTAGCACCAATACTTGCACCATTTTTTCGAATTTAAATTTGAATTTTGAAGATGAAGTTCGAATTTTGGAAAAAGTTTTGGCTGTACAAACTGTGCGTCATCAGTAGTACCCATACATGTGGTTTCCTATTATGTACAAACTCTATTCAAAAAGTTCGTGTTGAAGTTGGTGCTAACTTCAACGACATGTCATTAATGTGGTATTGACTTATATAAACCTCTTATGATCCTGATTCCTAATTAACAGGCACCGAACCTGAAACTTACGACATCAAGTCGTCATATTTTAATGATGATATTCTTGTTGTGGATTGGTAGCACAAGCAGGTTTGACAACTATAAATTTTTGACCTTTATTGGCAAATTTCAGAACTGAATACACTGCATGCACTGCATTTTGAAACCTAGCGTTAAAGGGTCATTCACTCCAACTCCAGGATTTTACCTTTTTCCAATTGATAATTTGCATATCATGATCACTCATCATATTTTCGACATACCGAGATTTTCCAGTCACATGCCATCAATGCACATACTGTACATATTGGCAGAATTTGTTGATTATCAAACTTGAGGGAAGTCCGAAAACGAGAGACTCGATAGATATTTCACCTAAAGATAGCCTCCTGTAGGCTATTACCTGAAAGGCATTGGTACTGAAACAGCAATCGGGTACACCTCTCGTTTTCGGGCTTGCCGCAAGTTTGATAAGTGAAATGTCTGGCTCTACCTCTATTTAGTGAAATGTTTGTTGATGTTTGACAGTCATGGATGATGGCCGTCAACTGAGATGGTACTCTCAATATGTCTTGTAAGAGCTCTTGCAACACAGGATGAACTTCCCACGTTCTGCCAAATGATGAGTCTCAAAATAACGATTTATATTTTTTCATGATAAGAGAGATTTTTGCGAAATGAAATATCTTAGCGGATCAGGCTGTATCCCGGTGTACATGTCTCCAAATCAGAAATGACGATTAGGGTTAATACATTGGAGATATTTTTCGATTTTTAGACCTGGAATTTGGTTGTTCTACATGATCATGATTCAATTGAAGAAATTTGTCGGTTTTGAATCCTCCGATTTAAGTATCACTAATCCACATAAGTCTTTCTTTTGTCTGTAGACAGAAAGATTTGAATTGACAACATCTTTGTGAAAATGGCTGGTACAGGAATACTGCGGAAAATTACAGTATCATTTATGTACATTGAATTTTTTATTGAATTTGATTTAAAGTACATGTACTCTCGTGTTGTTTTCTTCCGACAATAATGTGATTCAGTGAATGGAAACATACGAACATGAATGTATTTTGTGACCACTTCCTTATCTTTTGGTAAGGCTCACGCAAACTGGAAGCTCTGCTTCCATTTTCTAAAAACTCCTATTGTATTCAATAACAATGTTCATACCCACACGTACAACATCTGATTAGTCAGGTATTTTTAAATTATAAAATAAGTACTAGCCAAAACTCAGAACCAGCCATATCTTTACTGAACTAGCTTCAGATCTGCGAACCAGAAATTTAAGTATGTGATAAAACGTACTTTATGTCATCAGCACCAAGATATTTACTAAAAAAATCAAGAATACATAATCCAGAAGCACACCTATTCTTTTAATTTTCAAGAAAGCAAAATTGATGCTGTTAATCTGAACTAGCTCAAAACTGCGAACCACAACGACTAGAGAGAATATTAAGCAGAGATAAATAATGATGAATGATAATGGTAATAGCAATAATGGTAATTTGTTTAACAAGGTTCCATCGTCGAAATAAGCGGTAGATTATTTGTTTAACAGTTTTCCAGTTAAATATGACTCGCCTGAGTTCTGCTGGATTCGCAAGCGCTTTTGGTTTCTGGGATCACATTTTCTAGTCTCTTGTTGGGGTAAGAAACAGTCGTCCAGTAATTCTCCTAGTTATTCTCATAATCTAAAGGCGAACTCGACAACAGAAAATTCTCATCTTCCTCTATTTGTAAAATAGAATCCCCCTTCAGTATTACAGGCCGATACCTTTATATGTGCATACTTGTACAATAGATCCTATACGCAAAAATTTAAAATGCTAGATATTTTATTTTGTCAGTTTCAGAAACTTCAGACGCTTCTAAAAAGCATACTGCGGAAATGAATACCTAGACCATGTTAGTAGGCCTTGAAAATATATTTGTAACACCGAACGAAATCCAAAAAGCGAAAAGCCTGCATATAAGTCTACAACAATTTCACAGATTCAATATTGCAAATACCTATATTTCATGGGCCATAGTACCAAAGCGTTTTCAAATAGATCTACTTTTAGACTATTCTGCCTCATCTAATAAGTTCCGCAATTTTATGAAATTTTCAGAATGTGCACTCAGCTTAAATCATCTTTTTCTGTGCAGCGTATTGCATACAATGACGATGTAAAGTAGGCCTAAATAACGATACAATAGTAAATGTCGATATGGAATGCCATAGTCGATAACAAGAAATAACAGTTAATGCCATAATGACTTCAAA
Source organism: Prostheceraeus crozeri (assembly GCA_907163375.1). Lineage (NCBI taxonomy): Eukaryota > Metazoa > Platyhelminthes > Polycladida > Euryleptidae > Prostheceraeus > Prostheceraeus crozeri. Next base: position 515,814 of record CAJQUW010002096.1, on the reverse strand, counting down.
TTATTGGAGTAATAGGAACGCCTATTCAGGCCTATTTACGTGTAGCTCAGTGTTATTTTTTGCAACCACACCATTCTCTGCGAATTAGTCATCACATACCCAATTAGTCATCACATGCCATACACTGTCTCATAGGCCTATCTAACTTTTCATCTTCCTCACAAATTTTGCAATCCCACGATTCATTGCCAGCTTGCTCATCTTTTCTACAATTAAGCTTGGGCGTACTGTTTTGCGTCTTGGAGAGAACAGGTGCTTGCTTAAAGCGCTTTTTATCAGTAAAAAGTTCTTTTGTAAGTAGCTGTGCTTTCTACGTAAGACTGCGCTTACGTTTACGTAGATCTGACTTTCGTTGGATTTTCGGAGTACTGATTATACTGTGACAGGCCCGGGCCTTATTACCAGCATTTTGCATGGGCCTTATTGGCTACATTGACATCGTTTTACAATCAGTGGTTTTTCGTACTTTCCCGAACTCAAAAATCAAACTACTATACATAAGGTCATAGAGAGGATACGCCAGAGATAATTTTCCATGTTAAGAGCTCATCTACATCAATATTTTGTGTCATGAAATCCTTGAACAAATGAAGAGCAAATATTAGATCAAAGAAGAAATTTGAATGTCTTTTTTGAGATGCTGTAGAATCTGATCCACTTGACCAAAATCGATAAAAATTCTGACACATATTTGAAACTAGATATATTTTCCTTTCTTTTTTGTTGCGCTTAAATTCGTTAGGCAGTTTCTGAGATCTAGCAAGTGGGGCTCGTTCACCTCACCCACCTTATAACTTAATGACCAATCCATTAAAACCGCTTCAAACGTTTTTTCAATTGTACTAAGTAAACCAAAAAATTGTCTTTGATGTAAAGATACGACCAAATAAATTCAAGTTATACTGTTAAGGAAAGAAAATATTATTCTACGAATGGGCGTATAAGCTATACGTCTGTTTGTAAAATAGAGGGTAGGCCTACTTCTATTCTTTCCCCCCACATTTTTCAAGTTTTTTCAAAATCATCAAATTTCGCCAAAGTTAGTCACATTGGGCTTAAAATAGACTTGATCTGTCACTGAGTGACACTACAGCACGACTGAGAAGTCTTACGTGAACCCTGGGATGAAGAATTGGTCCCTTGGATACTCAGTTAGAACACAAGGTACAGCTGTGATCATGAACTTCGTGTGATAGTTGTCTACAGACAATTGACGAGCAGTTGTCTAATTCTGAGGCTGTAAATGTTCTACAAGTCAGACATGAGGAGTTCTACACACTCAACGCTATGCCACGTCAGTGAGAACAGGTAGGAGCAAGACAACACCGTTGACGATGCAACACTTCCGGGTGTCAACAAAAGAAAAGTGGGGGGGGGAAGAATAGAAGTACCAAATAGAGAATTATTACAAATTTCTCATTTTTATGCTGACGAAGAGGCGTGAGAGTTTTATGCCTCTTCGTAAAATTACAATTCGTACAGTTTGGGATCATGCGCCCTCCGCATGTTTCTGAAACTCATATAACACTTCAGATTCCGGTCTTGAAAATGTCACCATAGAAAAGAGCGGCACCGAAAACCTCCGATATTCATCGAATTTTGTCAAGATTAGTCACATTGGATTTAGAATAGACGTGATTTGTCACTGAATGATAGCACAACACCACTGAGAAGTCTTCCTCGACCTCTGGGATGAGGGATTGGTCTCTTTGATACTCAGTTGGAATGCAGGATACAGCTGCGCTGTGATCATGAACTTCGTGGGATTGTTGTCTACACTGCAGCTACAGTGAACGGCACAGCAAGTGCTGTGAATTTTCTACAAACCAGAGAAAAGTAACGTCTGAAGAGTACTGTTGTAGGTTACACCACAGTTTCTTGCCCCTACATTGGTCTAAGTGTGGTGTATGAGATTTTTTCCACAGTTCGCGCATGAGGGGAAAGGGTTTGTTCAGCCAGAATCAGAGAAACCGGATATTTTATGGCTGGCGCGGGCAAGCGATGTGGGGCAGACAGATGACTTCAGCTGAAACTTTGTTTTTACAACGACAAGACATTCGAACTTCAAGAAGTGGATGAGCATCGCAGCAACGTGTGTGAAGTTAGCACCGCCACTCAGCACCGCCATCTTGAAAATGGAATGTGCCAGTCAAACCAACGATCAGAATCGATCTAGATGGAGTGTGCCAGCATGTGCCACCCATTATTTTGAAAGAATTCCCCCTAGTTTAGGAGAAATCGCTCGTTGAAAGTTCGACATGGCGGTGATGTGAAGTTAGCACCGCCACTAATTTTTTTTCCAAAATACGCAATTAAAACACACGAAACACGCACAACAGATAGAAGACCATCAAAAACATTGTGCCAGCAAGTTTCAGCACCTAAATCCCCGTACTTGCTGAGAAATTAGTCCCCGAAACCACAAAATGGCGGTGATGTGAAGTTGGCACCGCCACTGAAGTCTTTTTTCAAAATACGCAAATAAAACACGCGAGACAAGTACAGATGAGAGATGACCATCAAAAACATTGTGCCAGCAAGTTTCTTCTCCTAAGACGCCGTACTTGCGGAGAAATTAGCCCCCGAAAGCTGAATGCGCAGCCGGTGATGTGAAGTTGGCACCGCCATCTTGAAAATGGAATGTGCCAGTCAAACCAACGATCAGAATCGATCTAGATGGAGTGTGCCAGCATGTGCCACCCATTATTTTGAAAGAATTCCCCCTAGTTTAGGAGAAATCGCTCGTTGAAAGTTCGACATGGCGGTGATGTGAAGTTAGCACCGCCACTAATTTTTTTTTCCAAAATACGCAATTAAAACAGACGAAACACGTACAACAGATAGAAGACCATCAAAAACATTGTGCCAGCAAGTTTCAGCACCTAAATCCCCGTACTTGCTGAGAAATTAGTCCCCAAAACCACAAAATGGCGGTGATGTGAAGTTGGCACCGCCACTGAAGTCTTTTTTTAAAATACGCAAATAAAACACGCGAGACAAGTACAAATGAAAGATGACCATCAAAAACATTGTGCCAGCAAGTTTCTTCTCCTAAGACGCCGTACTTGCGGAGAAATCAGTCCCCGAAATCACTATTTTGCGGTGATGTGAAGTTGGCACCGCCATCTTGAAAAATGCATGTACCAGTCAAACCATCGGTCAGAATTGATCTAGATAGAGTGTGCCAGCATGTGCCACTCGTTTAAAACACGAAAATCCCACCACAGTCGGTGGAAAATCAACCCGAAAGCTCAATGCGCAGGCGGTGATGTGAAGTTGGCACCGCCATCTTGAAAATGGAATGTGCCAGTCAAACCAACGATCAGAATCGATCTAGATGGAGTGTGCCAGTATGTGCCACCCATTATTTTGAAAGAATTCCCCCTAGTTTAGGAGAAATCGCTCGTTGAAAGTTCGACATGGCGGTGATGTGAAGTTAGCACCGCTGTTACGAGATTCAGTTTCCCTAGGTTTTAGTTTCCGATCGGAAAATAAAACCATGGTTTTAGCTTCCTAGTAGGAAAATGATACCAGGTTTTATTTTCCTATTAGGAAACTAGAAGCCGCAACACCAGGGGAAAACCAGTGGGAAACTAAAACACACTTAAAAATGTTGGGTTTAATTTTCCTATCGGAATATTAAACCATGGTTTTAGTTTCAGGTAGGAAACTGAGACAGAGGGAGAGAGAGAACTATAACACCGCCACTAATTTTTTTTCCAAAATACGCAATTAAAACAGACGAAACACGCACAACAGATAGAAGACCATAAAAAACATTGTGCCAGCAAGTTTCAGCACCTAAATCCCCGTACAAACCAACGGTCAGAATCGGTCTAGATGGAGTGTGCCAGCATGTGCCACTCGTTTATTTCACGAAAATCACACCACAGTCGGTGGAAAACCAACCCGAAAGCTCAATGGCGGTGATGTGAAGTTGGCACCGCCATTGAATGTTTTTCCCAAAATTGGGACCACTCAATGGAGGTATTGTAAAATTTTCCACTTCAACATTAAACCGTTTGCTTACTGGCTATACAGATATCAATGCAAATACGAATATCTCGACAGGTGAATGCCGTCATGTGCCTGAACTGTTAAGAGAAAGCTGAAGCTATTACTTTGTTCAAAACTCTGTAAGACAGTGAAGGCATTTGACGAGTATATGCAATGGCATAACTAGGAAGACTTACTTTCTTATTAAAGGCCATTGATGAATAGCATGCGATTCGTTTATGTTTCTCTGCATGAAGGAGGAGAGTTCGCGACTTACAACGGCAAAACCATTGGTAATGGTTTGAATTTTTCATTTGACCAACGACGTCCCATGATTGGTCAGTTTTCGGTTACCATATGATCAATATATCGATAAATATTTTCATCTGTTTGCCGTGGAAAATATATTCACGGCATGCGATTAATTACAACCTGTACAGCTTAAAACAAGAATGATTAAATAGATGCGTCTAACACACACATTTGGAATTTTGAAAATTCCCGCAATTTTGTGCGGATCGAGAGAAAAGATAAAAATTTTCCAGACAATTAATTGGGTTATGCAAACCAGCCCTTCGAATGTTTTTCAAAACCTCGATGGGTATCCATTGTCAAGAAGGCTGGGTCATCCTCAATTTACTGAGAATCTGTTTCCACTGTAGGTTAGAACCTACTCTATGGTTTGAACCAGGGCTGCCAGCGCGGGTTTTCAAAATAATAACGCAGGTCAACAAAAATAACGCAGGGGTGCTCATTTGCAATTTCGAGAATGGTAAACGGAAAATTCATTGTATCCAGGAAGCTGCATCGCTAAAAGATCGTCTTTGCACCACTATATTATGATTTATAAAGGAATCATAGCAGGGGGGAAGTTTCAAATTTATTGATCCAGTATCCAGTACATGAATTAGAAGTGAAAAGATGTGTAGAAATTCGAAAGTCTAAAAAAATATATTGGGTAAAAATATGCATGCATCATGATCAGAATAAAAATCATCCAAAACAAGAACAAAAGTGATAAGAGCTGCTTGCTCAGACGCAGGAGAAAATTACTTGTCAAAGTCATTCATCACAAAAACAAAGCAGTAAATATAAAAATCTTCTAGCTGATTAATTTTGAAAACAATGTCCTAAATTCAATAGACGATAACTGAAAGATACTGAAAGGCGGTCCTGCCACATGTACGAGTACGTATTGTACGATCACTTTTTCGGAATTTTGCCAAGGTCCTTCATTGATCTTTTCGATTTCAACACCGAATCAATGACTTTCTCATTTGCCAGCTGCCTTTTTCTTTTAATGTCATCCAGTTTCTTCTCATTCTCATTTGTGGCTTTCGACCGTTCCGTTAGAATAGCTTGTGCTTTTCGCAGAAGTTCTTCGGCCTCCTTCCTCTTCTCCTGGATCCCTTCTTTCTCTTTCAGCAGATCTTTTTCTTCTTCCTCAAGGCGAGGAATTTTTTGCAATTTCTTTTCTACCTCCAGTGCAGCTCGAAGGTCGTCTATTTCTGCCTGTCTCTTTCTTGATTCTTCACATTCCTTTTCTTTCTGTTTCTCGCTTTTCATGAGGGAATGAGCCTTTTGCAGTGCCTTAATCAAATCTTCATTGAACTCGACTTCCCAGGGTTCCAGATTTCTCGCAACTATATGGCTTCTAGTGAACAGGAGTTTGTTGAGGTTCCCACTGGTGATGGAGCTCCGGTTCTTAGTCATGACTAGATTTATTTGGCTGCAGCTTCTTTCGATATCCGCGTTGCCATGCGGCAAGCAGAGACATGCGCGAACGATGCGCTTCAACACTGGCACTTCATGAGCTTCGCAGATTTCTTTTCAGTACTGCACTATGTCCGCGTCTCCTGGCTGATCAGGCATTTGCAGAGAGGCATACTTTCGCACTTCATCTCTGAGTTGATCAATTTCTTGCACCTTGAGAACGGTGTTCAGTCTTCTCGCTACACCAACAACATCATTTTCTAGCGAGGAACTTTTCCTTCTTGATGACTGGAGAAATCCCAAGCGCCTGAGATTCGGATTTTCGAATGGCAAGGTTTGCGTCAGTTTTCTGGTCAGCACTTCATAAAATTGGCGTACCAAACTGTAGAAAAGATCCTTTTCAGTCACAGACAATTCGGATACACATTTCTTCGTCGCTTCGCCGATCAGAAGTTTCGAATTTTTCAATTGCTGACTCGGTCCGATGTCTGTTTTCCAGGGGGCATCTTCGTCAATATGTCGCGATTTCACAAACTTTCGAAGATGAATCTTCAACAGATCGCACATTGCATCATGAAGGATGTGAATTTGTGGTCCTTCCTTCTGAAAGAGCTTCTCAAATTTTTCCATTGTTGTCAAACTATAGGACACAAAGCAAAGTTTGGCAATTGTGAGTTTCGATTCCAAGTTCTCCATAATACGTTGATGTCGATCATATGACTTGAATTCTTCTTCAAAGAATTTTGTAAGAGCCGGATATTGCTCAATGATTCGGTTAACCACTGGTTTCATTTGTAACCACCTCGTCTCCACGAAGCGTATAAATTGATGACTCTCAACATCTTCGGAATTTTGAAAATCTTTGAACAAATTGAAAAGACTCGGACGTTTTCTGAAATAAGAATGCACATCGCACACGAATTGCTCTAGATCGTCAAAAGTTCCAACAGCAACCTTCGCGGCATTGTGAACAAGATGGAGTGAGCAACCCTCCAATTCGATCATATGGGGCATTTCCGTCCTCAGTTGTGTTACGACACCCCCTTTGTTGCCTACAGAGGCGTCGCGACCGGGGGGGTGTGGGGGACCGTAACACCCCCCCCAATATGAAATTAATAAAAAGATTCAGGTAAAATGAGAAATTTCAGGCAAACCGCCGGTTTGCCGGCGATTCAGCTCCAATATTCACTGACGTTGTTCTTAGCCACAAAAACACGTCTTGTCACAAAAACACATCGTAATGTCGGGAAATTCTCACCCTTTCTAGACACCAGAAAGTATATGGTTAGTTGCCGTTGATGATATTGATTTGTCACGCGAAAGCGGTCAAACATAGCGCTCTGAAAACGACCTCTACCCGGGATGACTGTACATGTATATGCGAGCAGGAGGAACAGTCGCCTCGCATTTTCTTAAAAATTGGAACATAAGGCGATGTGAGTTAGCTCTGCTAAATTTAAAATATCTAAGTGGAATTGAAATGTAATTCCAGTACCTTACCTATAATGTGGCCAGTGAATATTGGCACTGAATCACCTAACGCTGAAACGCCTGCAACTCATTCTGCCTAGCTGGGTAGTGTATATTTAACCGTTGATTGATATACGTCGTGAGATCAAAAATGATTTAGACTCGACCAGAAGGAATAATGCTACGACTTAGATATTTCACACTGGATGACTAATGAGTATATAGGCAACAAAAATCGTATCGATAACTTTCATTGATATTTTTTTCTTTAGTATTTTTATCGATTTTAAATATTTAGTATTTTTCAGCATTTTAGTTGATTTTTGCCATACATTTCCTTAACTTCCCTCTGAATATATGCCACAAAAGTACAACAGCTAATCCACAAAATGTTAATTTCAAAAGTAAATACAAGTCATTTCTTCTCAATGTAATCCCCTCATTCTCTACACACTTGCTCCACCTTTTAGGAAGCTCTCGAAAAGCCTCGTGGAAAAAGTCTCGACTTCTGGAATTGAAAAATTCCGTCACTGCATCTTTCACATCCTCACTATCAACAAAACGCTCTCCCCTGAGATGATGCTTTAGATAGCGGAATAGGAAATAGTCACTTGGAGCTAAGTCGGAGCTATGGGGATGAGGAAGCACATGAAAGTCTGAGTCCTCAATTGCAGTTGTAGTGGTCGCTGCAGTATGGATGGGCGCGTTGTCGTGTAGTAGATGAAGATTCTGGTTGCGGGGTTTTCGAACACTTTGACGAGCTTTACGAAGTTGCTCACAGTAGTACTCGGCATTCAGTCGCTGATGTCGGTCGACGAAATCCATATGAACAATGCCGCAGCTGTTCCAGAAGATTGTCAGCATCAACTGACCTTTGAACACAACTCACACTCGGTACTGCTCGTGATTGTTATAACAATCAAAACAACTGAATACATTGATGAATACAACTCAGACCCTATTGAAGTTTATGCAAGTCATGTTCGAAGTAAATGTATACGTCAAAATACTTTCAAGAAAGGAAATGTATGGCAAAAATCAACTAAAATGCTGAAAAATACTAAATATTTAAAATCGATAAAAATACTAAAGAAAAAAATATCAATGAAAGTTATCAATACGATTTTTGTTGCCTATATACTCATTAGTCATCCAGTGTGAAATATCTAAGTCGTAGCATTATTCCTTCTGGTCGAGTCTAAATCATTTTTGATCTCACCACGTAAGCTCTGGCTATTGCGTTGTCCCTTGAGGAGATGACGTCATCGTTACGGTGGATTTCATCAAACCTTCCTCATACCGAGTCATTCACACGCGCACCGCGGAAAGCGCACGGTATGAATAAGGCACACCGTCTTCTCTGTGCGTAGAAGTTTATTGTCAACAGCGTGTTAACTTTCTCGATGCAAACACTGTCGAAAATTTCCTTAACAGTCGATACTACGGGATCCAATTGCGCACAAATTAACTTAACGTCATCGGCATTTCATTGGCCACTTAAATAACCACCAATTAAATTATTTTTCATTTATAGGCGTCATTTCCGACCGATTAGATGATTAGGTAGGTACCTAGTGTTGGATTTGAGCATGATAGCAGTAGGGGGAAGCTTTCGAACGGAAGTTTTTGGGTCAACGCTGCAACCAAAGCCGGAAAAAGGGTGATCAAAAGAAAGAGGACATTGATTCATATAGCACCACTATCATCCTCGCACTAAGAACGCCCGCGAATTATTTTGAAAACAGTTGAACCATAAATGGAAAAAGTAGGAGATAGGCCCATTTGATCCTTGAAAGGGACTCTCCAATGCATGCATTTGGTGCCACCCGCATTTGGTTAAATAATGCTTCAAATAAGGTGCGTGGATACCCTTGTGCATCAGAAATTCATAGTAGGTCTCGCATGTGAAGATCCACACAAACATTCCGCAGATGATCATTCTGTAATTTATTGTAATTAGACCTATAATGAATTCACAAAATTCGGGCTTCTGTCAATATTCACAGAGTGAAAGTTAAACAATGTTCCCAAACTTGATTTTATTGATTGTGAAGAGTTCTATTTCATTAATATGAATAAAATACTGTGTGTGTTGTCATCAAGACCCTGAAAGAATCAAGATAGCATTCTGGATTCCACTCTTTTTGTGATGGTTTCGCTACCTTCTAATTATTTCATTCAGCACTTCCTGCTTCTCGAATTTATTTGTTATCTTTATGAACAAAGAAGGTCAATTTTTGATGATAAGACAATTAAGCTTATGAAGAATCGTGAGGAAACTAGGCCTGCGCCTGTCAATGTTGCTCATATTCACTAAAATAATGAACTGATGCTCAATCAATCTGGTTGAGGCAATGTAAAGCCTATCTACTGGAAATATTCTTCCCCCTCAGGGAAGGAAGGTGCATCTCCAGTGCCGTGGATGAGATGAGGCAGTGCAGGGGAACTTCCCCACTTTCCCTCCCCTCAAATCCAACACTGCAGGTACCTCTTCTGTGGGATATAAACATGAAACATGTTGGAATGTGTGTGAGTATGCGTGTGTGCAATAATCAGGCAAATTTTGGCTCTTAGTTGTAAATCAGGTAAAATTTAGCAAACACCCCCCCCCCCAATGATGTTTCCTTAGCGACGCCTCTGGTTGCCTATCATCGTCGCACAGTTATCAGTCATCGCTGCGATTAGATTTGTCATTGGAATATCATTGTCACTCAAAGCACTAAGTACTTCTTGCGTCATCGTATTGGCGTCAGAACTTTCTATTTCATTCAATGAAAAAAGTTGACAATGAAGTGACCAAGTGTTTGGAAGGAGAAATCGTACATTGATACCAAGACGTTTCACACTGTCAGAAGCTTCATCAATGTGGAAAGTGAAGAAAGTGTTCTTCAGTTCAATACACAATTGATCAAAGAAATATGGATAGAAACCACGTGAGTTCAAGTATGACATCTTGGTCCGTCCGCACGAGAATGTCTTCGCAGTGGGGTCACTTGGAAACATCGAAGCAAAACACTGACCTGCCTTATCCTGACTATGGAATGACAAGTTGTGCTTTATCGTAAACAGAGTCCAAATACCTTCGGCACGGCATGTCTGAGAACAAGTAACCGCTGGGGTTCCGGTGTTTGACGAAGATGGCACAAAGAATTTGTTGATCTTACACGACGATTCGGCAGCTTTCACATTGTCTTTATGTTTTGCAGTTGAAGCATGTTGATTCAATGCCGTCAATCACGACTGATTCACCTTCAGCTGCTTTCCACATAATTTACAAGAAGCAGTACTTTCATCCACCTTTTCGCACCACGTACATGTAATTATAAGTTCGCCGTTGGGATCCTTCTTTGTTAACCAATCTGGTTTGAAACACGTATTCCTTGAACTCATTCCTGAAAAGAAGAATGCATTAAGAAATCGAATCAACAATAATACAATTATACAAATACATGCAGGCGAGAAAGAGAGAGAGAGAAACTACCGATAGATGAAATTCATTGTCTATTCACGTCGAACTAATAATGAATAACGTACCGACACGGTGCATAAAGATAATGAATAACTTAATGAATACTCTTGAGATGATACTGTAACCTAAATCAATTTGTTAGGGTATTTTGTATGATTACTCGGTGAAGAAGAGCCCTTCGCATAACCTTTCAGCAAGACTCATCTATAACCTCTGAAATCCCTGAGATGCCTACAAGCCTATAGCGAAACAAGTACCTTTAGCTAAAAACATTTTCAATACCTACACAATAATTTGCCAGGCATTGTGTCTGTGGCATAAAGCATGGGCCATTTATATTCTCATTTATCAAAATTAATTTCAATCAGTCAATTTAGAATATAGCTACATGTACGTGGACGAAACTATGCAGTCACTCAAATATTATTCAAATATACATGTAAACGCTTCCGAAGTATACGAGAGGTACAAGATAGGCCTGCGACTGCGATACAGGCAGACATTTTCAACATATAAATCACGTTGAAATGTTAATACTTAGTAGGCCTATGTATGCAATACACGTAAGAAACGCAATGCAACATGCTACATGCAGGAAAAGACCGCAAAAAACACAATCAGAAATAGGCTGGAATATTATATACTGAAGAGTCTTTTTCTTTCGGACAACCACTGTAATGGTTTTGCTTCAGCTTCCACCTCAAAGGATGTGTATAGCAGGCCTCTCAGGCACCAAAATAATATTTTTTTTAGGTTTTTAGGTTTTTTCTCTATCACATCTCATCAGTAGTTGTACAGAAGGATGTCAATTGAAGGAGAACACATGGCGAGCTTGGCCATATCAGAGATCGCCTCAAGCAAGCTGATTTATCACTTAAGTTAAGAAGGGATCCTAGTGACAAAAACAAGCAAGGACAAACAAACACATTGCACGAATCTACAAGAATGACGTCTCTAATGATTCTTGCAGATTCGTGTTATGTGTCTGTTTGTCCCTGCTTCAGAACGCTGATCAGTTAATTCACCAGCCGATCGCTGCAAAGTAAGTATATAAGGGAAGTATGGAATCAATGGTTGATTTGTGGCGACAGCTATGATATTACTTTTTCGCCAGCTCTTATAAGAAGTTTTATTTGATATCGCAATTGACAACAGAATAGTATTGAAATATTGAATAGAAGGGGCTGAATAGCTATGTCAAAACTATGAAGTAGTGAAAAATTACATAGTTATCCGTAGACATCTGGACGACAAAAACATGAGATGAAGAGCCATTTCTATGGTTAAAATGCTAGATTCGATTTGGCATAGAAATTAATTGATTATTAAGGTATAGACGACTACAAACCACTCTATACGATTTAAGGACGGGGGTACTTATGATTGCATTCATGTACTGTGTATGAGCGTGTTAACAAAATTTTGCCCACTGAACATCTGAAAATCTTTGTATCAAATCTAGAAATGCTTCATTTTCTTATTGATAGCCAATTGTACAAACATTCATTGATTAGTTTTAAATTTCCATTCATGAATGTATGTTGGAAACATGATAAACCTTACCTACATTATATACTCTTAGTCCTATTTTTTTCATCTGATTATGAAAGCATCCTATGTGAAATTTAACAATTATTTTATTGACATCCTAACATATTATTTTTTTTCTTACATCTGAGTATTCCCTTCTATGATCAATAGCGGTATTTGATGATCCGTGTTGAGATGACAATTTATAAAGAAATAGTCAAATTCTGAAATGTTGTCACTAAATTATTGATGTATCACGTAAATGACTGTTTTTGTTAGTGATGAAATAATGAAAAATGATGAATGACGCTCCAGCCTTAAGCTGCAGATACTTTGTATTAATTGCATTCGAGTAAATTGAGCAATTAATACAATAGTTCCTCGGCTTTCGGCAAATCACTGAAAAGTAAAATTATATTCACAACAGAAAGAGGAAAGCAACACAAAACATTCAGATGCAGATGAAAACATTTGTGACGCAGATTTGATTTCATCGGTTGGAACATCATAGACTGCATCAATTCACAAAAGGCCTTCAACCGAAATTTGTGTTATTAAGCTATAGAATAAACCACAAAACGTTTCACTTTTGGTTTGATCACTTTTGCAAATCAAATTTCGAGTGCTGTTCATTCAAGTTTTTGTCTAGACGTTGCGAATAATTATCAATTAATTCCACCGTACATGTTCATCTAACATCGGTATTAAGCATTTCAAAGTGCAGTATAGAGTATTGAATACTGATTGCCTCATACTGCTTCATGATGTTGACAAAAATGCACATATATAGGGATGATCAAAGGTAACTTCCTAAAGCAATATTTCAATTATATTTCAATTTCAATATCCAAGAAAGTAATAGACATGAATAGCATTTTTTCAAGACGGAAATTTACTGGGCATTCAAGTTTATGACAAATTATTTTTGGCAGCAAAATCTCTCAGAATTTTTATTATTTCGCTGTGAATACCCCGCTGTTGCTCCTCTTGCGAATATGTAGGCTAACTTTATTTTAACAAATCATATTTCACATATAGGCCTACTAATAATTGCTTCAGCATGACTTCGAAAATTTTCGGTGCGAGCAGGTGAGTGCAGCGCACACCCATAAAAAATCATTGTTTTCATCAGCTAATATCATAAAATAAACTTACAGTAGTTATTTTGGACATTTTCAAATCATGATAAATATAAATTTCGGTTGAAGAAACAGCTTTTCTAAATTGATCAAAATTTGATTATTAAGCTTCTGTTAAAGGCTTAAATAAAAAATATTGCAACAAATGTGTCAGACTCATCACAATACAAGCTTGTAGGTATTCGATTCCTCTAACGGCCGATGCAGTACAACCAATTATTGTGATGTAATCAACTAGATCTGTAGGTCATCACTACCACATTGGTTGCCTACCACTGACGGTACTTATGGGCTATCTCCCCCCAGGTTTTCTAATTTGTCTAAAATCTACTGATATGAATCAATCGTCACTAAACTTCGGATACACGTACTTAAGCATGTTTTCTACCTAGATGCAAAATTTTATGTAGATCGGAAAGTACTTTTTGCATTAGATACAATAACGTAAAGTGGAGCGATGTCAACAGCTTGCTTGATGTGACTTCGTCTGTTCGAAGCATCATTGCTGATAGTGTGTGCATTGTTCTCTCTCCCTCTTCGTCTCATCCACTGCAATTTGAAATCTTCCCACGACCACTACTTTGGATCGCTGCATCGAATACCTATCACAAATGGCATAAATTTCAATCATACTGAGTTCGTTCTGAGTGGAATAAAAAATAGAAATTTTTGATTTGTGAGACAATGAAGATTTATCAGTAAGAAATAATTCTTATTTTGTCAAAGCAAAAATGTTTTCATGGCTTATTCGATACATCATGAATTTATACAACTCCACCACTGCACTACCCCGACCCCTATTTCAACTATGTCATTTTTGAACAAATATCGAGAATGATGGATGACGGAAAATTTTCATGTACATGTATGTTCCACCTGAGAGACTATAAACATTCAAGTTTCCTTGAGCGCCGCAGGCGAGACCTTCAGCCCAATCGGTAAGAAACAAGCACATTTGATGAATTCTAGGGTGACGCAAGCGAGACCGCCAATCCTCTCGGAGTGCAACTAGCACATTTGACGTCTTCTTGAGCGCTGTCGACGAGACTTCCAGCTCTATGGGCGAAACTGGTACATTTGACGACTTCTAGAGCGCCACAGCGAGACTTCCAGCACTCTGAAGTTAAATCAATACATCTGGCGTCAGTACCCTACTCCCTACACATTAGTACCCTACTCCCTATTTCAATTTCATCAATGGGCTAAGAGCGAGTCTCAAGAAAGAACATCATTTTGTCGAAAAGCCGCCAAATGGCAGAAAATTTTCAGGTAAAATTACACAAATGACATACATTTCTATCCAACTGAGCTCTTTCTAAATAACAAGTAGAATAGAAAAAAATAGAAATTTTTGATTTGTGAGACAACGAAGATTATTATCAGTAAGAAATATTATTTTGTCAAAGCAATAATGTTGTCATGGCTTATTCGGCAAATCATGAATTTATAATACAACTCCCCTACTGTAGGCTTCTACACCCACCCCCTATTTCAATTATGTCATTTTTGAGCAAATCTCGAGAATTTTTCGGAATTCACGTAAAATTTTCATGTATGCACTCGTACGTAGCACATTAATGAAATTGAAACGTGTACATGATTCAAAAACATTTGTTATCGATCCAATATTGACAGATAAGTCAATACAATTGAGCACAGGACTGTGTGAACTAATTCCGCTCAAAGTCTGCTGCAAGTTTCGTTTCTTTGAAAGTCACCTGAAATCGTAAAGGAACACACGCCCACAAACTGAATTCCACAAAATATTCAATTTTTTTAGGTTACCAGTGAAATTTTGTACAAATTTTTAGATTTTTAGGCTAAAAGCCAAAATTTTAGGTTTCTTAGGTCTTTTAGGTTCCCTGAGAGGCCTGGTATAGGTTACCCGTTATAGAAATAGGCCTATGGTTGTTAATCAACTGTCGATTTTGCACCGTCAAGTTTCCGATGTTTGATAAACGAAAAGTTCAACCATTTCTTTCTATATAGGACTACATCGTACATGCATGTCCGAAAACATTGTGATGTAACTACGTGGTACCGGTTACTGTAATAAAACATCAGCAACTCAGCATATTGTAAAAGTACATGGTTAACAGAAAACGATAAATGTTAACGAGACGATTGTATTTGTAGCATTACACCAAAATAGAAATTCAATAGGTACAAGTTTGATGAATGGCTTCAAGAAATGCTTGCAAGCTTGGAGCATGTACAAAATATTGGCTCCAATAGATTTTCATTGGAGTGTTAAGCTTCGAATAAAATTGAAGATTTGATATTTCTTGATGTCACTCTTTATAGGCCCTGCATGCAAAATGCGATGATAATCTGTTGACCAAGCAATTCTATACATACAATTTTGTAGATTCGGTGCGAGGTCTTTCAAAAAAGGAAAGGACAGCGCCTGGGAAACGGCGGCATGGCACATACAATCTGAATGCATATTGTGCTGCAGCCTTGTAGATCTTGTGGACGCCGGAAAAGTGACTATCATAAGTTGATAACTAAGCAGATAATATATGCGGACACTTCACATTCCGTAACTTGCCTGAAATGGTAAAGGATGACATTCAATAAATAATCTACTCGTATCCTGTGCAACAACGCAGAATATGTGGAAATTGATTAATCATAAAAAAACGGAAAAAATCCAGAATCACAAAAATAACGCAGAGGTCGAAATAATAACGCAATAACGCAGGAATCGGAAAAATAACGCAGCTGCGTTAAAAAACGCAGCGCTGGCAGCCCTGGTTTGAACGATGTAGTTTGATAATTCCTTTCCAAAAAGATTGCGCACCTTGGAAAGCATAGAGTAAGTATATTAGGATATCTCATATATCCCTACTCTATGTTTGAAAGCACCACAAACTCAATTGAGCATCATGCTTCTTCGATGAAACAGTCTGACAACGCTGGAAATATGCCCTTCGATCTCCTAATGTTATTGCTTCAATTGTTCATCAAGATCATCAAATGTGATAAAGATGTACGCACATCATGACACTAATAATGTTGTAGATATTGCCAACATTGTTTTCTATCAATGTTTCAATTGACTTCAAGAATTTCTGATTCACTGGATGTGCAAGCATACTCAAAATTGAAGGGATATTGAGACTCATCTACTTCATATGATCTAGCTAGAAGTCACAATATCTAATCTATTAGTAGATTGTTTTCATTATTTCATAAACACATCTATTTAATCATTCTTGTTTTAAGTTGTACAGGCTGTAATTAATCGCATGCCGTGAATATATTTTCCACGGCAAACAGATGAAAATATTTATCGATATATTGATCATATGGTAACCGAAAACTGACCAATCATGGGACGTCGTTGGTCAAATGAAAAATTCAAACCATTACCAATAGTTTTGCCGTTGTAAGTTGCGAACTCTCCTCCTTCATGCAGAGAAACATAAACGAATCGCATGCTATTCATCAATGGCCTTTAATAAGAAAGTAAGTCTTCCTAGTTATGCCATTGCATATACTCGTCAAATGCCTTCACTGTCTTACAGAGTTTTGAACAAAGTAATAGCTTCAGCTTTCTCTTAACAGTTCAGGCACATGACGGCATTCACCTGTCGAGATATTCGTATTTGCATTGATATCTGTATAGCCAGTAAGCAAACGGTTTAATGTTGAAGTGGAAAATTTTACAATACCTCCATTGAGTGGTCCCAATTTTGGAAAAAACATTCAATGGCGGCGCGAACTTCACATCACCGCCATTGAGCTTTCGGGTTGGTTTTCCACCGACTGTGGTGGGATTTTCGTGTTTTAAGCGAGTGGCACATGCTGGCACACTCTATCTAGATCGATTCTGATCGTTGGTTTGACTGGTACATGCATTTTTCAAGATGGCGGTGCCAACTTCACATCACCACCTGCGCATTGAGCTTTCGGGGGCTAATTTCTCCGCAAGTACGGCGTCTTAGGAGAAGAAACTTGCTGGCACAATGTTTTTGATGGTCATCTCTCATTTGTACTTGTCTCGCGTGTTTTATTTGCGTATTTTAAAAAAAGACTTCAGTGGCGGTGCCAACTTCACATCACCGCCATTTTGTGGTTTCGGGGACTAATTTCTCAGCAAGTACGGGGATTTAGGTGCTGAAACTTGCTGGCACAATGTTTTTCATGGTCTTCTATCTGTTGTGCGTGTTTCGTGTGTTTTAATTGCGTATTTTGGAAAAAAATTTAGTGGCTGTGCTAACTTCACATCGATCAACGCCATGTCGAACTTTCAACCAGCGATTTCTCCTAAACTAGGGGGAATTCTTTCAAAATAATGGGTGCATTTTTCAAGATGGCGGTGCTAACTTCACACACGCATCGCAGCATGACTATTTCTCAGCTTGAATTCGGTGAGGAGGTAGCCTATTTATCTTCAACAAAAGAAGATATTTATGATTTTTATGTTTCAGGAAACTCGACAGAATTTTTAACCCTTTGAATTCTCTGAGGACTAAATTTTTCGCTAATAAAGAGGGCCATGCATGTAGTTTACATTGACATAGATATGTACGTCCTAGGAGTATAGAGATTTTGGCAACTGTTTTCTTAACAAGAGACCAAAACAAAACTGTGGCGACATATACACCGTCATTGTTGTGCTTCCATTTTTTATCACCATTTCATGAAGTGAGTGAGTCGCGGGGCAAAACTGTGGTGTAAGAGAAACATTCTTCCACAGTTTTGCAGACACTACATTTCGAAAACTGGTCTTATAAGAGATTTTGACAACTGCTTTCCCTCACTGTTATGCTGCCTTTTTTACTACCATTTCATGAAGTGAGTGAGTCGCGGGGCAAAACTGTGGTGTAATAATGGTTTGGCTCATTCCATGCCTCGTTGTCAACTTTTTTTCAAAAAATCTCAGACAATCTGAATTTTGTAGGAAGTCTCAGAACAGATGTAACTTTTGCTAAATTGATTCAATTTTACAGGAAAAATAATTACAAGACCGACAATATCATTATAAATCTTAAAGATGGATATGAAGGTCCAAAAACGACCGTGGCACATGTTACCCCCACTGGCACAAGTTACCCCAGCTGACGGTACTGATAAGTTAAGATTATTTACTATCAACAATAGTAGTGAAAACTGTGCCCTACTTGAGAGGGATAGGTACATGGATGGGTACATGTAAAATTCATTGTTATCAATAGGAACATGGATGGGTACATGTATAATTCAGTGTTATGAATAGGAACATGCATGACATCTGTTTTACTGGATAGGTACATGTGTTTGGTACACTCGGTTGAGTACATTGTGTGTTCGGAACGTCTATGAGCGAACTTGTGTGACTTGGTTCTGAGTACTTGGGTACGTACCGATAGACGTCCGCTGTTTGATTTTGAATGAGTTTGCTCAATTGCGACTATTGTGACTATTGCAACCATTGTAATCAAGATGACAGTCACATTGATTTTCCTTTTTACGTAGACAAACTATGCTATAAATATGAGATAGTTGTTTGATGACATACATAATGATGACTAGTATCCCAACGGCGTGGGTTGTCGCAAGAGACCTTGGATATTCGTTCAAAGCTATAGAAACTGTAACAAATCTCAGTGAAAATATCAACGCTGGTGATTTAGTTGATCGACTAATGGATCTAGATGAGCATGCCATGAATCACAATTTGGATCGTAGGTGGATAGAGGATTTCTCCATGCTACACTGCAATGATAGTGAAATTAGGAGGATCAAATTGGAACGATATGGAAAGAAGGAGACATCTGACAGTGTTTTAATAAAAAGTTCTCCCAATAAAAGTGACTTCAGAAGGAAATTAGAAGAAGAGACATTTAAATTATTATGTGAACGGAACTGCGTTAAATGTTTTAAACAGGAACGATCCCTTCTCTTTTTACCATGTTCTCATAGCGTTATGTGTTCTACATGTTATGTACCCTTTGAAACTTCATCTTGTCCCCTTTGTGATGAAGAAATATCTTCAACAGTCACTGTATATCGTGCATGATGAGTCATCATGCACGTCTGTGATTGGTCACTATTGTGTCTGTCTTTGTGTGGCTTTTCTATATAAGGAGGACATTGTACCGTTCTATTTCAAGCATAATTTGAGGCTAATACAATGTCAATCAGCATGTCGTTCACTACCAACATTCCCATTTCAATAATTTACCGAAGTCAACTCTTCACCGGCAATATATTTTATTCTGCCGCAAATATAACTGGCTATAAAGCGGATTTGGTGGATCTGATGGAGGAAATAGTGAAGTATTTCCGCTGCGGAGAGGACGTTGTGGTGCAGAGAATGTTAATGAGAGTCGTGAACAACGCTCTTACACGAGTTGCAAGATTTTGGCTCAATGAAGTATTTCGCCCACTAGCTCAAACTGAGATTGTACCGGAATACTCTCGCTGTTGCTGCAGCAGTATCCAACGGAAACACAACACATGTCTCCATGACATTATCACCTCCAGCTACTTTGACGAGAAGGGTGAGAAATGTAAACTGGACTTGTTCAGTGGACCGCCATCAGTAAGCATCAATGTGGCTGCTCAAGGACATTCTGAGGTGATCAGTTTGCGGGCATACCATGCCAATATTTTAAAGACTTTCCATTTAAAGCCCTGCTGTATGTGCTGTTCTATTTCAAATATCTAATGAAAGACATTGAGCAGCTCATAACTGCTACAAATCAGACTCTAGCCGATGTGAATGTGTATCAGTTTCCCTCTACAACTTGTTAAGTGTTTTGTGTAATTTTATAAGTACCAGCAACAAACTCTGCGTGATATGTGAATGCTTGTAAACTTTTGTGTATTATGTTGTAAGTACTAGGCAAAAATTGTAATTGTATTATCTATTTCCATATTAGAATAAAAATGTTTGTAAAACGGAACGCATCTTCTCGTCAATCGAAACGCTCCTTCAAACCTTCAAGTCAGTTTAAAAAGGCGTTGCGAAAGTTAAACAGGATACTTGATAATAAGAAGAAGTGTAAATTGATTCAAAATTCAAATGATGATTTCATTCGCGATTTAGCTTTTGCAATACACAAATGTCTACCTATTTACAAGCCTCTATTGAATGCTGGCTCTTTGAATAGCATGAAAAAGTTTTCAAATCCAAGGAGTAGTGATAAGAGAAGGCGAAACTTAATTCAGCGCGGTGGTGGTGGTGGGTTTCTAAGTATGTTAAATGATATTGGAAACAGTATTAATGGTGTAATCAATAGTCCGCTTGATTGCAGCAACTGCTGCAATGTTAATATAACGTTAACGAATGATAAAGTGACACGTCATCACTTTGATTGATGAGTCATATATAGGTGTATATAAGGAAGACGCTTTAATGATATTTTATCACTTTCAAGTGACAATTCATTTGCGCTGGTTGAAAGCTCTGAATTAGTACTTGTTGAAATATGACTCAGAAAATGTATACAATCAGAGAGGAAAGTGACGCTTTTGAGCAAGATCTCTTGAAGCTTCGTTTGACACGAAAGGTGCAAGGGATTGGAAATACATTCTACTTTCAAACCTTGAATTATGGACGTGTGTGAAGTTAGCACCGCCACTCAGCACCGCCATCTTGAAAATGGAATGTGCCAGTCAAACCAACGGTCAGAATCGATCTAGATGGAGTGTGCCAGCATGTGCCACCCATCACTTTGAAAGAATTCCCCCTAGTTTAGGAAAAATCGCTGCTCGAAAGTTCGACATGGCGGTGATGTGAAGTTAGCACCGCCACTAAAACTTTTTTCCAAAATACACAATCAAAACATACGAAACACGCACAACAGATTGAAGACCATGAAAAACATTGTGCCAGCAAGTTTCAGCACCTAAATCCACGTACTTGCTGAGAAATTAGTCCCCGAAGCCACAAAATGGCGGTGATGTGAAGTTAGCACCGCCACTGAAGTCTTTTTTTAAAATACGCAAATAAAACGTACGAAGCAAGAACAGCAGATAGGAGACCATCAAAAACATTGTGCCAGCAAGTTTCTTCTCCTAAGACGCCGTACTTGCGGAGAAATTAGCCCCCGAAAGCTCAATGCGCTGGCGGTGATGTGAAGTTGGCACCGCCATCTTGAAAAATGCATGTGCCAGTCAAACCAACGGTCAGAATCGATCTAGATGGAGTGTGCCAGCATGTGCCACCCATCACTTTGAAAGAATTCCCCCTAGTTTAGGAAAAATCGCTGCTCGAAAGTTCGACATGGCGGTGATGTGAAGTTAGCACCGCCACTAAAACTTTTTTCCAAAATACACAATCAAAACATACGAAACACGCACAACAGATTGAAGACCATGAAAAACATTGTGCCAGCAAGTTTCAGCACCTAAATCCCCGTACTTGCTGAGAAATTAGTCCCCGAAGCCACAAAATGGCGGTGATGTGAAGTTAGCACCGCCACTGAAGTCTTTTTTTAAAATACGCAAATAAAACGTACGAAGCAAGAACAGCAGATAGGAGACCATCAAAAACATTGTGCCAGCAAGTTTCTTCTCCTAAGACGCCGTACTTGCGGAGAAATTAGCCCCCGAAAGCTCAATGCGCTGGCGGTGATGTGAAGTTGGCACCGCCATCTTGAAAAATGCATGTGCCAGTCAAACCAACGGTCAGAATCGATCTAGATGGAGTGTGCCAGCATGTGCCACCCATCACTTTGAAAGAATTCCCCCTAGTTTAGGAAAAATCGCTGCTCGAAAGTTCGACATGGCGGTGATGTGAAGTTAGCACCGCCACTAAAACTTTTTTCCAAAATACACAATCAAAACATACGAAACACGCACAACAGATTGAAGACCATGAAAAACATTGTGCCAGCAAGTTTCAGCACCTAAATCCCCGTACTTGCTGAGAAATTAGTCCCCGAAGCCACAAAATGGCGGTGATGTGAAGTTAGCACCGCCACTGAAGTCTTTTTTTAAAATACGCAAATAAAACGTACGAAGCAAGAACAGCAGATAGGAGACCATCAAAAACATTGTGCCAGCAAGTTTCTTCTCCTAAGACGCCGTACTTGCGGAGAAATTAGCCCCCGAAAGCTCAATGCGCTGGCGGTGATGTGAAGTTGGCACCGCCATCTTGAAAAATGCATGTGCCAGTCAAACCAACGGTCAGAATCGATCTAGATGGAGTGTGCCAGCATGTGCCACCCATCACTTTGAAAGAATTCCCCCTAGTTTAGGAAAAATCGCTGCTCGAAAGTTCGACATGGCGGTGATGTGAAGTTAGCACCGCCACTAAAACTTTTTTCCAAAATACACAATCAAAACATACGAAACACGCACAACAGATTGAAGACCATGAAAAACATTGTGCCAGCAAGTTTCAGCACCTAAATCCCCGTACTTGCTGAGAAATTAGTCCCCGAAGCCACAAAATGGCGGTGATGTGAAGTTAGCACCGCCACTGAAGTCTTTTTTTAAAATACGCAAATAAAACGTACGAAGCAAGAACAGCAGATAGGAGACCATCAAAAACATTGTGCCAGCAAGTTTCTTCTCCTAAGACGCCGTACTTGCGGAGAAATTAGCCCCCGAAAGCTCAATGCGCTGGCAGTGATGTGAAGTTGGCACCGCCATCTTGAAAAATGCATGTGCCAGTCAAACCAACGGTCAGAATCGATCTAGATGGAATGTGCCAGCATGTGCCACTCGTTTATTTCTCGAAAACCCACCACAGTCGGTGGAAAACCAACCTTAAAGCTCAATGGCGGTGATGTGAAGTTGTCACCGCCATCTTGAAAAATGCATGTGCCAGTCAAACCAACGGTCAGAATCGATCTAGATGGAGTGTGCCAGCATGTACCACTCGTTTTTTCACGAAAAACCCACCACAGTCGGTGGAAAACCAACCCGAATGCTCAATGGCGGTGATGTGAAGTTGGCACCGCCAGTGAATGTTTTTTCCAAAATTGGGACCACTCAATGGAGGTATTGTAAAATTTTCCACTTCAACATTAAACCGTTTACTTACTGGCTATACAGATATCAATGCAAATGTGAATATCTCGACAGGTGAAAACCGTCATGTGCCTGAACTGTTAACAGAAAGCTGAAGCTATTACTTCGTTCAAAACTCTGTAGGACAGTGAAGGCATTTGACGAGTATATGCAATGGCATAACTAGGAAGACTTACTTTCTTATTAAAGGTCATTGATGAATAGCATTCGATTCGTTTATGTTTCCCCGCATGAAGGAGAGTTCGCGACTTACAACGGCAAAACTATTGGTAATAGTTTGAATTTTTCATTTGACCAACGACGTCCCATGATTGGTCAGTTTTCGGTTACCATATGATCAATATATCGATAAACATTTTCATCTGTTTGCCGTGGAAAATATATTCACGGCATGCGATTAATTACAGCCTGTACAACTTAAAACAAGAATGATTAAATAGATGTGTTTATGAAATAATGAAAATACTCTACGAATAGATTAGATATTGTGACTTCTAGCTAGATCATATGAAGTAGATGAGTTTCAATATCCCTTCAATTTTGATTATGCTTACACATCCAGTGAATCAGAAATTCTTGAAGTCAATCGAAACATTGATAGAAAACAATGTTGGCAATATCTACAACATTATTAGTGTCATGATGTGCGTACATCTTTATCACATTTGATGATCTTGATGAACAATTGAAGCAATAACATTAGGAGATTGAAGGGCATATTTCCAGTGTTGTCAGACTGCTTCATCGAAGAAGCATGATGCTCAATTGAGTTTGTGGTGCTTTCAAACATAGAGTAGGGATATATGGGATATCCTAATATACTTACTCTATGCTTTCCAAGGTGCGCAATCTTTTTTGGAAAGGAATTATCAAACTACATCGTTCAAACCATAGAGTAGGTTCTAACCTACAGTGGAAAAAGATTCTCATTAAATTGAGGATGACCCAGCCTTCTTGACGATGGTTACCCATCGAGGTTTGAAAAACATTCGAAGGGCTGGTTTGTATAACCCAATTAATTGTCTGGAAAATTTTTATCTCTTGTCTCGATCTGCACAAAATTGCGGGAATTTTTAGAATTCCACAGGTGTGTGTTAAACACATCTATTTAATCATTCTTGTTTTAAGTTGTACAGGCTGTAATTAATCGCATGCCGTGAATATATTTTCCACGGCAAACAGATGAAAATGTTTATCGATATATTGATCATATGGTAACCGAAAACTGACCAATCATGGGACGTCGTTGGTCAAATGAAAAATTCAAACTATTACCAATAGTTTTGCCGTTGTAAGTCGCGAACTCTCCTCCTTCATGCGGGGAAACATAAACGAATCGAATGCTATTCATCAATGGCCTTTAATAAGAAAGTAAGTCTTCCTAGTTATGCCATTGCATATACTCGTCAAATGCCTTCACTGTCCTACAGAGTTTTGAACGAAGTAATAGCTTCAGCTTTCTGTTAACAGTTCAGACACATGACGGTTTTCACCTGTCGAGATATTCGCATTTGCATTGATATCTGTATAGCCAGTAAGTAAACGGTTTAATGTTGAAGTGAAAAATTTTACAATACCTCCATTGAGTGGTCCCAATTTTGGAAAAAACATTCACTGGCGGTGCCAACTTCACATCACCGCCATTGAGCATTAGGGTTGGTTTTCCACCGACTGTGGTGGGTTTTTCGTGAAAAAACGAGTGGCACATGCTGGCACACTCCATCTAGATCGATTCTGACCGTTGGTTTGACTGGCACATGCATTTTTCAAGATGGCGGTGCCAACTTCACATCACCGCCATGTCGAACTTTCGAGCAGCGATTTTTCCTAAACTAGGGGGAATTCTTTCAAAGTGATGGGTGGCACATGCTGGCACACTCCATCTAGATCGATTCTGACCGTTGGTTTGACTGGCACATGCATTTTTCAAGATGGCGGTGCCAACTTCACCTCACCGCCAGCGCATTGAGCTTTCGGGGGCTAATTTCTCCGCAAGTACGGCGTCTTAGGAGAAGAAACTTGCTGGCACAATGTTTTTGATGGTCTCCTATCTGCTGTTCTTGCTTCGTACGTTTTATTTGCGTATTTTAAAAAAAGACTTCAGTGGCGGTGCTAACTTCACATCACCGCCATTTTGTGGCTTCGGGGACTAATTTCTCAGCAAGTACGGGGATTTAGGTGCTGAAACTTGCTGGCACAATGTTTTTCATGGTCTTCAATCTGTTGTGCGTGTTTCGTATGTTTTGATTGTGTATTTTGGAAAAAAGTTTTAGTGGCGGTGCTAACTTCACATCACCGCCATGTCGAACTTTCGAGCAGCGATTTTTCCTAAACTAGGGGGAATTCTTTCAAAATGATGGGTGGCACATGCTGGCACACTCCATCTAGATCGATTCTGACCGTTGGTTTGACTGGCACATTCCATTTTCAAGATGGCGGTGCTGAGTGGCGGTGCTAACTTCACACAGGTGAATTATGGTGATGATGGCTTTCATCTTCAAGTTCCATTCTTCCACAGTAATGGCATGTCTACATCAGGGTATAGCAATATGAGACAAATGCGAGTGACTTTTCCAAAATGGCAACAGGTGATTCTTAAAACTATTGACTCTTTCGCGAAAGAATGTGTTGAGCTGCCTGAAAGTGCTCCCACTCATTGGAGAAAGGCATTAGAGGAAGGAGTTGGTTACAAGGAATTGCCGGAATTGAACACACTGTTTTTAAAACTACCGGATCATTTTCAAGCATTCGATCTCTTTACAAACGCGATGGAATGTGAGGATCTCAAACGGGGCCGCTATATGGGCTTAGTGCACGTTACCGGACTTTATATTGGCTCACATGGTTCGACTGGTAAAGTCGCATCTTTACAAATGAAGGTTCTTCAACTAGTCTATGAACCACTACCAATTGATAAATGCTTAATTAATATTGATAAGACTGCTTCAAGTGATGGGAAGGAAGAGAGCAAAAAACGAGGGCGGAAATCTAAAGCTGGGAATCCTAAATTGAAGTTGAAGCGCCAAGATGCTGACTTGAAAACCTTCTATAATCCTAATTGTGATGAGGAAACACAAATGTTTTAATTTGTAAATGTAACTTGGAAGTTTCTATTCTGAATGTAAATAAACGTGATCTGGAACATGTGTCTGTTTTGTTGTTCTAAGCAAAATCAGCGGGATGATGAGTTTAATGTTAATGGAATTATAAGATGACAGATTTTCGTCTATTCACTGATCGCACAATGTGTGTCGCTGGACCAAGTCAGTCCGGTAAAACTACATTTGTAACTCAATTGCTACAATATAGAAATAAAATGTTTAACAAGGAAATTAAGAGAGTCAAATGGTATTATGGAATATTTCAACCACAACTACATTTTGCACTTCGCCAGAAAGGTTATGAGGTGAAGCAAGGGTTGCCATCAACTGAGGATATCAAAGCAGGTGACTTACTAGTATTAGATGATCTATTACGTGAAGGCAAATCTTCAAAGGATGTAACTGAAATGTTCATTCAAACTGCACATCATAGGGAAGCTTTTACTATCTACATCACCCAAAACATCTTCGATGGAGGGAAAGAGCAAAGAACTAAAAGTTTGAATACACATTATTTGGCAATATTTAATAATCCAAGAGATAGCAGTCAGATACATCATCTCAGTAGACAGATATTACCTCAACAACCTAAAGTACTTTCAAAAATATATGAAGATGTAACAAAGAAACCACATGGCTATCTATTTATTGATCTAACCCAGGAATGTCCGGAACGACTTCGATTTCGAACAAATATCATACCTAATTCCGCTGAACCAATGACAGCTTTCTCGGTTCACAGTTAGTTTTAAGCAATGTACTTTGTTGCCTTATTATTTTCAAACATGTCGTATTCAAAGATGGTAGTCATTCCTCAAGAGGAGTATGTACAATTGACTACATTACAAAGTGCACAGGAAGTCAAAAATATAGATCAACCTATTACGAACTAACACAAAAGGATATGAAAATTCAGAAGATTAAGGATCCCTATCGACGAATGCAGTTAGCAGCTGAAAACATTGATGAGAGGCGACAGTTTCGTGACAAGTTGCGACGATTTATAACCTTGTCAACACCTCGACCATATCGTGTGCGCGCTGAGCGATTATTTGACTTCATTGATCCACATGTGAAGTTCAATGAGAGAGGGGAGATAATAGATGAAACAACTGGTGATGTTATTAGAAATAGTCACATAGATGACCTTCTGCAATATGCTGTCAGAGATGTAAGGCGAAAAGTAGGTGCACCACAAGGGTGGACATATTTTCAGAAAATTTTATCTGATCAAAATGTACCTCACAATATTATTGGAGGACCCACTGTGAATGAGTTGGATAAGGGTCACTTACAAGTTGGATTAAAAAGTAAAACACCCACGATGGCGGTCAAGCGAGAGCTTCATGATCCCGATGATTTGCAACCAAAAAGAGCTACTAGGCGCTCAATGCGTGTTGGGAAGGAGTATAGTAAATATTAAGCAAATATGAATTAAGCCTTGCCTCTCTCATATCATGTCGTTACAAAAATTTTGCTTTTGTTTGAAATCTGCGCTCGAAGGTAAAGGAGAACAGGGCATAGAGGTTGATATCAATTGTGTTAGCAGTTGCTGTGCGAGTAATACGCGTGCAAATCAGAACAAAGACGATGAGTACAGCAGTGAAACTCAGAAAGATTTATTACGACTTAAATCACCCCACAAGTTTCAGTCGTCCGGAGGTTCTAGCTCGTGCAGCAGGTGTGAAAATAGAAAAAGTCAAGAAGTGGTTAAGGAGTCAACCGACTTACACTCTTCACAAAAATGCGAGAAAGCGGTTTCCGACGAGAAAATATGTTGTTAACAATATAGTCAATGGCAAGCGGACTTGGCTGACATGCAACAGATATCACAGTACAATGATGGCTATAAATACATCTTAACCGTAATAGATATTTTATCTCGCTATGCTTGGGCACGTGCGCTGAAATCTAAACGAGGACCAGAAGTTGAAGCGGCTTTTCAGAACATTTTCGATGAGGGGCGTGTTCCGCAAAGAATACAGACCGATCAAGGGCAGGAATTCGAAAACTCTCATGTTCGAAGTCTCCTTAAAAGTCATAATGTGGAATTGTTTAGTGTCAAAAGTGCTTATAAAGCTGCCATGGTTGAGAGGTTCAATTGCACACTGAAGACAAAAATATGGCGCTATTTCACTGCAAAAAATACACATGTTCAGGTAGATGAGCTGCAGAAATTTGTTAAGAATTACAATGAAAGCTACCATCACATCATTAAGATGAAACCAGTTGATGTTACCCCAGATAATGCGATGGATGTATGGCTTCGATTGTATGATAAGAAAGCGAAAAACATTTCCAATGAAAGGAAAATTAATGTTGGTGATAGAGTTCGGATTTCAAAGGTTAAGTCTACATTTGAGAAGGGGTATCTACTTAATTGGACTGAAGAAGAGTTTTTTGTAGATGAAGTAAATAGAAAATTTAGACCCACCATGTATAAATTAATAGATTACCATGGCAATCAATTGAAGGAAAATTTTACTCTTATGAATTGCAAGTAGTAGACAGAAGTGAAGAGGTGTGCATGATTGACAAAATAATTAGGAGGAAAGGTCATGGCAATCAAAGGAAATATCTAGTTAAATGGAAAGGATATCCTGATTCATTCAATAGCTGGATAACGCACCAGGATCTACAAAATGTGGAGGTGAGAGACACTCGTAACTTTTAAGCTTAATATAGCATGTGACTTCTTCCATATATGAGTTTAACATGTCTACTAACTTCAACATCATTCTTCCAAGCAATAGCAACCCCAAGATATTCCCAAGTAACAAACCATCTCTATACTCTGTTGAATTCGCTAATCCAATTACTCTGCATGGACCCCATGAAGTTGCTCTAACTGAAATTACTTATTACAACGATATCAGTTTGCTAAAAAACAATTATTTTGAATTACATAAAGAAGTACGAGAGAAGGATGATTGTTTTCGCATATTT
Source organism: Prostheceraeus crozeri (assembly GCA_907163375.1). Taxonomy (NCBI): domain Eukaryota; kingdom Metazoa; phylum Platyhelminthes; order Polycladida; family Euryleptidae; genus Prostheceraeus; species Prostheceraeus crozeri. Next base: position 486,478 of record CAJQUW010002096.1, on the reverse strand, counting down.
CACAATAGTCTACATGGTACATGGGCTTTTCATCATCTAACTTTACATCCTTTTTCAACATCTTTACCATCTGTCCAAAACATGATTAAAATTCAAAAGGCATTTGCAACGTCAACTTTTGATTCTAAGGATCCCGCAATGAGCTTGCAAGATACAGAAAAGGAAATCGGTAGAATGTTTGAACGAATAAATGATCTCTTCGAGAAGCTGACTTTGAATAAATTCTACAAACCAGTCATAAAGGGGTCAACAAAATTGATGAAGGAAGGGAAGTATGTTCTTCTTGTATTAGGTAAGGATTTGAGTCATACTTTTGGGTATTCCAGAACAACTTTCTCATCAAGGTATTGGTACAATGGACGTGGGTGGAATTCGGAGAGGAAAGTCACTGATTTTCAATGTAGAATTGTGCCATTGTATGCCTTACAAAAAAGGAGCATCCGAGCAAAAAATCAATTTGAGGTCATTAGAAGTGTTGAAGACTTTGCAAGAAAGTTTCAAGGATCAGTGCCAGGAACGTTAATGATTTGTGAATATGAGAAAGAGAAAGTAACTTTATTTACCGTTGAAACGGAGGCAGAATTTATTGTTTTTACTAAAAAGACACCATTGGAAAAGTCTGATTATGCTGTCATTGAATTCGGATCTGAAATGATTGGGATGTTTAAGGGCCTTGAAAGCGCACCTTGGTTGACAAAATTAAATGATACATTCAAGGTTCAATTGTCCTCTTCTAAACTCAAAGCATCAACAAATGCTTCATGGGATATCCACGTATACAGCGAAGACATATTGGGTGATGATTTGTCTACTACCAGTGAACTTGTAAAAAGACTTAATTTGAACATTGAAAGCTTGAAAACGCCATCTGAATTGTGTACAAAGTTAAATGAGTTTGGTGTAGATTACCTTGATGCAGATGAATATCACTTTTCTTATGACCCACATAAGAAACGCATGATTCTAAAGGTAGGGAAGAACTCTCTTATCAAGCTGGATAGCGTGTTAACGACCACATTGGGATTCTCAAAATCAACTATTTATGAAGGCACATCAATAGGCGATACAGCCCCATCACTAGAGCGTGATGTAAGTAACTTATACGTCTATTGTAACATTATTGAATATACAAGGGTTGGCGACATTGAGGCCCCACTTCCGCGCACATTTCCTCTCTCATCCGTAAGGAAGCAACTAATCAATCGAGAATTTTTTAACACAATGTATGTAGCAATCAGCCGAAATTACATCAATAGAATTGAATATCAATTCATGATGACGCAGGAGAAGTAGTACCGTTCTGTGATGGTGTTACTGTTTTGACCCTACATATTAGGTCACGAGAATAAGGCTTTACGCTATTGTGACTTCCATAGTTATTCAATAGCCATAATGACAGGCATTTACAGTAGACCATCATATCAGAGCGGTTATCCCGTGTTTGTTGGAGGTAGACGACATGTTGGAGGAGGCATATTTGGTGCACTAAGACGCATGGTTCTTCCAACACTCAAAAAGTATGGCGCACCAATCATGAAGCGTGTTGGAAGCAGGGCTTTAGATTTTGGTGAAAATGTTGCACCTGATGCGCTTCAAGGTGAGGATATCGGTGAATCTATGAAAATGCGCGCGCAGCAATCTGCCATAGACGCATTAGATGATTTAACAAAGACGAGACGTACAGTTCGGAAGAAGCGTAGGAAGTCAAGACAAGTTGGATCCGATCGAGTTACTAAGCAAAGACGCAGGAACAGTAGAAAGCCGACTAGAGCAGCACGTTCTAAATCTAGACGTCGAGTGAAAACAAGAAAGCGCAAACGAAATTCCACAGCGACTAGAAACAAGTCAAAACGAAGGAAGACAGCATATTTGTAGAGCTAATACGATGCAGAGTATCAATTCGGCTTTGTGTTTCTTCGATTCTCCCCCTCATCAGACAGACATCATCTCCTCAACAATTGTAGACATAGTCCCCACAACAAATATCGATGGTAACCAACAGCCTATTCAGTTTGATATACCTGCCAATCCTCAAGATTATATTGACTGTCAATCCATTGATTTAGAGTTGTGTATACAAATTAAGAAGACTGATGGTACAAATATTGATTCATCCAAGGATAAAGTGGGATTAGCAAATCTTCCTATTGCCAGTCTGTTCTCAGATGTGTATCTAATATTGAATGACAAACAGATTGAAGGAGGGGATCGAGCATATCCATATGGAGCATTTATACATACAATGACGCAATTTCAAAAGCAAGCTAAACAGTCACACTTGCAAGTTTCTGGGTGGTATGATGATCAGCAAGGGAAATTTGATGATGTCTCAAATGCAGGGTTAAAAAGACGAATGGATTTAACAGCGGATTCAAAGGAATTATACTTGAAAGGACCTGTCCATCTTGATTTCCTTCGTCAATCTAGATATCTGCTATCACAGGTTAAAATGCAAATAAAATTTATTCGTGCAAATCCTGAGTTCGCGTTAATGGCTTTCGGAGCTACAAACTATCAAGTTAACATAAGTAATGCCGTGCTCAATGTAAGGCGAGTAACAATGAACCCGTCAGTCATCAACGACCATGCGACAGGATTGAGGAAAAACAATGCAATATATCCAGTTAATCACAGTGTGTTGACAAACTTCACAATTGGTGCGGGATCATCCTCACATGCCTACCCAAATCTTTTTCCCACTGCAATGCCAAAGGCGGTGTATATCACATTTGTGGAAAATGAGGCATTCATTGGTGCTTTTGAAAAGAATCCATTCAATTTCCAACACTTTAATGTTAGCAAACTAGCACTCTACCAGGATGGGAAATTTGTATCTTGCAAAGCATATGAGCATAATTTCAAAGATGGTAAATTCACACGTGAATATGGTTCTACTTTCACCGCCCTCAACATGTTTAATACAGATGATTCAAATGGAATTACAATGGATATGTACAAGAATGGCTACTTCTTCATTATGTACAACCTCACAGCAGATGCAGATCTAGGTGGTGAAAGCGTAGGAGTTACAAAGCCTGGAAATCTACGACTGGAGGTATCATTTGAGTCACCTTTGAAGAAAACAATTACTTGTCTCATTTATGCTATCTATGATAGCAAAGTTGAGATAACAAGAATGAGAGACGTGACTGTCAGCTATCAGAGATGAGTAACTTAAGCAACATAGAAATCTTGAGGAAAATGAGGAAAGCTCATCCCTACTCCAAGACAATATTTCTCAATGTCTTTTCTAGAGATAATTTACCTGATTCAATTCCTTTCTATCCTTGTTCGCTTATCATCAATACGGATGCCAACAATCTTCCCGGAAAACATTGGATTGCTGTATACATCAATCGTTATAAAGTGGCCGAATATTTTGACTCTCTTAATCAACCTCGTTTACATGATATCGCATTATGGATGAACAGGTTCTCCTGGACTGTTAGGAAAGTGACATCGTTCCCACTTCAAAGTAATACATCTCTAATGTGCGGTGGCTATGTACTCCATTTTGTCAACGAGAGACCATTGAAAAATAACTGTAAAAGTGCTTTAGAATTTTTTTCAAAAAGCTGTGATAAAAATGATGTAATTCTTACTAAATATATAGAAACAGTTTTGAAATAAAGTTTATGTTGTATCATTAACTTGCTCTCTTTTTTTCCAAAACAAGGGTCTATAAAGAAAACAAAAGCATGTTCATATTTCATTATCTATTCACATATATACAAAATCTACAATTTGGTTTTCATGAAAAATTTTTTCAAATCACATATGATGGGAGGCACATCACTTATGTCTTTGATGCCGGTTATCACAATCTTTCCATTATGGAACACATGAACATGATATGGATGCCAGTTAGTCAATTGAGCTGCTGGAAATAACTCCACTTCATAAGTTAGATTATGTGATGATGTAACTTTACGGAAGTCATAGTGATAGTGCAATTCACATAACACGGTCATTGTCTTCACTTTCCAATCAGATAATGAATCACCAAGTAAATGTTCCAAAGTAAAGTGTAGATATGAGAGATCACCCTCCATGACCCTTCCAATACATTGGATTGTTCCATTTGGAAAGAATAGGATAGTGAGAGATTTATCCTTCCTCTGAATCCTCCATGTTAACATTGAGGGTCTTCCAAGATGTAAGCTCGTTGTCGGCTTCAATTTGCGTTTTATCAGTAACCATTGTTTTCGGTTGGGTATATTCCTCTCGATCTCTTGTAGATTGAGTTTTGACTTTGCTTTTGTAGTTAACATCCGATTTACAACTTCCAACCGTTTGATGTCCTCCATCTTTAATGAATGACGTTATCTGTGGTAGTATCTCCCTTGTAAAGGTTTCCCATGTGACGTCACTGAAACGAAAAAATCGATATTCAACATCTTCACGTTTTGGTGAACAGACGTATAGTTTGACTGATGAATCACACTTTATCCATACCTTGTCATCGAGAGGAATCTTGATCCGAGTCTTATGGTTGCCAATGAGATCAGCAAAGTCTGTCAGTGAAGGCAATGAGTCAATACCAATGCAAACGCCACGATGTTTTCGAACACTATTTGCTATTGAATGACGAAATGCTATTCTTTTAGAATTTGTTATGTGAACGTTTTGAACGTCACTAAGTTTCCATGTTCTAATGTAATGAGGCATGTTCCGAAAGCTATGTTTCAAATTTAGTTTTAATGTTTGCCTAAAGTTTGTTATTTCATTAGCTCAACATATCGGAATGACGTTGAGTACAAAGTCTTTACATAACCATTCACATTAGGACTACCTATTTATTAGTAATCATTTCTACATATCGGAAAGATGTAGAAATTTCAATTTTAGTAAGACTACTTATGCATTAGTAAGTGTTGCTACATGTCGGAAGATGTAGCAGTCGCAAGATCTATTACAAGTGGAATATTGTATTGCATTTATTTAGACTTATTCTACATCACCTGTGACAGGAAGGCATCTCCTTCTCTTCGACGGTGGGGGAAGACCTAGGCTGTAGTGTCCATATGGTAATGATAAATTTTTATCCAGCCAACAGCGCTTATCCTCCCAAAGTGAAAGACATCGCTTCCTAAATGATTTTGTGCTAACTATTGGATTTTTTTGAATTTATAATTGTCATATCTTCAATTGTATCATTCTCACTATAATAGGAACTCCTATAGTCATTATGTTTCAATTTTTTAACTGCTGCTCTCTGAATTCCTTTTGCACGTTTGATGCTATGATTCGTAGAGTCTAGATATTTCATTGAATACATCTTCGGTTTTAGTAGGATCATTTCATCAGGCAACTTTCCAGCACACTCATCCTTAAAACAACCTAATCTATCTTTGTTTGTAGTTGAGTATAGTCGGTGATGACTGTCATAGTTTGAAGAGTCAAACTTTTCACCGAAGTATAGAAGTATATGTTCCAGACGGATAGATGGTGATGTGGATAAACATACGAAGAAACTGTCAGTATCACCTCCACAAAGCCGCGTTCTATTTATCAGTGGACATCCTTTTAGATCATTGTAATATAATTGATACATTTCCAACTTACTATAGTCAAGTACTGCTTGACCAACATATATTAATTTATTTAAAACTATTGAAGGTTTGTACATTTCCATACCAACCAGATTTTCATCAAATATTTTGTGTTGAACATAGAGAGGATGATTTGACAATTTCAGTAGTTGTTTCTCATTGCTGACTAGTTTAAATTTTTTCCTTCTCCTTACATTTTCCATTGTTTTACAATATAAAGAATTATTTTTCAATTTGTAGAATGACTTTTCAAAGTCAGTGCTTGATTGAGCCCTCTTTTGAGAGTTCATATCAATGTATGTTTTTAAACAAGGCTTTTGTGTGAATTTTATGCCACTATGAATCTTCTTGATTCTCATGCCCATGGTCAAGTAAAATTTTAAAATTGAGTAGTGGACTACATAATTTTCACTATCAAATTGATGGAGCTGAAGTTTCTTGATTGAAGAAAAATGTGTATTTGGTCTTACTTTTTCATATAGATTTTTCATATAGTGTGAAAACATTCTCTTTTCAATCATCTGCATTTCTGGAGCTAATGGGAAATCGGCAGTGTCATCATGAATGGCTGCAGGATACTCTAAATCTGAATGAAAAATGTAGCCGTTTTCACCATCATCATCTATATTTTGAACATTTTCTTCATTTAAAAAATTATCTAATTCACTTTCATTCAACCATTTGAAATTTGTGTGGGGTAGATTCCTACTGACTGAAGAACCGTGAAGGTTATTAATATCTAAGTAAGTCAAATGTCGACTTTCATGTATATTATTTCCTAATTCTTCAATGCGTGCACGCGCTCGGTGAATGTTGGTTAAAGTCATACCCCCTCTAATTCCTCGTTCAAATAGATTGTACATATTTTCATCTTGTATGTAGTGTGGGGGATCATTGGAAGAGAAATTTAGTGCTGATGTAAAGCTAAGATGTGGGAGACTGACAAAATGTACAAGGTCGACTTCATCCTCACGTTGACTCAATGCTCTAAACACTTCGAATATGTCTGCCAACAATAAAACATCTAACTTCAGATATGCCAGCATGTAATCACCAAATGTGCTACAATTAAATCCAATCCATGCCTTGTTAGCATGTTCATATTCACTATTGGAACAGTGCTCAAGAGTAAGATCATTATAGAATTCAAATTGTGGTGGTAGACAGTCTTCCGTCAACGTGTTTAAGTTTTTGAAGTATGAATATGGAAACACTCCCTTCTGATATAAAACATTATCACTTAATTGTGGAAATTCTACCCTAAATGTCTCTACCTGCTCATACGTTTGCAAGCCCTTGGCTAATTCACTCAAGGATGCACTTAGAATTGATATGAGTCTAAGAATTTTAGTTTAGAGTATACTGTCTTCCCTTTGTATTCATTTGCAGGGACACTGGCGGATAAAGTTATATACTTTTCAGCAGTTGCTGCTACAACATCTAATTTCCAAGATTTCATTCTTCCAATCGCTTTATAGCAAACGATGTGACTATCATAATTTTTAAAATTGTGGAAAAATATGGGGAGCTCCCGTCTGTTATGTCTTAACCGGAGATTGCATTTCCTACATAATGTTTGCCTATATCGTCCGGTGATATGATCATTATCACGAACTTTTATGACTTCATCGCTGAATTTCGATTTACATTTGCTGCAACATTCTGCATTCTCATGGCTTGATTTTTCATCCGCTGACAGTGTCATTGGCTGCCTAGTTGTTACACATTGGTTGTCATATAAGTCTTGGGCTACAGTTTCTAAGTGGTGCAAGAAACTAATAATGCAATTTTCTCCCTCAAAGAGGTAATACTTGTTTTCAAATTTCGATTGAAGGGCATTATGCCACACATGATAAGCTCCAATGGCCGCAGGTTTATGTATTTTATTATCAATGCAGCACTCTATATCTGCATAAATTACTAAAGGAGGACTTAGTTAATATTCCATGCTACTTGTTAGTACTTTTAGATCTGAAGGCATTTTTCCTATTTGTGCTTTTCCTCGAATGCAAAACTGGAAGTGTCGTTCTAGTGTTGTCTTATATGTGAATGACTGAGTGCATCTTTCGCAGAAGTATTTATGTCTTTTTAAAGTTCTCCTATACAATCTTGACAGCTTTGGAATTCCACAATAGTGTGCTGCTCCATTGTTTAGAATTAGCAAAATATTAACCGCTTGCCTACCAGTAAAGTTACTATTGCAACGAACACCTTTGAGTCCATTTTCATTAAAGTGAATGTTAATTTTAATGTCAATATTTTTCTCAAATTTTGGAATATCTTCGATTGATACTGGTGTGGAAATGCCTTCCATATTTAGCTCAGATGTCCACTTAACATATGATTTTACTTCATTCCTTGAATAAGGTACTTCATTATAATGCAATATTGATAAAACTGTATATAGGAAGCAATCATTTGCATTTGAATTAACATTAATGACAGCTCTAGAGTTTTTTTAACTTCTTTGGTAGAGGAAATGATTGTCCACCTGACAGTATTGGACTTGTTATTACATTGAACTCTACATTTTGTACATCATCTATAATCCAATTGCTACCCTTTTTTGTGAAGGCTTCAATATGATTTATCAGACTATTTATATGATGCTGAAACCAAGCATCATAGTCATAAATATAGTTTGAGGATGATGAGGTAAAGTGTGCGAGAAAATTTTCTTCTTCTTGAGGATTAGAACGGACATAACGAATTTGTGCAATCAGATAATAGATAATCAGATAACCGCGCAATTGATAGCTCCTTAGTAAGTCAGACACTAAATTCCCTAACATGGAACGCATGCTTTCTAAGAATGATGTTATGTCCACAGTAGGTGTTGTTGGCGTGATATCATATACACGTGCATGGCCATTGAGTGCGCTTTCGCTGAGACTAACAGTTCCATAGTTATTATGCATATTCATCTCACTATTTGTATTATGTACATTCATATGCTGTCGAAATCTACTTATAGAGTTATACGTTTTGCCACACCGAGAGCAGTATTGCATAAAGTTTTGTATGTCAGTTGAAGCACTGGTTGTTGACTTAGAAGTAGATCTATTTTGATTATTTGAATTTGACTCTGTTATGCTATCATTCGGTTTATTATTGCATACAAGTTTATGCCTCTTAAGATTATCTATCCTATTCGCCTTTTATGGACACTTGCTACATTGATACGTTTTTCCTAACTTACAAAATTTTTCATGACGTTGCAAATTGCCAATGAGAGTGAACACTTTTCCACACTTGGTACAGACAACCATGATTATTGATGAGGATTGAAATTAGCAAGCTCTTATATACATCTACCATCTAATGACGTCAGCGTCATCACCAGCCAATACCATATGTTATGATCTGTTGTAAAGAGAAAACACATAAAATTTTCAGTAATTAATTTTTCAAAATAAAAGATAAAGTCAAAGCTTCACACATTTTACAATACCATTGTGATACAGCTTCAAGTGGCTGCAGCTTTCACTGCAGCCACCCAAATCGTCCATCCTCGTTAGGCGCACCTTTATAATTACATTATCTCCGCACTCGATGTGCACCAATGTCTCTTTGTCATGCCTCTGAATGTTGGTCACTTGCAAGGCCAACAGGAGGTTTGATTGAGTTATATTTCGTAAGGACTCAACCTGTGAAACCTCTGTTGTCCTCCATTAGCTGAGCCTCACGAGCCTCGGACTCCTTCAGACGCTCTTGGCAACGGCGTAGTTTGGAGTCAATGTGTTCCTCCGTCGTTGCGTCGAGGTCGACATTATACTCTCGCACTGGGAGAGGGGCCTTTGGAACTGTAGCAGGAGCTGCGGCGGGGATAGGAGGTGTCGCGGAGGAAGGAGCTGCGGCTGGGATCGGAGGTGACGGAGAGGAAGGAGATGCAGGCGTTAGAGGACGCACAGGCGATGGAGGGGCTGGGATCGGAGGTGCCGGACAAGAAGGAACTGCGAGCGATAGAGGACGCACAGGGGATAGAGGAGCAAGCGTCATCATCGGGGACAGCGGCAGGCGGACGCTCCAGCTGGGGGATGCCCGGATGTGGCTGATGGACACCTCTTCCTGTGATGCACACATGACGGACTCCTGTAAACAAAGGAAATAATTGTTTATTAGGACAATTGTCAACAAAGTAAGTTTCAAAATGTTTGAATAGAAAATTCTACTCTGAAGCAGGTAACCAAGCTTCATACTTACATTAGTAACAGATTCATCGTCATCATCGGATGACGATGTTGGAGAATCGTCGGATGAGGATGACGATGTTGCAGAATCCTCGGATGAGGATGAGGATGTTTCACGTATGGAGTAGGGCCTCTCCTCATTGTCCTCAATGGACGTGGTAGTCGCTGGCGTATTTAAAAAGCTCCTATGCTTTTTAAGGGATAGAGATCGCACAGCCTGCAGCGGAAAAATGTGACAATATGTTTATATAAAGAGATAGACAGTTTTTCAAGGTGTTGTTGTCTGTTATCTGAGCGTAGACCACAGCAATTACACTTACGGGGCTAGAGGCGAGTTTTTTTCCTGGGGAATTCCCTCGAGGCAGCTTCGGGCATGTGGGGATTGGTTGAACACTTGGAAACAGCTAAAAAAGAAATTCATATTTGATTTCTCCTTAGAAACTATTAAGCAAATTAATTTGTTACCTTTCGCAAGTTTTCCACCACATTTCCATCTTGAAACCCGACTGTCATCGCTTGAGGTGGTTCAGTCTGAAATGTTTTAACAACATTGATTTAATTATGCATATTAATAATAACCCAATTAAATAGATTCTCACATCTTTAACGATGAGTTTCTTCTGCACCAACATCTTTGTCTTCTTCGGTGGGGGCATCACCAAATCCTGAAATGTGTAAACGACATATGCTTATATTGACTTAATGAAGTAGCATTTTATCTATCCCCAGTGGATCAGTTATTCGTTGAAGCTAGGATGTAGGATTGACATCACTTACCTCAAAATCGCTGAAAGTCTAGTCGACAAATTCTCGGGACTTAGGGGCTTTCTTGGGAGGATGTTGAGGTTCGTCCACCTGAGACAAAACACCTTCCACCGGCCTGTCCTTCAAAAAGAGGCGTTGTAACTTCTTTTTTTCATTACTTGAAGTCAAATTTATCCCTTTCCGCCCATTCTGAAGAGCACAGGGGGTATGACGAAAGATGAAGGCCTTCGCCGAATCGCTGTTAGCCTTCATATAACTCTTTTCATACGTCCTACAGGAAAGGCAGTAGATGTAGGAGCAGTCTTCTCTGAAGGAGCACTCCTTGTGCCCGCTTTTGTTGGCATGACAAACGGGCAGTTGACATGTCTCACAAAAATGGAAGACGAGACGTTGCCGTGCGATACTTTCATGTCGAACCATTTCTGTAGAAGATAAAAAACTTTTATTATACTTTAATCCCTTATTAAATGAGAAATCATTTATGTACCACCTTCAAAGCTTTATTAAGTACTAGATTAATATTAGACAAATCTTAAGAAGAAATAAATTTATGGATGAAATAGAAACTGAGATTCGAAAGTTTAATTTCATTTCAAAGGGTTTGTTCATAAAAAGACATAAAATTTGGAAGCAGCTGATTAATCATTATTTAATTACGAAATAATAATAGAATGAAAATGAGCTTTCGAAAATTTCAACCATTAAAAAATTGTTTAATTAAACAAGTTTGAACTTTATGGAAGCAGCTGATTTATATTTATTTTAAATTGAAATAAACATAATGGAAAGAAAGTGAAATTTTCGAAAATTTCAACCATTAAAAAAATTTGTTTAATTAAACAAGTTTGAACTTTATGGAAGCAGCTGATTTATATTTCTTATAAAATGAAATAAACATAATAGAACGAAAGTAAAATTTTCGAAAATTTCAACCGTTAATCAATTCGTTTGATTAAACAAATTTGAATCTCATGCATCTGCTATCAGATGACATTGAATTTTTATTTAAGCACCTTTTTATTTAGAAACAATGTGTGAAAATACGGATTTCAATTGCACTTTTACTCAGACTTATACAGTCATGTCTCTTCTGGATGATTTAATATAGGAAGAAAATAAAAAAAACATGGTTAATAATGTAACATAAAGTGTTCCTATCCTAAAACCCAGACTTCTATATTTATAGCTATTTGGTTATAAGAACTTAATAATGTTCCTACTCCCGAATATCCTATAAAGTAGCACAACATGGCAATGAAACTTACTTCAGAATTATAGTATGAATCGGAGAACGCAGGAACGAAGAACGACGTCTGCTATGGACACTGAATAATTCAAAAATGAGTGAAGATCTGATGTGTGCAAGTTCTTTATATATGAAATTGACAAAGCAACTATGAACAAAGACTTTATGACATCACATCATCGCATTAGTACAGTTAAACAAAATTGATAACTCAAACAAGAATTGGAACAGCTGGTTTTTTTTAACCTTAGAAATGGAAGTGCCATCATATGTGTTGAAAGATTTCTACTTACATGTAAACAGTAGAGTGAATTCAAAGTAATATGAACTGATGGACTGATATATTATTTTGATATGCATGTTATTATTAATAGTCATATAATGATTCATATTTGAAGATATAAAACGTGTGATTTGAATAGAGCATTGAAATTTGAATTAAGCGCTAAATTTCGAAAATTCAAATTTCGCGCCAAAATTCGAATAATCAAATTTAAAGACTTTTTCGAAAATTTGAATTTCGCGCCAAAATTCAAATAATCAAATAAAAATACTAGGGTTAGGGTTAGGATTAGGGTTAGGGTAAGGATTAGGCCCCCCGCCGTGTATGAAGTGTATGAAGGTCAAGGTCAGGTCTAAGGTCAAGGTCAAGTGTAGAGGTTTGTATGTTATGGTCATTTTTAGTTGTAAAACTTTAACTTTGAAAATTTGTAAACTTAGTCATTTTTGTAAAAAAACTTGGAATTTTTCAAGTTGCATACAGATGCATACAACTAGGATTTTCTCATCAAATGGGTACATACAATATATCATTCGAATGTTCTTTTCATTCTGATTCGAATGGTGTATTTTATGACACATGTATGACATATAACTAGAGAGCTACATACCTTTAAAGAATGGGCTAAAAACTTAGTGAATTTAAAAGTCTAACATTTGTCTGCTTGCATACAGTTGCATACAACTAGGATTTTCCCATCGAATAGGTACATACCTTATATCATTCGAAAGGTCTTTTCATTCTCATTCTTATGGTGTCGTGTATGACATATGTATGATACCATCCTGGACTGCTACAAGCATTTTAAAATTAGCAACATAACTGTTTCTTTAAAAGTTATATGTTCCTATTTATTTCAAGTTGAAGTCTTCATATTTGATTTTTTTGTTTCAATTCAGTTATTGAACATCATTAATTGTAGATAGTTATTCCCCTTTCCCATTCAGACCTTAATTGAAGACCGATTTGTGAAATGATAAAACAAGTGTGTTTATATATACAAATGAATATTAAATGAAGAAATTAAAAAAACACACTAAATGTCATCAAGGTATGGAAATGGTACAAGTTTTTTCAAGTCCACTTGCACACGGATCCTTGTCTTCTTTGGGGCACAAGGACATCGACGTGGTGTGTCAAGGTCGATGATGGAAAATTCGAGAGCGGTTGTGAGATTCCGCTCGTTCGGCTCCATTCGCATGAAGATCCGTTTGGTGTGGTTCTTTTTCGGCGCGTTCTTCACTTTGACAGTGACCCTTCCATATAGTGGCGTTGTCATGGACTTTTTATTCATGTGCCGCATCGTCTCGATTGACACGTCACTATCATCACTCGAGTAGTCGGGCGATGCAGGGGCTTGGGTGAACACCACCGGCTTGTTTGGTGTTGTAGATCGCTCCATCGGAGATTGGGGAGGTGCATTGGTACGTTCCATTGGCGATTGAGGTGAAGTGGTACGATCAGCAGTACCGTTCTCAACTGCAGCTTCCTGTTTGCGATCCATAATGACTTCTAGATTTGAAATAATTGTAACTTGTAAACTTGAGGATCAGAACCTTTGATAAGAATTGGTACAAACCTCGGACTTACATACTTTTTAAACAAAGGAAATCCTAACAGCCAATCAGAGATGTACCGAACTTCCCTAAAGTTTATTAACATATAAAGATGTCATTGTACCAAACTTTAAAGTTTATTTCCTCAAGAGATTATAATTTCCAACTTCTTATCCAAAAGAATGTCGAAACTCTTCTTCTTTGAAAATGGAAGTGAAACAATCATGGGTGGGCGATTGGACATGGACATTCAACTCTCATGTGGCTGCAAATTGGCCCTTTGGAGGCTATTAATCATAACAGCACTTCAAAGGCGCAACCAAATATCAGTCAAGTGTCCGCTTCATCAAATAGAACACGAGTTCACAAACAATGCAACTTTTTTGGAATGGAGCGACGATTTCGTGAAAATAATAGAGTCCCCCACGGGAAAAGACTTCTACACTTCACTTGTTTTTCAATCTTAAATAATATTTACATCGTAAATCTCTTGTCTTTTCACTTTAAACATAATTCCGGAATTGATTTTCATATTGGGAAGTAATAAAACCATAAATGCACATTAAGGTTTCATATTTTCAATAATTATTACAATGGTCACAATAGTCGCAATTGAGCAAACTCATTCAAAATCAAACAGCGGACGTCTATCGGTACGTACCCAAGTACTCAGAACCAAGTCACACAAGTTCGCTCATAGACGTTCCGAACACACAATGTACTCAACCGAGTGTACCAAACACATGTACCTATCCAGTAAAACAGATGTCATGCATGTTCCTATTCATAACACTGAATTATACATGTACCTATCCATGTTCCTATTGATAACAATGAATTTAACATGTACCCATCCATGTACCTATCCCTCTCAAGTAGGGCACAGTTTTCACTACTAACAATTTTGTATGAATGTATTGTATTTTGCTTGAATGTCCACAGAATCAAATGTAATACAGCCTAAAAACATATAAATATTATGTATTTTCAAGTTTCCTTACTTGCAAGTTTCCTTATATAATACTACCTGCATAATCCACTCATTGAAATAGGTATAGCGACCTTGTTATCTACCGTCGCTCAAATTCACACTTTGATCAAATTTGCAGTTGAACTTTACGATAACCTATTGATTTGCCACTATATGATATGGATTGAGAGCTTCGACTTTGAATCGGAGAGATATTTGTGCTGACTGTTGAAAATAGGCTTTTCTGAAATTTAAAGCATCAAACCTACATTTAATTCTGAATGTGCATGATAGGCCTACAATAATAAAGAGAAGCATTCAATGTAAGTCATGTCTTGAATAGGTATAATTCTGGTTAAGTTTATTGGTCCGGCCATAGAGTATGTATACATAGTAGGCAGAGTGTCGACTCAAGAAAATGTCAGCATAAAGTGAAAATTTTGGTATCACAAGATTCAGTTTTTGCGGAGATTGCATTCTTCCGGTCTAAAAGAAATTTGATCACTTTTTAAGAAGCTAAATTTTTGAAAAAAATTATGTTTATATGCTAGCGATTTGCAACCTCTATATAAGCACGTAGTACGTGACTAGATATCAAAAGGAATAAGCATCTATTAACAGGCATCTTCGTTAAGGAAATTCAGCTTATCATGAAAAGAATTTCATGAACCGCATTATAATGCAAGTCTTCATAGAGAAGTTGAGATCTTATTGTGCCTCATGGCTCAAATTTCAAGCTTATCATTCACATTTTCATCGATAAGATTTTATGATACACTAAATTTATGTTTCACATCCTAAATCTGAATAATATTGTATACACATTTAAATCTTTAAAGTCAGTTATTAATTATTCAGTTTTTTGCAGGTTATCATGTTATAATAAAGTTAATAAAAGTTGAAGTCAACTTTTTACTTTTAAAGCTAATTTTGATTATTGTCTTTGATTGTGATGTTTTGCTGTTTCAGTGGCAGGTAGTTTGTGATATGATCACGCTTAAGAATATACTATTTACAAATAAAGCTGATCATTTAAGTAATTCAGTCGAACCACAACATAGTGAATTTTGAGGAACCTGATAAAAAATTCACTATGATCGGGAGAGTTCACTATAGGGAGGTTTCCTAAAATTTGATGTGATATTGGTTTTAAAGTAGGCACATAAAGGCAATGTAATCATGCATAATAATTAAAAGTAATATATTTAGAAAACAAATTTTATAGGGGGAATGACCACAAGTATCACAATGTCATATTAAATGATAATTTAAACTCAAAATGCAAAATGTAACTACTATAAAATAATCAGTGCTGTATACAGTATATGCCACGTACATCAATGAACGATCGAAATATCTGTCAATACGAGTCTGTAGTTGCACAGTACGTCGCTCGTCAACAGAAGCAATCATGCTTTCTACTCGCTAAGCTTGTTGATCAAACTGCAAGGTCTTTTTTTCCTTTCATAGAATTCCCTGATCTAAATCAACAATCGATGCGATTGAAAACGCAAAGAGGGTACGTAAAGCGCACGTAGGCTTGAAACTATTAGCTGCATTAACTATTAATTTGTATCTTAATTTAGATTGTGGAATCATGGACTTCAATAACTTAGGATCAATAGGTATAATCGAACTACGATCGCCTCAATGAAGGTAGTGCACGTACATGGGAGGTTCATTAATTACAAAAAATAATTAAAAATCAATACATACTCGAAGGCCTACTTGTATGTAGTACTACATACTCGTACATTATGCAGAGGTTGAGACAACAAAGGGACTGAAGGATGTGTTCATTATGAGAAGATTATTCACTATGAAGAAATTCATTACGTAGAGATATGTAACCAGCTCATAGTATACCATTTTTGATGATAGCAATGTCATCGATTTCCTGCCGCAGTTATTAACACTATCTTTCTATCTCCCGATGGGTGTGTCGTTCAGTGCACTGTCTCGCTCCCAATCAAGTGAACTATTCAGAATTTTGTAGCTGAAATTAATGACACATGCATCAATTAACCATATCCATATCGCCCTCTGAAGCGTGTCCATATCCCGTGGAGGGAATTCAGGAATCTTCTAAAGAATTGCTTAGAATCATATGAAATTCACGGTATGACATGTGCATTTATTTATTCAAATACACCAATGTGCAATAGAGCACGAGGTCAGGATGGCACCATCAGGGCAGATTGTGAGTTCTATGATGATGATGTTCATTACTTGTTCTAACGCGCTTATCTTCGTACTACAAATGGCACTTCAAAATTTAAAATCATTCATTATGACCAATTTTTCAAAATATTGGAATTTCACCGATTCATTTCTTAATAACTGCAAGCATAATGCCATACTGTTTGAACATGCTGAGAAGGTACCTAGTACAAGTAGGCTAGAGATTGCTAAAGTTCAATTGTGCAAAGAATACAACTCAAATACATACGCATTGCACTTCATCTGTTAAATGGTTGCATTGCGTTACAATTGATGAACACGACATGGCGCCGCAGTTCATGGATGCTTCACTGCGCTGCAGCTCATAAACGCAGCACTGCAATGCCATTGATGGACGCTGCAATCCATTGCAATTGATGAACAAGGCATTGTAACATCATTGATAGACGCAGCAATTAGCAGCAGTTGACAACTGCTGCACTGCGCAACAGGACGCTGTATGTAATCATAGAACGCAGTAGTGCTATGCCAATGATGGACGCTGGATTGCGCTGCAGATGATTGAAGTCGGAATCGGCTGCAATTGATGAGCGCTGGATTGCACTTCATTGATGGACGCTGAATTACACTGTAATTGATAGATGCTGCATTTCTCTGCAACTGATAGATTCTGCTGTGCAGTGGTTGAAGGAAACTGCATCAAGCTTCACTTCATTGTCGCTGTATTAGACTACATCCGCATTACGCTGTGCTTGATGGACACTGCATTGTGGTGTAGTTGATGAACGCTTCATTGAGATGCAGTTGACGGATACTGCACTGCGCAGAAGTTGATAGATGCTTCATTGCCCTGTAATTATTGACCGATGCATTGCATTGCGCGGATGCTGCACTGTTCTACGATGAACTTGATGATGATGATTGTTATGGCATTGATGGCCTCTGCATTGTATTGCAGGTGATGGATATTGCATTGCGCTGTAGTAGATAAACGCTGCACTGCGCTGCTGCTGATAGGCACAGCATTACACCGCAATGCCATTGTGAATGTTGCATTGCGTTGGAGTTTATAGTTGCTTCATTGTGTTGCAATTGATGCATATTGCACTTCGCTGCAGTTGATTGACACCGCATTGCGTTTGAAATGATGGCTGCCGGCCTGTGTTGCAGTTGATGAACGTTGCAATACATTGCAGTTGATGGACGCTGATCTACCAGATATTGATTAATGCCATGAATGAATAATGGTTTCTCTGAAATGACATTCACCAAGAAAGAATCTGGAAAGACATTTGAAAAATTTGAAGCATTTACAATTAAAAAAGGAAAATTTAGAAGTGGTTCGTCGTGACGTTATGGATAAATAAATTTATTTTAAATGGAACTAGTATTTGGCTACTGCTAACATAAGGCTAAATATTGTTTACGGAAATATTTCATAAGAAAATCAGACTTTATTATGTGGAACCCAGCTCTGACATGAATCCGCGTCTTTATGGAACCAGTGTTCAGAAGGACTGAATTTCGCTGTATGTTCGTCAATTTCATGTTACTAGATCTTCTCTAAAAATGTTTTTTTCCACACAGTTGGCCAAAGCGTTTTCAGGGATTCTAGAATTTTGATGTCAAAGTCATTTCACTAAAATGTCATCATTATGCTGAATTTTTTCCTTGCGATTCCTATCTTTGATTGTATTTCTCGCCATAAATGCGGTAGCTTCAATCGAACAGGATGCTGTTTATAATTAGATATTCACTATAGTCTATCTTTTCTTCTCTGAAGCTATGGAGGACATGGTTAAAGATCATTTTCTAAAAATACTCAAGGGAAAATGATCTGTGATATAAATATTAACCAAATTTATGTATATCCTGACAATATTATAAGACAATGTCTCTGTCAACTACGCAATAGGCCTACCCAGTCGACCTTCGGCAACCTCGTATGTTCATAGGTCAACAATTGCATTGGTGCATGAGGAACTGCTGACGCTAGAAAAATACTAAATGCATTCATTAGGCAATCGGACATTGATGATCAACCTGCAATTCAAATGATATATTTATAGATTAGCGAGGTAACATTGAAGTAACATTGTTCATGATTGTTCCGATATTTTGATAAGTGAATACGTCATGACTGAATCGCTCACACTAAAGAATGACGCATTGACGAAATGTATAGCAATGCAAAGCACATCTAATCTCTACATATCATTGTATGGCTCTAAATGATTAGCAGTGGCGTGTGCTTCAATTTCTCGATAATATTTGTGACAATACAGTTTCATATCTTATACTAGTTTTCCACTTTACAATTACTGATTTGAGTGAAATAAAACCATCGCGCCGGGCATTGTCTATCTAAGCATTGTTTCTGGTAAGCATCAGTGTTATGGGAAACAACGCGTCTCAAAATTCTACTGCGAATCAAAGCATAACTGAAAACGAAACATGTGTAATCTGTCAAGAAAACGTGAACGGAAAAATTAGCCGACCAAATTCCTGCAAGTCTCACTTCTTTCATCATGATTGTCTAATGGAATGGGCAAAGCACAAAAATACATGCCCTTTGGACAACACAGAATTCGACGCTATCATTGATTATCGTGGTAAGAAAATCCCGGTGAAGAAACCCGAAAATAATGATTCACTTTCAACTCTATTTGAACACATGTTGATGCTATCTCACATTCTGCGAAGTGCCCAAAACTGTCCGATTTGCAATGAAAACCATCCCGATTATGAAAAGGCTCGTACAAATGCTTGTGATCATATTCACCATCGCATATGTCTGATGAAATTAGCAAGAATCAACAACTGCTGCCCTGTTGATAATTGCGGGCAAGAATTTTCAGAGATCCGTTGTGAATTTGGGGATACTATTGCAGTTGCTGATTTGAAAGAGTCGTTCATTTGTCGATTGTGCAAGAGGGAATTTGATAATGAAGAAACAGCTACTCCAAGTGGCTGTAAGCATCGATATCATCGTCAATGTCTCCTTCAACACGCGAAATCTGCAAGAAAATGTCCAGATTGTCAATCTGAGATCCTCTTCATTAGGAGTGAGAATGGTGATCGTACTGTCATTCAGGGTTCGTTTGAATTATTCGAATGTTCTTTATGCAATACTTTTAACAGTGAATTAGAACCCTTGAGAATTAGTCCATGTGGTCACAGATTCCATCGCGATTGTTTTCTTAGACTGTATCGAAATCTTACCTTTTGTCCCTTTGGAACATGCGGTGGGCCAATCGAATTCGTGCATGGTCAGTATGGTGATACATTTCGGTTAATACCAAATAACATCAACAACTTGATTGCTCATGCCACTTGTGATCCAGATTTTCAATGTCCAATATGCGAAGCTCAGCAACCACAAGCTGAGCGCGCAAAATTAGATTGTGGATGTGAATTTCATCGTCAATGTATTGTATCAAAGCGCTACCGAAATCAAAATGCCGTAGTTTGCCCAAAATGTGGATCAGAATCCACTGTGATTCGCTGCCTGCATGGAGATAGGATAGAACTACAGCCTGGGTCTGAGGAGCCGGAATCACCCACAGATTCGAGTTCATCGGAGTTGAGTGCACCACAGATATCGAATGACTCCGACTGCGATCCACAAGGAGCAACCGGAGGTTTTAGTGAAGCTGAGCTGTGTAATTTGTGCGACTCGTCCTGCTCAGAAGAAGACAGATGTCGTCCAATAGATTGTACACATTGGTATCATAAAGATTGTATGGATAGCTTAGTTCTTCAATATGAGGGTTGTTTAAAGTGTCAAGCTGACCTCATGGAAATAGTCGACATATCAGGTGCTCAAGTATTAATCCAAAACTCATTGAACACACAGCTTAGTACGATTCTTCAATTAGCAAATGATGTATCCAGTGCTTTGAATACTACAGCCCCTGTTGAAACAAATTCTTCAGTTCCAGCCAACGAAGACCGTCAATGCTTCACGTGCGGGGGAGGTATAACAGTTGAGGACACAGCTCGTCCTAACGGTTGCGACTGTATTTTCCATCGAAATTGTCTCACCAGTATAAAGGATATCATGAGTTTTTGTCCCATCTGTGAAACTCCCTTCGAACTTATCAGTGACGCCGTTTGAATTGACCATTTTCATGTAACTCCCAGAGCTGTAATTATGTGTCATATTCAGAGATGTACAGAAACTCCAGGAAAATTAAAACGCAGTATTTTAGAGAGCAAGTTTTACAGTCTATAGTGTCTGTCACCTATAGCTAGGTGGCAGCTAGGGTATAGGCAAATAATCGTGTATTTTTTGTAATGCTTTAAAGCAAAAAAGCAATTTATCCTTTGTTTTTAGTTTTAATTGCTGTCTTATATTTTGTGGACTCTTAATTCAAGCATTTTGCATCATTTTTTTAAAATGATCAATATACTAAAGCAACCAAAAGATGCAAAGGTTGCTTTATTGACGGCGTGAAACAGAGCACTCGACTCCAAAATCTATTTGCTGATTACCTGACAGCGGATACACTGAGATTTCATAAAAATTACGTAAACGAAAGAAAATGCAGAACTAATACATGTAGATATGAAAATATAGAAATTCAAAAAGGAAATTACGATTTTGCTGCAACTTAGAAAATTAATTTTTGGGTCCCTCCTTAAATTTTGATCGATTAGTTACGATCAATTTAATCACTTGTTCAAGTAAATTCAAGTTTCCTAACCATGCGGAATTCGCCTATCTCAGGAGATGATGACAGGTAGTGCTCCCCTAGGTGGTTGAGCTTCTCCTATGAGCGCAATCAATATTTAGGAGAGCTCTATTCATTTACCTCCATTGAAGGCAATCACAGGCTTGGCAAAGTTTAGAAAACCTCATTTTATAAATGTAGGCCCTAAAAATTATAAGACGATAAATTTCAAGAATAATTATTGCGATTCAATAGTGCTCGTTATATTTGATATTGAACCACTATGTCCATAGCGATAACGACTAGTCGGTAAATGATGTTTTCAGTACTACCTGACATCACTCATGCATATTATTGTCTATAATTGAGGACTCAGAAATTGAAATTCAGATATACCGATTAGAATATATTCAACTCAATCAAGTGCGCTCTGTTTTCCGAACACGTTTTCAAATATACGATTTACCTTGTGTCACACGACATCTATTTACAGCTTCTTCTGCGATCATTGTGTCTTGCAAGCATAGATGTCTACAGTGTGGATGCTGCCCTGTATTGTGGAAAATATCTTATTCATCGCAATCTGTGGCATTATTCGTCGATGTGGTGCTAAGTTGAATATTTATTGTTGGAGCTGGTATTATCAGCTTTTCATTGAAATCAGCTGTTATCTGTGGCTGATAAGGACGGATCTCTCGCCATTTCGGTAGCACCGAAAGTGATATCTTGTTATTAGGATTGGCTGATCTGCTGTTGTGACTGCAAATCTGGAGCTTTTAGGCTTTAGTTTCAGATGCGTCATTGCAAAATCAACGACAGTTTCGGTTGAATAAAGGAAAGATATAAGTATGTATACATAGGAGAATGCTATTAGAATCAGTGAACGGAGCTGTCAACTTTTGAATCATGTGTTAGGCAAGTTTTCCCACTCGTTTTAGGTCCTATCCGAAGTATGGTGCTGCATTCCATTTCCAATATAAAGATTTCTTGTATCGATCATTACCAGAAGTATTTATTCAACATTTTGTCGTCTTCATCGAATTACGCTAGATAAACAAACAATTCGCTTGTCCATGGTTTCGTGCCATGCATGTGATAATACGTAACATTTTCTCAAATGGCACTCTGTTGCCTAAATGCACGAAAACGCATAGATTTGCTGGTTAAGTGCAGTTCTCACAGAGAAAACGTGGACGCCAATCACGACTAATCGAGTTCATGTATGCTTGCTTCATCATGACGACACTCATGCCGACCTTGCTTTTGAGGATCATGATTCAATGGTAAAGACAAACAATGACAAATAGCTGATTCACCTATTTTTCTCAGTGCACTGAAAATTGCACTGGTTCTGGAACAAGTTCGGCACTTATAGGTTATCTCCCCCACAGAGACGATCACGTGAAGTGTAGCGAAGTCTGCAGCTTGATCTGACGTCGTCTGTTCGACGCATCACTGCTACGCGTGTGAGCATTGTTCTCTCTCCCTCTTCGTCTCATCCACTGCCATTTGAAATTTACCCACGGTCACTCCTTCGCCACACCTTTTTAAGAACCATATTAATGTAAGGGATGTGGCTTGGTCATCACGATCGCTTCACGAGTTGTCAGGAAATGACTTTGTTGACCTCAAGAGTGCTTTCTGCTCAGACGATGAAGTCGCTGACAAGTCATATTAAGCTGCCGGCATCCTGCACTTCAAGTTATCGCTCCTAATTCAAAAAGTGCATCTCCGAATTGCCTAAAATCTGGTATGTGGCTAGAGATATTCTCACTTACGTGAGTTTGAAGTTTTGTGACGATTGATTCATTTTTGCAAATTTTCGACAAATTTGAAAACGCGGGGGGGAGATAACCCTAAAGTACCACAAGTTCTACCAATAAATATATCGGCAAGGCGTGCACTTGAATTCCATCAATGCGTGGATATTCAAGAATAAACATCTGGAGAAATTCACTTGTATTGGTAAACAAAAATTTCTGTGTTGGCTAAGAACATAAAATGTGCGGGAATGTATTTTTCTGAATGCTAGGTCGATCCAACGCATTCAGAAGTGTCATAACATGGATTATCATATCGCAATGTTGCTTTCTTCAGTGCATCGCGGTCACAACTTGTTGTGGCGTCCGGCAGTTCCGCTTCGAAAAACTGCGATAAATGATTATCACTATTCATCAACTCAACCTGACACCTTTTTTGTTTGCAGCTAATACTGGTAACTTTCGTGACCCATGTAGTCGATATAAATTAGTTGCTTTTTTTTATTACTAATTTCATTTGCTAATTTTTCTATTGCTTCACAATCACAGGTGACACATATGGCCGTCCTGGTCTGTTGTCATATTTAATAAACCCATCTCTTGCTACTATTGCGTGTAATAGATACACTGCCGCTTGACGATTGACACGAAAGTATGATTTGGAGTCATCTTCAATATAGAAACGAACAGTTTTCTCAGCGTAGTTCTCAATTCTCTCATCATTCTTCTAACACCATATTGCATTCATCATGACCATCTTTGTCAACAATATAGTCATCATTGCTTGCAAATCTTCCTCAATTAGTTCATTCAATATAAATATAATCCGCTATAATACAATTCTTTACTATTTGATTCATTTTTATGTGGTCACATTTTACTGTTAAAATCGAAACTCAGGCCTTGTTCTGCTTCTAATGCAGAACAGGAAATCAGCTGTTTTTCAGAACGACCTTGAAAATTTAATGTTCCGAAAAAAGGACACAGTAACTGAATCGGGTTAAAGTCATCGCCGTTGTGCATGAATTGCTGTATGACCAATAACATGTAAATTTTGCAAGCCATAAATTTATAGAATATTTCGTCCAACTATTCTGAATCAGGTCATGGCTTACTGTATTTTCGTGCAAAACGTTATGAACAGAAAAGTGTCGAGCTCAATCTCGGAACTTCAATTTCACTTCATGTGTTCCAGCCAGAGTTGGAAAAGTCGGAATTGGAATTGACGATATTTAAATCTACTGGAATTGGAATTGACCTTGATAAACCTCAATTCCACTTTTTCGATAGACCTGTGATAAATCTATTTTCACAGTACTCGGCCGTTGTGTTGACTGCACGCAGAGATAAGAGAAAGATTGATCGACAGAGGTAGCTTTATTCTATTGTTGAATAAAGGGTGCTAATTGCGACTTTGATGGGCCTACAACCCCGGACAATGTTATTTCAGCGATTAAGCAGACAATGAAGCAATTGTTGAATTTAATTCTTGGTAGGATAAGAACAAAAATTGGAGATTAACTTAATTGTTGTACACACGAAAAACAATTGGTTTGGAAAGAGGAAAATTAACGCTGCATTAAAGGGCAGCAACCCTGTCAGTTCAAATCACAATATAGACAGTGCCAACAAAGTATTCTAATAATTAAATGATTCAATTAAAATGGCAATTACATGAACTATTATTCAACTTCCAATCACAACAATCAACACTATAAATTTTTAAGACTATAGTTATACAGTAGATACGATACGCAACGATAAAATAAAAACTTTAAACTTACAGTTCACTTCTTAATCTTGAATTCACTTCAATTCGATCGGACTCACTTATATCAAAATAATATCATAAATATCAGTGTCAGTTATGCCGTCAATCTTCAATCGCGCTCGCTGATGTGTTGCCGTATACGCTGCTGTGTTGTTGTTCGCTGGCAGGCAGTTCTTGTTGTTACTTCTGGTTGACCGATCACATATATACATTTACACAAGAAATATGAACTATGAACATGAGAACGCACATAGGAACGACGCAGGGAACGGGACACAGGAACAGCGAGGATAGGATAAGGACACATGGGTTAAATTGAAACGAACAAACGTTAGATACATTAACATAAGACACTATACGCGACATGCAATTATCGGAATTGAATCTTATTATGGAATTGGAATTGGAATTGGAATTGAATTGAAATTTCTGCTTCGGAATTGGAATTGGAATTAAAAAATGTCAGTGGAATTTTTCCAGCTCTGGCTCCAGCTGTATTCGCTATCACTATCGAATATCGTCTATACTATTGCGTTTACTATACAGTTATGGATGGAAATTGATAAATTGTCGACCTAGAGCAATAGAGAGAAATATGCAAGCCTGACATGCTATCACTTCACAAGGTTATCAACCGGGTGAGTTGGGAGATATGATGTTGAAGCAAAGTCATGACGACAAATGTTGTTGATGAGCAATTAGTATCGCCATCTACAAATTGGAATATTGCAATATACATGGAATTATCAAGTTCACGAGTTTTGCCTTTCCTTATGCAAAATAGGTAAAAATTGAATCATAAATGCTCCATAATTGAATATCAACCATGCGAGTGTTTAGTTGGAAAGCAGCAAGATACTCCGTTGAAATTAACATGACCGGTATCGTTGTTCTTCATGTCCTTCATATTCAGAAAGAATATTTTTGAAGGCTGAAAAAGGGTTTAGTTAGACAAATGAAAAATCCAAAATCAGGAAGGTTGAAGAAATGCGTTTCAATAGTACCAACCACGGTTGCCACTCAGAAAGACAGAAATACAGACTTCATGATTAAGTTGTTGAACTTGCATTCGCAAGTTTTACGATGAAACCCGTGTCAGGAAAATTACAAAACGCATGATTTTCACCCAAAGCGAAAACACTTCTAAAAAGTTAGAGTGAGAACAAATCTAGAAACGCCAATTTAAATAAAAAACTGCAGGGCCTACTTACTTGTCTTTATCCTGTCCAAGATCATAAACGTGTTAGAGATTTCAATATCTTAGTTGCTTTTATTCAAAGTTCTTTCCACAAAGCTATGGTGCATATAAAATTTGAGTGGAATATATTTCACCTATGTCCAGCCGCAATGTAGCTTGCTTCTTCATTTGATCTTTATTTTGAGTTATCCAATGAAAGTATGCTCGACAGTGACTTATGACGAGGTACACCTACACAAAGTTTTATATCGTATCTTTCCAGGGTGTGTTAATTTGACGGCTGAGTGATACAACCATAGGCCCATGTATCTCGCACACAACAGGAAGCAGGATGTCCAATTACCTATATTTACAACAAGCATGAGCAAATTGAATGACAAGACAGTACATGCCACTATATAGACGAATATCTTACATAAAATGCATACATGACATCATTTTAGATCTATGGTCGCCGTAAGTAATAAGATCTTTTAAATGGCCACTCAATTTCGAATTAATGATGTGCTATAACCAGCCGCATTCAAACGGAGCCAATGCATGGGGTTGTGTGTGTGTGCGAGTGTGCATCCTGCAGCGTACACAAGCAGACATCGTCATGAAACATGATCTGTGTAGAGTTGGGCACATTTTCTAATGCTGGCAGAAGTGTTCAAAATACTTCTCACATATCTTGTCGGCTAAAACGGCTATGAGATTTTTAACTGATTCGATATCTTCTATATGTAGCCTGCATAGCCGTGCGGCTCGGTTTTGCACATTTCTAGCTTGAAGATTTGAATATCATTGTTTATAGTTTGCCTGCGCATTGCAGACCTCAGTGAAAAATACAGACCAAGTGGCAACACTGGTGCCAACGTAATCATACAAAGACTATGGAATATTCTTGTACAACTTCTACTGACTTTACAACTTCTACTAATCTTAAGAAGGCGGTATTGGTCACTTGTCCGCTACTGGTTACCATAGTTCCAGGGTAATCAAAAGATGAGGGCCGACTAGGGCTCAAGAGAAACATCACTTTCTTTAAAACATCTTTGAGAATTTCTCATTATAGTGTATGGTTTCTTAAGACATTTGATTTAACTTTCGATTACAAAATCTAATGTTGGAAGTTTGTATATCATTGCAAGCAATCTTAGTATCAACTGCTGTGTTTTTATTGGCATTTGGGATCATTTTCCATGGGGAGTGAATGCACTATGGGTTCTGCTGTATAATTTCGGCACATCAAATTAAACTTCTCTTTTGGTATTAACATTCATTAGTCCTAACTCCAAGCAACATGCGAGCGTATACGACAGACCATCATTAACAACACACGATTGCCAACTTTTGATTTTATAATAAATAGGCCTAAATAAAGTTTTAATGACCCATTGAAATTTATTCCGCCAAGGAATAATAATGAATATAATGAATACATTATTGCATATAATGTTACAAAAATATCACATAATAAAATAGAACAACACGCAATATCACGAGTATATAAGTAATGTTTCTATAATACATTGAAATTTATTCCGAACTTCTAATTGTCTTACTTCAAACGCGAGGGAATGTAGGATGCAATATGACTCTCCAATGTTTTCAGAAAACTGGCTAGGAGAATAATCAGCATAACTAATTATTCTAGTTGAAGAACGAATCGGATAAAAAGTTGGAGCTTGTTGCAGAACATAAGAAGAACGAATCAGTAAAGATTTCAGTAGGTAGAATGAAGAGATTTTTGATTCCTCCCTATCAAAATATGATCGGTCGTTGAGATGTAGACGTCTTTCAATCTGACAAAACCATACTATTATTCATTGAAGTCATCGACTTGAGTAGACCAACTATTATGGCCCAGTTTCCCAATCAATTGATGACAGGGACAGCTGCATTGATTCAACGCAGCAAAGTGCGTCAAGGTAGCAAAACTAAAAAAAGCAGGCTATAACGACTAGTTAATTTTCTAAAAGGTGCAAAATATGATTTAAAAGAACAATATTATATCCAAAAATGTCTAAAAATTTTAAAAATACTTACAAGAAGGACAAACAACGGTTCTCCTCTCCTCATGTGGAATGAATTGTCGAGTAATTGTCGTTCTGCTCAAATTATGTTTACAACTTATATATTGAAAAGATTCTATTTAAGTCTGCCCATTCAGATGATAAGAGGACAGGTCTGTTTCCAATCAAAATATCAGATCTAGCTAACACAGCGGGATTACGCTATCTAAAATCTACCAGGTGTGTAAGAGAATTAATATTAGTTCCTTAAGCTAAACCGTGAAATGAGATTCTACAAAAGATGCATGCAAATTATTTGACTATTTTTAATGAGGTCATCAACAGGAACTTGGTCAGGACGATCGCGTTTAGACCGCTAAATCCTGGACGCTCAAACCCGAAAATGCGCAGTCCTGTACATTTAAGATGCACAACCTCGAAAGTTAAATTTAAAGTAGAGAAAAATTAGCATCTATCAAAAAAAAAATAGAGTCGCTATTGACTGAAGTGTACCTCAGGCACTTGAAAGAGTCCAGCCAGTAGAGATCGAAATGGATATCCTACGGTGTTACATAATAACGCCGGATACAACTCTGGGGGAAGTTTTAGGCAACACAAAAGAAAGGGAATGTGATTATTTGCTTGTTAAGTGATAGATGCAAGCTCGGATAGCAACTTAGCATTCCTTAAATTTTTAAAGCCACTTTCTAAAAGAAACGTCAACATGGCAATATAATGTAGATAGAGTGAAATTAGACAGGTTAGTTGATACAAATTTTTTAGTTTTTCGTGCTTTTTAAGAAAATTTCAGTAGCTATGTAAATTCCAAAAATGTATTAGAATTCTCTAGCGTATAAGAAAGCTAGAATACATAGACATGTTTAGGTAATTGTTTGTAAAAAAACAGTTTTACATGTTTCAAAAAGTCCATCAAAAACGCATCAAATAACATTGTAGGGCAGGTTTGTTGATACACTCGATAAGATTAGTTGATACAGATTTTATCAACCTACTCTTTGTTCCAAATGCTTACATACACTGTAAATACGAAATAATATAGCACCTAATTAATAATTTGCTAGAGTTTGTTTCTAGACCAAAATCAGTTAAGCATGCGCATAAGTCGTGTATTATGGCATATAGTGCAACAATATCTATAAATCCTAAGACTTGATAAGTCAAATAAAACTAATTGTACATGCACTATAAATTCATCATCAAGCATAAATACATGCATGCATGCCAGCATAAATCTACGTAGGGGATCAGATGACCGGAGGCAGTTGTGTCCGCTCTATTTGATATTCATGCTAACTGGTTAATTATTTCAATTAAGCCTATTCTAGGCCTACTCCAATTCATAATGTTGTAATGTGAATATGAGAGAATAACCATAAAGTATGCAAGTAAATGCATTCA
Source organism: Prostheceraeus crozeri (assembly GCA_907163375.1). Classification (NCBI taxonomy): domain Eukaryota; kingdom Metazoa; phylum Platyhelminthes; order Polycladida; family Euryleptidae; genus Prostheceraeus; species Prostheceraeus crozeri. The sequence goes on along the minus strand of CAJQUW010002096.1, from coordinate 456,920 downwards.
TGCTGCTTTCAGCCATTGACTCTTGTCATAGAATCATGTGTATGACAGCATCTGAAAAAAGTTCCGGCATTTGAATTTAGAATCGCATATCTATTGCAGACTATTTAGGCCTACTTACATCGCACCCTGTGTCTAGATTGTCAGCTTATTGAATTTATCATGAATACTGCGAGATGTCAAATTGTGGGTACGCATCCTCAGCAGAATGTTATTGTGAATAAATAGACAAAAAATGCATATAAAGATATAGGCCTAACTTTCGGTCATCACATCGACGACCTCATATCAGAAACTCGGCTGCAGATCCCCTAATAGAAATTAGATTGTGGTTTATCACACATAATGCATCTTGCAAAAACCAAATAAGGTGGGTGAGGTGAATAAGGCCCACCTAACAGATTTTTTGCTCTACAGTCTTGAGTTTTTGAAAAAATGCTATGAATTTACATTCAAATTATCTACTTCTGGTGCAGTTCTCATATGTTAGAAGCTCGCATCGATTAGTGCAATACCTCCGATGTGAGAGCAAAAAAGAAAGAAGTCATCGGGTGGGCCTTATTAGCAACACGGGTTGGTAATAAGGCCCACTTTTATTTTCATTTAATGTCTCCAATTTACGTAGCTTATAAGTCTTTGGGACATTTGAATGCTTCTCAAGGTTTACATTCACCTTCTATTACGTACATAAGTGCAATGTGGTCAGGTCCAATTAAGTGAATTAAGACTAAAGATGCAAAATCATAACCCAGTTATGCAACAAAGCAAAAACAAGTGCTGATTGAAAATCATAGACTCTTACTGAAAAGCAAAAAGATATTTTAACACGAAAAGAGTTACATATGGTAAAACCATGCATTTGGTAACCACTATTACACAGGGTACCAGCATCATGAATCATAAAGACAACCCTACAGGCCTACACTGGCACAGTCTGGGCAGATGAATTGAAATTCTTCGTCGCCTGCTTGACCTAGACCAACACAGTCCTCGTGTATCCAGTCATCGCAAGCCACGCACTTTCTCATGTCTAACCGCTCATCCTCCTCACAGATTTTGCAGTACCATGATTCATCTTCAACTTTTTCCTCTCTTCTAGGCCTAGACTTAGACCTTCTCGTTTGTTTTTTCGACAGGACAGGTGTTTGCTTGAAGCGCTTTTTAGTAGCAAAAAGCTCCTTCGTCAGCAATTGCGCTTTGTACGTAAGGCTCTGCTTGCGCTTGCCTGAATCAGACTTTCGCACGAGCTTTGGAGTGCTCATGATGCAATGAAAACTTACATTGGGTGATCTGACAGGACTTTTGACCGGTGTGGTGGGATCGGATTCTTGAAGGTCACCAACACTTGATGTCGACGACACGGTCGATGGATCAGGTTCCTGAAAGTCACTCACACTCAATGTCGACGATGCGATGTCTGCTTTTTGTTCGGATTCATGCGGCAGTTGAGAGACTGAATCTGAGGGCCTGTATGACACATCACTTGGGGCGAAAGCTCTTTCTGGCATAACGTTGCTGTTGAACGGGAAGATTCCTGTAACCCTGAATCCGCTGATTACGTTCTTTGGGGTCAGCGATTTCTGCCACACTGGACTGAACAATTTTCCAAGTCGTTCTTTCGAAATTCTCTCACCAGGATGATTCTTTAGGAAATCCATTACCTCCTGCTCCCAATACTGTTCGAACGCTCGGAGCACACTTCTGTCCATTGGTTGAAGTTGTGTGTAGTATTGCTGGGCAAGCAAAATAGCTTGATGTCATGGGCATTAGCCTCTTGCACGATGTCTGGATCCAGGTGAGATGATGCGCCGTCAAATATGAGAAGACATGTTCCCTCTGTTTTGTACTTGGCAAAGTGCTTTAACCACAGAATGAAGGAACTGGTTGTCATACTTCCTTTGGGCGTCATCTGAAATTCGGCGTGTGGCGGTAAGTCATCTCCATACTCGGGCTTTCTGCGAATTCATTTGAACAGAATCATAGGGGAATTGCGTCACCGATGGCGTTAGCACACGCCACAACAGTCACATTTTCAGCATGCTCAGAAGCGACAATATGTACTCGCTGCTGACCTCTTTCAGCAATCACGCTTTGTTGGTGATGAAGAGTAAGACGGCAGCCATTTTCGTCCATATTGTAGATTCTGTCAGGACGGTTCATCAAGTCAGAATCGGTGAGACACGTCTCCAGTTTCGAGAAGTAGTCACTAAATGACAGAGTTCAACTTTTGAGCTCTCCCTGGGTTCATGTTCTGTGATTTTCTAATCGTTATCTCAGGATGTCGTCGCATAAATCGTCTGAACCAGTCCCTCCCGGCAGTCTTCGACGATGAATTGAAGGGATTGTTGATACTGTTCTCCTCGCAGTATTTATAGATGTAAGACTTCAAAATTTTCGAAGTTATAGGCAAACCGATGTCAGCCAGTCTTATGAGTCGAGATACAAGTTCCTTCTCTTCTTCGACGTTCAATGTAGGTGACCGTCCAAGTTTGCGTTGTATTCGCCCAGATTGTAGAAGATTACGAAGAGTACGTCGAGGTATGTTGTAAAGCTTCGCTGCATTTCTTTGGGAAGCACCGTGATTCTTCACTGCTTGCACAGCGGCCTCTAACTTCTCCGAAGTCCATTTCGCCCGACGCCGTTGATCACTCATGTTGCATGCGAATAGAAGTAACCTGTGCGCTCTGCGTGTATTATACTATACACTCTGAGGTGTGCCATTGATTTCGCCCCGTGGATTCTAGGCTAGGAACGAGGAGACTTTTTGCTTCGATCATCGTCTGTCGTCCAATCAGCGTCGTTTGCTTGTGACAATAGTGCTATGAAGGGGAATCACACGCTCACACAGTTATGCTGAGAGCACAATTTGACCATGAGGAAGTTAGTGGTTCATGGTTTATGAGATACATAAGCAAAAGTAGCTAATTTGGCATGGGTTGGTAATAAGGCCCGGGCCTTATTAACATCACTTTGTGTGGGCCTTATTGGCGACACTGACATCTTTTTCTAATCAGTGATTTTTCGCACTTTTACGAACTCCAGAATAAAACTGCAACACATGGCCATATGGAGGATGCGCCAGAGATACTTTGTCAAGTAAAGAGTTTATTTGCACCACTAATTAGTGCTATGAAATCTTTGAACAAATGAAGAGTCAATATTAGATCAAGGAAGAAAATTGAAAGTACTTTTTTTTGAGATGCTGTAGAATCGGATTCATTGAATGAAAATCGATGAAACTTCTGACACGTACTAAGAATTAACTATATTTCCATTTATTTTTTGTCGCATTTAAATCTATTCACTAGTTTCCGAGATCTAACAAGTGGGCCTTATTAGCAGCTGGGCCTTATTCACCTCACCCACCTTACAACTAACTATCAGGAGCAAAATAAATCAAATTTTCGAGAATTTTTTGAGTGGACAATATGGGGGCATATTTTTGCTGGATTTTACCATATAGACGTATGATAGGTCGAAGTCATTGAATTGATCAATTCCATGAACCTTAACTAGCATGTAAAATGTCCATTAGGAGTCGCCTGAAGCTGCTTATCTAGGTATTGAGGCATAGTCTATCTCGGTTAATGCAACTACCTCCGGAAATGGACCTTCTCACTCGAAGTGCTCCAAAATGAGGTTTAGTTGATACGCGTCTCAACTGACCTGCACACTGCTGTATCAAGTATCCTAACATGCTGTCATTACACAGATCCTCTGCTGACGAACCTTCTGTCATCTAATAGCTACACTACGTGTACTTTTAAACAATGACTGGGTACTAACTGTCATTTGAAATATTAGAGGTACCCTATTTGCTCGCTGTTGTCTACAGCACGAAGTTAGAGTGCTCGCCTGATTTTCACTGTCAACGGCGATAAAGACTTTGTTGATTCTCCCTGCGCGTGGTTAGTTCATACGACGTCGTCACTAACATCAAAGAACCGATAACAAACGTCTACAAAGGCCTATTACGTCATGACCTCGGTATCGCTATTACGAGAGAGAGAGAGAGAAGTCGACTGTATCAACTAACCTAGTCCTCCCCTATGTAGACCAACCGATAGATACTTTATCCTATGAGAACAAATGTGGCTCGTTAATATGTCATATTTAGTTTCTGTGCAACAGAATTGCTATCCAGGATTCTCTTTATAAGTACCCGGTATGTCAACTCCTATGACGTTGAGAGCTCACCTAACATGTTGGACATTTTAAATGACGCCATAGAATGCCCAAGCAATTGTATTCTGAAAAGTCAGGGTGAATCAGTATTAAACCATGCAAATTCAGTAAAATCACTTCATTACAATATTTTCTAATAAATCAGTGATAGACTGAACAAGATTCAGTAAGATTTAACTTGATTTATTTTACTTTGTCATTCTGCAAGATAACCATTCAGATTTCGGTCTGATTTTGCCTGAAATTTATGTGTGCTACGAATCAGGAAGAATAAGATCATGTTTTGAAAAAAAGATTCAGCCGTATTTTAAAAGTAAGTTGTAATACGATTTTCCCTGAAATATCAGGAATTAGAATGATTTTTACAATCAAGAATCAGTCTTATTTTTGACGTATTCTTTTCAAATAACTACTAAGTATCTTAAAGATTTAGAAAATCACATCATCAGTTTTAAATTACTGGCGACACGTTTAAATCATTTCATCAAATGAGTCATCGGGGTTTAGAATAATTGAAAAATCAGCTGTGAGACTGAGTTAGTTGTCAATTGATAATAATAAACAAATTCAATTTTTAGTCTTAGCTCTACAACTTCTAATTTGTTTGTGGTAGAAAGTCATCATCAGCATTTTGAATAAAACAAAAAAGGCACGCTATAGAACATTTTAAGAGCATGGCAGCTTTTTAACCACATACGTACATGACCAATAGTAGCCAGGCCTAATTAAGTTCCTCAGTAACAGATTGCGCATGTTGTATTTTGAGTGGATGCAGATTCGAGCACGATTTTGTGAAGCGTGTACTAAAATTCTGCCTGACTGGAATTGGCACAAGCCATTTGTGATTTTAGAAATCTGAGACATTAATTCAATACTAACTCCTACAAGAGATTATTTTAAGCCACAGTAAGTCATCATCCAAGTCAATTAGAATAACTGAGATCCAATAAAAAGTCGAAAAAAATAGAAGTAATGCATTAATGAAGAAAGTGAATTACTGAAAATTCATAGCGGCGGCAAGCACTTTTTGTCAGCTTACTTAACTGTTAGCTGTCTCAAACCCGTACATACCATCCACAAATATGGGTTCCTGTACATGTATATCGCTATAATCTGACGGCTAGAACATCTGGAAATGAAAATTCAACTCCATACAAAGACAAATATATATTTTCCAACGACGATTTAACAAATTGAAGTTACAATGTTAAGTACACCAAACAAACAACATACTGACTGTGCACAGGGTAAAGCTAAATGCATGAGAAAAGTTTGTATAACAGTAATCGGATGATTCGTCATCTCATGGACCTCAGGGACAGCAATAATAAAACGCGTAAGTATTTTGTTTTACGCACGTATGCATGTGATGGTGGAAAGGAACAAAGAGTGTATTACGAGTGGTGGTGACGAGTAATCCGATTACAACAGCATTCACATCGACGAATTAAAAAAACTGATGTTAGACTAAAAAGAGGGTGGCAATAGCAATTAACAATTTCAGGCACCGTTAAAAAAATACTAGGAATATCCATGACCAGACCCCCAGTTCTTGCTTAAACGAAGTCATCAATCAGTGGAATTTTGATGTTTTCTGCCTTGATTTTGTCCCAATTTTTCAATTTTGTTTTCTTTGTTTGAGTGTGCCACACCAAAATCTGAAAAAGGAGAGAAATAATGAATTCATAACGCTATTAATATTGCAATAAACATTTGTTTAAGATTTCTAGCTGTCTAGTAAGGATGGTGTTGAAAAATCCACTATAACAGCGAGTTGCATAAATGTTGCCTTCAACAATATCGCCGCATTTTTTCGAGTGGCAGCCGCGGCTACTAAATGTTGTTCTTGGTTGACGCTTTCTTTCCATCCGGATCAAGAAAATTTTCTTGAATATCAGACATTTTTGTCAATGTGGTGTTTATCGGTATTGAATAATCACCTTTTCATAAGGCGAGAACCTTTTGAGTGTTTGTATTACAGACTGTCGTTTTTCATGATTCTTCTAGGTAAAGTGAAACCTCTATAAGTAGACCACTCGTGGGCCGCAAATAGATGGTCCACATATAGAGTCGGTCCACTTACATAGGTAGCAGTATTTTCTTATACTTATTTCTTTAAATGACGCAACTATATTACTAGAAGCTTATATTACACTTTTTATGCATAATGAAGTAAATATGTACTAATCATTTTGTTAATTAAGATGGCGTTTATACTGTGCTTGTTGGCCCTTCATGTAACATGTTGAACAAATATTCGTTAAAGTCAACTTCATCTACTGACAAAAAAGAATCCAGTGCGGTTTGAGTAAGTGTTGTCGTTTCTTGACTAATCATCTTCTGAATTTTATAGAGCGATGTTACTGCACAATTTATATTCTTTGAACATGAATAGCGCTTCAGTTTCTCAATACATTCCAGTGCTTCTCTTGGTGACAATTATGTCTCCTTCTTTGTTTTCTTCTTCGTCCTCACTGCTTCCAATCACCATGGGCTCTGAATTGTGATGGATCATATGTTCGTTGAGGATAGCTTGTTCAATATTAACGTCATCAGACTCAGTTGGGAGATCATAATCGCAGTGCAAGAAAGGTGCGTTCTTCCGATGACAAGCAAGAATATCGTCCTTATTCGCTGAACCTGGGACTTGCTGATGTTGAAATCTGATGCTAGAGTTCTCTGCGATTTTCCGGTAGAAGATGCCTGAATCACCTCCACTTTCTTTGACAGATTAAGTTCCTTCAACGTCGACATATTCGAGTGCTCTAACAGATCTGAAACATCCTTCAAATATTCAACACAGGTTAACAGGGAGGATATCGTTGATTGGCTCCTCGAACTACGAATTACAACTGCTGCTTGCACGCTCGTGTTTTTGCATTGTTGCTAATTTCTCGGAAAACTGATGGGATTGACACTTTTGACATCATTCATAATTAGCTCCAGTGAGTCGTTTTAATTGTTTATATTTCAACGCTTTCAATCATGTTTTGATTTAGCCCAGCAACTGAATGTCAGAAAGAGGACATTGCACGATGAATAATCGCTCTGATCAGTAGGCCAAACACTTAAATTATCTGTACTCCGGCATAAAAATTAATATGATTCGCTTTTGTCAAGAAAAACAAAATTTAGTCAATAAGTGGTCCGCACATTAATAATAATAATAATAAGCACTATATTGAAGAAATGAAAATCAGAAATTACGTAAGTAGTACTTTTAAAGAGGTTATTTTACGTTTTGGACAATTTTTCGATGGTCCAGGTCCAGATATAGAGGTGGTCCGCTTAAACAGGTAAAATCACATTACATTTCTATGGGAGGATTTTAGGTGGTCCGAGTATAGAGGTGGCTCGCTTATGGAGGTGGTCCGGAAAGGAGGATTTACCGTGTATCAAAATATGCCTTACTTGCAATGGCTAAATTTTGGATATATTACCTACATTACATCCTCCGACGGCGTTGAGGTTCATGGTCGATTGCGAGCAGTTGAGAAGAAAGTGTTCTACTGGAGAAGTTATCAACTTGGAATTGCTCATTAACAGAAAAGCAGAGCTCAAACGATACCTGACTTTGGGAAGGAGGCAAGAGTGGAAGAACTTCCTCAATTGCATTTAGGATTATTGTTTTTTAATTGCCTATCGCTGCCCTGCTCTCTACATGATCAAAATTACGAACATTTGACATCTCCTGACTTCCAAGCAAAAAACACAGCGATTTCACGAATAATATTGGATCACTCAGGCCAGTTTCTATAAAACTCTTCAACAATTTTTGGAGAAGGTGAGATAAAATGCCGAAGCTTCCAGAAATAATGAATGCCTCAATTGGGTCAGCTGATGTCATCTCAATTGTGTCTGTGTGCATTGATAATTAATTAGAGATTGAGTGGAATTCATGACTGAGATTGCATGATTCTCTAAATTAAAAACATACAAACGCACTTCAGAGATATGGCGCACGAAGAGTGAGATATATTGCTCGGTAAATCTTTGTTGAGATGTCATCTATCAAAAATTTAACCTATACTTGGAAAAAGTTTTAAGTGGAAGTTAACGAGCTTGCACTTCGCAAATATTACTTGATTTGAAATGAGGAGTGAGGCCGAATGTGTACATGCAAGCCAGTTAGTTGGGTACACCAATGAATTCAGGAGCAATTCAACTATCAACATTTGAAACAGCTTTTATGTGTATCTTCGTACATGAGTTGAAAGGGTGGCATGTAACATTACAAAACTTCTGCCTCTATTTCATCCTCAGGACAATTTTCCACGAGGTTTCCAAGGTGTTCGGTTTTTCAGGATATTCAGAACCTGTAATTCTATCTCCTATTTTCCGGAGTCTCCAGGAAGCACGAATGGCGAACGCACCCGGTATCTACGTTGATCAGTTTTTGGAGCTGTTGAAGCTAGATTATGCTCTATTTATCAAAATGCTGATTAGTTTATAAAAATCCTCCACTATGATCCCGAGATAAATAGATTTGAAAGCAAAAATCTTTTGGGCTATCAATTTCTATTTCAAGCAGCAAGCATCAAGCAAATACAGATGCATTCTTTGTGAATGAATTACACTGCTTCTGCTGTCCTGAGGGTTTCAGGTCAAACCGGTTTTGATAAAGCTAGCCCTGGGAAGCCTCGAAATGAAATTTGAATAACTGCGTTCTTAGTAACATCTAAAACCAATGTTTCTAGCAAACTTATTTCTAAAAAAATTGCTTCCAACCGCTTGAATTCAGGCTTATTTAAGTACATTTCCACGAACTATAAGAGACAATTGATTTTCCAGGTCCATTCTGTAAAAAGACCAATTTGATCAGGAACTGTCCTACGGCTTTGAAATCTGCTGTGGTCATTGAGACTAGAATAGTGCTCTTGGTTCTGTCAGCATCACTAATTCTACTGTCCAGGATATACCAGGAACTGCCTCGAGGCCTTCCACTATTTCTCGGGAAACACAGAAACCTTGAAACACTTTCAATCATTTTTTTCATCATTTAATCAGGAGGACGTGAGTCATACCTCCCGACCACACTTGAGCGCCAACCGTCCTGGTCCGCCACCCTCGACACGAGTTCGTCCACTGTCAGGTCCGTTAGCTTCTCCATGTATCGGACGTACGACAATCTTGACCGTCCCCTACGATTTCGCTCGTGTTAAGGTGTGTAAAGGTTTACAATACGGTTACAAAATCTTCATAAAGACCTATTCATTGGAATTCAGCTCACAATTAACTAGTTGAGAAAAATCTGTGATAGATATCCCATAAAAATAAGAAAAAAATAGCTCGACATACCTTGGAACAATTGTTGGCCTTTGGCTCTAGATCCTCAATTTTCACTCCCAGTTCCGACAAAAGGTGGGATTCCTGATAACCTCTCGGCACATCATATGAGAATGTTGCATCGTTATTAGAGAGAATTAGCTGAAGATTAATGGCAAACCCTGCCATATCAATCGGAAAAGGTCGATCAGGTTTCCAATAAGTGAAGAATTTGACCACTTTGTTTGATTTTGGATCAACTACTGGTCCCTCAAACATAAGGCCTCCTGACAAGCCAACTGGCCAGACAGATACGCGCTTTGTCGAACGGATCTGAAAGAAGAATTAATAGATCAATACCAGTGTCAATAATAAATAAATCAAAACAGAAAATGGATTAATGGGTTTCTGCGCTATTCACATTACTAGCAATCATATCACATTCTCCATGTTTTTAGTGACTACATCTTACCAGAAGTAATGACTAATCAAAATCAGACGGTCGGCGGCCATAGCATTTGAACACTTGATTTTGTTTAATTTAGCAGCACTAAATTAAGACACAATATTGCAATATAATACCAAGGACTTTGTAATTATGTCGAGCAAAAAGAAGATTGCACATTTTCCCGGTAATAAAGTTCAATATCAATTATTTATCAAATCGAATGATTCAGGGCGTCATTCATATTTCAAATCGATTAGATAACAAAATGTTGAAACAAATTCACTTTAGAACCATCAACTGAGCATCGTACATAATCAATTAATTCATCATGTGAGTTATTCATGGTTCACATTACAATTTAGGTTGTACTTGTTCTGAGATACTACGCACATACGCAACACGTTATAAAAAATATTTTGTCCAAATCAGTGGCACCATAAAACTATGACACATTGCTGAACCTACCACTATCCACCAAAAATTCGAAAATGAGTTCACGAAGGGTGCATGATTCATTAACGAGCGGTTCGTGATTAGACGGTATGAGAATCGAATGAATTTTGACAAAATTTAGGAAGGTACGCATTTTATTTTCATTGTGTTTTCAAAAAACAATCTTTGCTAATTACTACTACCATAAAAAACTTGCACGTCAGTAGCTATTCAAAATGCCCTTAGGAAATATGTCCCCTTCATGATGAGCATGTAATTCAGATAAAAACAGTTTAACTACACATTGATTGGAACAATGCGTCTGGCGAATGATTGAACAAACTGCAGCCTTAAAAACTAGCATATTTTCAAACCTTAGAAAATTCATCCTCACTGTCGTTAACAAAGAGTAAAAACGGCAGATGACGAAATGTTAAGCAGCTGAGAACAACTGGATACGGAGAATATGTTGGGTTCGGAAAATCGAATGAGAAATGTGACTAATTTGAGACGAGAAGTAGGACTGTAGAAGACGATAACAAGAATAATCAAGGACAACTGATTGAGGTAGGTAGGTCATGTACAGAGAATGGAAAACAAGAGACTACCGAAGAGAGTAGAAGAAATGCAAGTGGAAGGCAGCAGAAAAAACGCAACCACGGATGCGATAGGACTATGTATCCAATGACTTAGAGGAGAGAAGTTAGAACATTCGATACAATTTCCAAAAAAAGACCGTCTGTAATGTCTCGTTGCACGCACGTTTGTATATCTATGATAATCAGTGATAATCACGTGACATGGCAATCGGAGACTCAAATTTTGTAATAGATAATGCATAGATTTGAGGTCATTATTTGCTATAATTACCGAGAGCCGAAGGCACGAGGTTATTATGAAAAATAATTACCGAAGAAATCTATGCATTATCTGTTATAATGCATGACTTTTTCCATAGAAGTCTGCACCAGGTTAATAATTTCCAACCAGGAAAATCATTACCTGGTTCTCGAAACTTGTTTACCTGTGGACATAGAAATCTTTACAAATCATGCATTATTGTCAAATATTTGCTAGAACGCTACTTTACTACGACTAGGGCTGGCAAAACTCCGAAGTTTATTTTTTGATTCGGAGGAAATGAAAAAATCAAATACTTAGCGAAGTTTATAATTTTTGGATGGATACAAAAGAAGTGCATGGTCAAGAACTGTTCGAAGTTTATTTCGTCGGTTATTCTAGATGACATGCAAGCTAGAAACAGTCAATATTGCTCATAATTTTTCGAATATACAGTTGGCTATGAAACATGGCCGCGTATTTTCTAACTCTTTTCTTTCTTGAATTTAGAGACACTTCCTGTTCGAGCAGTCACGAAATCTTCACTGCCTTTGGGCAATGCCCCAAAGCTGTTATTTTAGACTTCACTTATGAAAAAATGCTTCTTGGAATTGGTGGGGCCAAATTACTCATAGTGAAAACATGTGCATTGTTTCAATGGGCTGCCGTCACTAAACTGAGTTTGCACTGAGAATGATTTTATTATGTGAATAAAGGAAATTTCCGGCTGTCATAACATGTAAAAGTCATTATGGTGTGATGACTAGCCGAAGAACGTTTTGAAATTGACAACAGGTGATTTTTTGAGTTCAACTTTTAGCATTGTAAATTTTGATGCGAATTAGAAGATTTAGAAGCTATCATTTTCAACGCTATGTCAACATTTATCACTGTTATTCATCAGCGTTTGTACAAAGTATGCTCAGATTATATTGTCGGGGCAACGATTCAACTGATCGACAATTGTTAATACTACGACATTGATGTTAGTCAACAATAAAATTGGCATTCGATGACAACATCAGCGCTTTAAAAGTCATCAACATCCTCCTTTTTCCCCTCCACCGTTGTCCCATATTCACCACTTTCCCAAATGCACCAATTCTGGTCCCACTCCCATCTCGCCACCGAAGCAGAAGTCCACCATATCAACACTTTCCGTTGTGTCGGCTCGCTTCATTTTTCTTTATACTGGATGAATTTGCGCATCATTAACCACAGTCTACTTCGACTTCCATTGTACACGTTCATGTAGATGAGATTTCAGATTTCGTACTCTCTACTCCCGTCTCTACTAGCATATTTGATCTTTGAATCAACGATTGCGATTGCTGGTAAAATTAGTAGATTACAGGCAATAGCATCCTTCACATTTTGATAATTTCATAATTTATCAAACTTTCAAATATCACATTTCGTTTGAGTGGCCCATAATCAATTTCATGTAATATCAAGAGACGACATCAGGCTTGCCGTGGGAATTGATTTTGAATTCCCATTCCCACGGGATCTTTGATGGGAATCCTATGGGAATTCCCATTCCCACGGGATTTTCCAGTATTTCCCATCAGAATTCCCATGGCTCATCACTCTTCCTATATACAGTTTATGGTTCTCTTCTTTCGGACTACAAGTCGATTAACGGATTTTCGTAATTGAACTGATGAGATTAAGCGCTTTTAGTTGACCTATCTTTTGGATGAAAAAGTATTGGCATATCAATCTATCTTATTTTGTAATTTCCAAAAATTGCAAGTTTTTACTAATTATCAAAAATATCAATCATTTTGTTTCAGGGATTAGTCAATCAATGAAGACGACTTCATCGAAATAGTCTTCGATTACATATAGGCCTACACATACACATATTCGCATGTCTATTCACTCTGATTCACTTCATGCGGTGCCGTACTTGTGATGAACATGGCAAACTTCTAGCTCATCGCAATGTCATATTTAAGTTTACAATACAAGTACAGTGCCTGTATACAAGCAATGAAGTCAATACTTCGTCTACGCATATTTCTATGACATCAACAGAAAACAACTACTGATTTATGAATATGTGATAATACGCTCGCTCGCATCCCATGTATTTAGGTACGGTGTAATTCCAATTCTATCTAACTTTGATGATAAAGCCACAAATGCAAAAAGACAAATTTATATTCGAGAAACAGACGTTCATTGAAAATTTGTCCAAGGATTGACAAACGTTGCTGCTAAAAAGGCATCAAACATTAAAAAATATCAATGGATTGATGAAAGCTACATATTATAAAAACGCTCCAATGTAGGCCCTATTATGTATAAAGGCCTACGAATGACAGTACTACAATCTAAGAATAGCAGATCTTCAATAAATTATCAATGGACTAGCAACCGTTACTTTGAGACCCGCGTGATGCCGAATGAAGACCATCGGTGGATTAACAAGCGTCACTTTGAAAACCATCAAGGCAAAAGCAAATACTCAAGAAAATATCAATGGATTAACAAACAAAATGCGGGTATAAAAACAATCATGAGAATAGCAGATACTGAAATAAAATATCAATGGATTAACAAACGCAAAACGCTACCATGCGGCAATGAAGGCTATCAAGAGAATAGCTGATGCTCTAGAAAAATATCAATGGATTAACAAACGTTTCTACGGGTATGAAAATCTAGAGAATAGCCGATGCACTAGAAGATGTCAATGGATTAACTAACGTTGTTATGAAATATATCAAATGAATAACAAATGTTCATGCAAACCTAGGAACTGAATTATAATACAGTCTCGACTAACTTACAAGCATATTTTGTGTAAATCATAGCGCTGAGCTTGTCAGGCTTGAGCCTTTTTCGAAGCTTTGATAAGAGAATCCCCGCCTCGCTGAATAGTCTTTCTACAGAAGCCGATGACACTGGGGTGGAAAAAAGAATTCTTGCACACTTTGACAAAAGTCTCATTTGTGGTCCTTTCTCATTCCAAAAATCCTTGGTCGGATGTCTGGAGGCCACACGAATTGTCTCAAAAAGCAACATTTCTGTTTCAAGTTGTTCATGAAGCGAAGTCTTCATGCACTTTGGGCGTGGAGCAAACAATGTCTCAAACGGATCGCTGGATGTCGAGGGCTCACGTTCCTGGTTATCAGATATATGTATTGAATCAAGCAGCTGATTCAAATAGTTCACAACACTCGATTTGAATCCTTGCATCTCCTGCTCCCATTCATTCATGAACACCTGCAATTCTCGGGTCTTTTTGCTGGAATATCTACGAGTTTTCACCATATCCAAAGCCGTGTTGCAGACATCAATGCCTGACAAATAACAAGCCGCTTTTGCAAATGATGAACCACAATATGGCCACAGCTTCTTTCTCATCTGGTTTCGTAGAAGGCAGCAAGTCTCCCGAGCGATGGCAGGCACTTCTTCACTAATCTGGAATTGGAACAAGTGAATATCCAAAGTAAGATAGATGAGAAGTTGGCTCATCAACCTCAACTCTGTAAAAGAAGCACTTGACGGCTTCCATAATATCCAACAGAGATTTCAGTGAAGGAAAAGGTGGCAAATTGTCAGATACATGACAGTCTTCTGACAGAAATACAGTGTAGTTGTCCACCGCAGATCGAAGTCGAGAATGTTGAAAGCGCCATGGGCGAATCGTGCTTTCATCAGGAGTAGCACGCTTCAGTCGCTTCGCATTTTGGTCGCGTACATTATAGAAAGATTCCACAGAAGTCAGATTAGACAGCATGCCACTTAGTAATTCTGGTGGAGACTTCTCGAAAACGTCTTTGACACAAGTCGACAAGGCATGTTCGGTACAACCAATTCTACCACCCAAATTCAGCGTCGTTGGATAACGGCCGTCGAACGCTGCGACCATTTTCGGTTCGTTGTCACTAACTATAAAGATGGGTTGAGAGAGCTCACCCTGTTTTTCATCATCCGGTGACTTAATGCATTCTTCGAGAATTTTGAAAGTGAACGAAGCGTCGTGTGGTACATCATCCAAATCACAAATCTTAAGTGGATAACTGAACCAACGCCAATCTTTATCGAGTCCACAAGCAACAATAGCAAAATAAGAAAGTCGATGTTCATGTCTTCCAGACCAAAAATCAATCATGCATGATACACCAGCATCCGGATCGTTGAGACTGTTTCTAAAATGATGTTGCAACTTCGCATGGGATTGCTCTCCCTCAGTCATTAACCCCGATGAAATGTAAGTTCGTCCGATGGAATAGTCATTGATCTTGTTGTTTCTGTGCGTTACCGAAGAAGCGAAGTTTGCGCAAGAAAATGCAATTTGAGCCATGGCGTTGATGGACACAGTCGGATGGGCACAAACAAGCTTCATTACATGCTGCTGCTATTGTTCTTTTGCTTCTTTCGGAAGAGGAGGCTTGCTTGTTGATGGAGCACACTGAAAACTTCGGTGAATGGTGAGTTGATTGGACGTCGACGTCGCCGGTGCGCAGTTTTTCTCGAGATGGCGCTTTATTGCACTGACCCCACTCCGGTTGACCCACTGTCCTCTTGTCTTCTTAAACCAAAGAAACAATTTCTTACAGGCATCACAATAAAGGAAAGGGGCCAACAATGGTTTCTTGTCGTCTCCTGAGCTCTCGGCAACCGGTGATATGTCCACTTGCACGGCCTTTATCCTCGAATCAAGATTGGCACTACCACTGGTTAATGACTTCGGTGGCGGAACAAAAGATACACGAGCAGCAGAAATGTGCTGATGCAGAGTTTTTTTGTCTACTTCGAAGAACTTGTTCGAAGACATCGCAGCGACGACCTGCCTCATAGTGGGAACTGAAGTTGCAGACGATTATAATTACATCATATAGCTCGGTTCCTCTTCGGTCTGCAGCCTAATGAATCATCGCCAAGCGTCAATCAGGGGAAAAGAATGTTTTGCGAGCTCACATTCCCTCACTTGAATTGTCAAAAGTTGCGTAAGTGAAATTGATCATACAGCGCACGGGGCGAGAGAATCGGTCGGTCACTGACATGGATACTGATTCTCCTCCCGTCGGTTGACGATGCGAATTGACAGACAGCCTCAACAGATAATTACATAATCCAGGTTCTCTCTCTCATTCAAGACCGATATTAGTCTTTTTATAAGATTGATAAGCCAAGAAAAGAATTGTTATGATGATGGTTACCGACCCGTGTTTCGTCACCCTGACAGAATTATGCTTTTTTCAGACAAGGACAGCCTGCTTACTGTAGACACACCTGTACAATGTACATGTATAAATGTTGTATTTTCACTTCAATCTGTGCGTCATTCATGAGCGGCTTCGCCTAGTCATCCAGTAAGATGAGTGCAACTACAGCCTGCATTCTCGCTTTCTCACAACCTTTGCAAACCAAAAAAGAGTTGATACTTTCAAATAAGATTTAAATTTATCTTATTTTGGTGATCAAAATTTTCATTTAATTCCCATGGGATGCCCATGACCTGAAGCAAGATTCCCATCCCATGGGAATTCCCATTCCCACGTCAAGCCTGGACGACATACTTCTCCAGTCAAAAGGCTTTTTGCAATTTTTAGCATACATGCACATTGATAAGATGAGATCGCGTCCAATTTAATGAGATCAATTTATTCATCAGCATGATTCTAATGCAGAGACTTAAAGGGGAAGTACACTCCAAATAACATTTTGCCTCAAATCATCAAGCATTGGATAGTCGAAACGAATCCCTATTCATTTCACTCTTCTGCTTCTCCGCGAGAGCGCTGCGCTCATTTGTTGGTTGACTGTCTACGCAGAGCTGGAAAAATTCCACTGAAATATTTTAATTCCAATTCCAGAGCAGAAATTTCAATTCCAACTCCAATTCCAGTTGAAACAGTTCAATTCAATTCCAATTCCATAATAAGATTCAATTCCGATAATTTCATGTCGCGTATAGTGTATTATGCTAATGTATCTAACATTCGTTCGTTTCAATTTAACCCATGTGCCCTTATCCTATCCTCGCTGTTCCTGTGTGCCGTTCTCTGCGTCGTTCCTATGTGCGTTCTCATGTTCATAGTTCATATTTCATGTGTGCATATACATATATATATATATATATATATATATAGAACAATAATAGTAAGAACTCAGTATTTGGAAATGTATATAAAAAGTTTGAATGCAAAAAACCAAACGAATGAAACTTTCAAGAAAACTTGATTTTTCAGCACGAGCGCTTTCATGTATTGTGCATACAATCTTCAGGTGCATAAAAGTGACATCAAAATCTTTTTAAAATTCATATCAGTACATACATAAAAAGTTCATAGAAATTCATGTTACTTGGCGTTCAGCTTGGGATGGAATAGGTCAATAAAATATCTTTCTTTAACTTTTCTAAAAATATCTGTGACATTATGCATCTTGTAAAAAGGGAAGATGGTAAAACGTCCATGGCTGCATTCATCTAAATGTTTACTTAAACTAATTTTACGGTATTCTGGAATGTTAATTTGCTCCTTGTGGATTCTACAACGTTCTCTTATTGTGTTACCTGTTTCGCCAATATAAAACTCATTACAACTGGTACACGTAATTACATAAATGACGTTTTGAGTCGAACAATTCATGTTATTTTTGATTTGAAATTGTTGATCATTGAAGTTGTATGTGTTACCTTCTCTCAAATAATCACATGTTCCACATCTTGCATCATTACATTTCTTTACGAGGAAATCACTATTTGTATAAAATTTCGATTTACACAATATGCGTTTTAAATTCGATGGTTGTCGCTTGCTATTAATGAATTTTTTGCTTTCAAATATACATTTAGTTTGTTGATCACTTTTCAAAGTTATATTAATAGAATTAATCATTGGATATATGTTTGTGTTTCTAGGATTGTGTGTAGATATAAAGGGTATGGTAAGTGCATTGTTACTTTTCGAATTCGCGTTTAGAAGTTCAGTTCTATTTAATTCTTTAGCTCGCTTAATACCATCTGAGATAAGTTCGTCAGGGTATGCTTGTTTTTGAAGAAACGTTTTCAATTCTGAAAGACGGGACTCTTTTCGAGATTCATCATTCACAATAGTGCAGATTCTTCTGGCAAGGTTATATGGGATGGCTCTTTTGGTATGCCTGGGATGATTGGAGTTGAAATGGAGGTATTGTTGAGTGTCTGTAGTTTTATAAAAAACATCTGTCACAACTTTGTCATTTTTCTTCATTATCAAAATATCCAAAAAAGAGATTTGTTCTTCGTTCGTTTCCATTGTAAATTGTAAATTGCAGTTCAGTTGATTAAGTATTTGATTAAAGATTCTCAATTTTTCATTGTCAAAAATCCAGATGATGAAGCAATCATCGAGATACCTCTTCCAGTTTTTCTTCACATACTCACAATCTTCTTCACCCCATAAGTTTCTTATTTTGTCATATAGTTGAATTTCTAAGTAAGCAAGGGTAATGGTTGCATAGGTTGGGGCAACAACTGTACCCATTGCTGTACCTTTTACTTGCGCATAAAAGTCATTTCCAAAGGAGAAATTGTTGTTTGTTAGTACCAACTTTAAACTTTCAATGATAAATTCTTGTTGAAAACGTTCATTGATAACGTTCGAATGTAGAGATGTCCAATATTTAATTGATTCTATGCCTAAGTCATGGGGAATATTGGTGTACAAGCTCACTACATCGAAGGTAACCAGCTTGGCATTTTCATCAATGGAGTCTGGTAAGAATTTTAGGAAGTCTAAGTCATCTTTCACGAAGCTTTCTACAAATTGACATAAGGGTTTCAACAATATATCCAATAATCTACTCAAGCGTTGTGTCGGACAATTAGGACCACCAACAATTGGTCGAAAAGTCAAATCATGAGGGCTGACGTTTTGTATATACTCGGAGTTTTGTTCATTGATTGAGTTTCTGATCGATGAGGATTTATGGATTTTAGGTAGACCGTAGAAATTACTTTCTTTACTTTCGAATTTAGTTAAGTAGTCCTTTTCTTTCGTAGTAAGAGTTTGTGATATTGGGTTTTTGATTAACTTTTTTATCTTTATCATTGTTTTTCTATCGGCATCTTCATTGACTTGTGAATAGAAGTTTGAATCACTTAGCATATTTTTGATATGCATTTCATAAAACTCTTTGTCCATAACAACTACGGCTCCTCCCTTGTCGGCTTCTTTGATAATGATGCTTTCATCAGACGATAGGCTGCGTAATGCATTTTTTTCTTTGATGCTTATATTTCCTTTTATTTTCTTTTTCCCATTGTTCAGATCAACACATTCCAATGTATCACATAATGTATCCAACAAGTGGTTTCTCCCTCTTGGAGGATTAAAATTAGACTGATTTTGAATCAAGTTAATGTCGTTTGTCACAGTTTCATGAAAAAATTCAGATAGTCTTAAACGCCTGGTGTAAGTTTTGATATCTGTTGAGAGTTCACAATTATTTCCTCGTGGAGTAGGGGCAAATTTGAGACCTTTGGATAATAGTGTGATTTCTGCATCATTCAATGGTCGATGAGATAGATTAATAATTTTTGGCTTCACATCAGGTATTCCATTTGTTTCTTTGTTCTCCGTTGAGGTATTCTCCTCGCAGCATTCATCTTGCCTCCCCCTAAAAAATGATTTTGGGGGTGTTGAATATGAAGATTTTGAGGATTCTCATTTCTTGCATGTTCGGCATCATACTGGTTTCGTGAGTTCAAACGAGTAGGTGGATACATGTAAGTTTGAGATACATGTGTAGGCTGGTATCGACGAGAATAGCGTTGATGTTGATAATTGAATTCACCTTGTCGGTATCGATGATCTCTGTTTGTTGAGCCATGATAATTTCGAATTGGTTTGTTTGGATTTGTCTTTTGGAAGTTTCGTGAATTATATTGATAGTTGTATTGTCGTCTATTATAATTTGGTTGAAATTGATTTTGCATGCTGTTTTTAACTACAGATGCATAAGTCTTCCTCTCACTTGGTGCAGTATAGTTCATGCTGTCATTATTACGAGATTTAATCGTGTCTGTTCCATAACGTCTTTCATAATCTAGTAGCCAGGACTCAGTATATCTCCAGCGGTTGTATGAGACATTTTCTTCCTTTTTACAGTCGATTGACCACATTTGTAGTAACATTTCATTGACAATCCCTGTTGCAGTCCGAGTATATACAAAACGTCAGCCCTCATGATTTGACTTTTCGACCAATTGTTGGTGGTCCTAATTGTCCGACACAACGCTTGAGTAGATTATTGGATATATTGTTGAAACCCTTATGTCAATTTGTAGAAAGCTTCGTGAAAGATGACTTAGACTTCCTAAAATTCTTACCAGACTCCATTGATGAAAATGCCAAGCTGGTTACCTTCGATGTAGTGAGCTTGTACACCAATATTCCCCATGACTTAGGCATAGAATCAATTAAATATTGGACATCTCTACATTCGAACGTTATCAATGAACGTTTTCAACAAGAATTTATCATTGAAAGTTTAAAGTTGGTACTAACAAACAACAATTTCTCCTTTGGAAATGACTTTTATGCGCAAGTAAAAGGTACAGCAATGGGTACAGTTGTTGCCCCAACCTATGCAACCCTTACCCTTGCTTACTTAGAAATTCAACTATATGACAAAATAAGAAACTTATGGGGTGAAGAAGATTGTGAGTATGTGAAGAAAAACTGGAAGAGGTATCTCGATGATTGCTTCATCATCTGGATTTTTGACAATGAAAAATTGAGAATCTTTAATCAAATACTTAATCAACTGAACTGCAATTTACAATTTACAATGGAAACGAACGAAGAACAAATCTCTTTTTTGGATATTTTGATAATGAAGAAAAATGACAAAGTTGTGACAGATGTTTTTTATAAAACTACAGACACTCAACAATACCTCCATTTCAACTCCAATCATCCCAGGCATACCAAAAGAGCCATCCCATATAACCTTGCCAGAAGAATCTGCACTATTGTGAATGATGAATCTCGAAAAGAGTCCCGTCTTTCAGAATTGAAAACGTTTCTTCAAAAACAAGCATACCCTGACGAACTTATCTCAGATGGTATTAAGCGAGCTAAAGAATTAAATAGAACTGAACTTCTAAACGCGAATTCGAAAAGTAACAATGCACTTACCATACCCTTTATATCTACACACAATCCTAGAAACACAAACATATATCCAATGATTAATTCTATTAATATAACTTTGAAAAGTGATCAACAAACTAAATGTATATTTGAAAGCAAAAAATTCATTAATAGCAAGCGACAACCATCGAATTTAAAACGCATATTGTGTAAATCGAAATTTTATACAAATAGTGATTTCCTCGTAAAGAAATGTAATGATGCAAGATGTGGAACATGTGATTATTTGAGAGAAGGTAACACATACAACTTCAATGATCAACAATTTCAAATCAAAAATAACATGAATTGTTCGACTCAAAACGTCATTTATGTAATTACGTGTACCAGTTGTAATGAGTTTTATATTGGCGAAACAGGTAACACAATAAGAGAACGTTGTAGAATCCACAAGGAGCAAATTAACATTCCAGAATACCGTAAAATTAATTTAAGTAAACATTTAGATGAATGCAGCCATGGACGTTTTACCATCTTCCCTTTTTACAAGATGCATAATGTCACAGATATTTTTAGAAAAGTTAAAGAAAGATATTTTATTGACCTATTCCATCCCAAGCTGAACGCCAAGTAACATGAATTTCTATGAACTTTTTATGTATGTACTGATATGAATTTTAAAAAGATTTTGATGTCACTTTTATGCACCTGAAGATTGTATGCACAATACATGAAAGCGCTCGTGCTGAAAAATCAAGTTTTCTTGAAAGTTTCATTCGTTTGGTTTTTTGCATTCAAACTTTTTATATATATATATATATATATATATATAGTAAATCAGCAAACGGAGTTGGATTATTTATTTATTTATTGCCATAACTGCAAGTTTCACGGAAACACAAACATTACCGATCGTCAGACAGCAATAAAAGATAAAAGGGAAGAATCTCAATATTAAAAATCAAGGCTATACATATACATTTGAATTCAAATCGACTCATGGACATGCATTGAGTATGAGACTATGGTCAAATGTTGGATAAAAGAAATTTCCTACGATGTCTACATTGTGATATCATTTCACTCTTTTGTTAATCAGATGTTCAGATTTAGATGTTATAATATAAAATTTCTCTGTCAAACATAAATTGCAGAATCTGCTGCCACAAGAATATGGTTTAGTATGTTTAGTATGTTGCACTATACTCCATCTGATGTCAAAGGTTTTGTTTTTGTTTCTAAGAGACCATAAATACTTTGACAATGATGTTTCGTTCATGTATTTTTGATGTGTGAATGATTTTTTATGATTTCGATGTCGTGTCTTAAAGTCACCTTCCCACATGCCGTAGTAGATTTTCTCATCCGATTCACATGATATTGTTGCTTTGTAAATTATACATTTCTCGAAACAGTTTCCATTCAATGGGCATTCACTTTTGTTTCTGCAGTTACAGTTTTGATTCTCATTTTTTCAGCTGTTTGTGTTGGTTGAGATTTGCTCAAAATTTTGATTTTTGATTTTTGACTTTTGACTTTTGATTACATTTTTCATGTTGCTAACGCAACTGTAACTTAGTTTCATGTTGTTTTTGTTAAAAAGTTTGTGGTATTTGTGATGTGGAGGAAAATGCTTTCTGGTCAAATTTAGAAATCGTCGCCCAATCTCAGTTTTACATTGGCGTTAAATGTAACCATATTATATTAATATGGGTTGAACCATATTATATTTCTTCTTTGCTTTTCTTTTGATTCAGGTGCTGGATTGTAGGTTAAGTTATGAAAATATCCACCATCTTTCAATGCTCTTTGGTAAATTGGTTTTGCTTTGTAGAACTCTTCTTGATTGCAGGATAATTTCGAGATTCTTCTTTCTATCATTTTTGGGATTTGCTTCAGGATTATTGGAGGGTGATCTGACTTTTTGTGAATGTATAAAGGCGCACTGTTAAAGCCGCAGATATTCAATATCTCGTGAAAAAAAAGAAAAGAAAATGAACGGTCAGCAAAGAATCAAACGTTGAGAGAGAGAGAGAGAGAGATGAGATGCGAATAAATCGATTAATAAACTGACAGAAGAAAGAAATTCAATGGGCGAATAACGTGATTGTTGATGACAGAAAAAACGACGATAAAAATGATATCATAAAAACTGATTAATGGTCCATGCTAAAAAAGGAGATTAAAAATTCCGTGATAAGAACGAAATGAAGTCGGGTCGAAAGCTAGCGGGCAGAGATTAAAGGGAACTCTTTCAATTTTCAAAAGAAAGTGGATTTATCGTCAAGTCTCAAAAATTGGTATAAATTAGAAACGATGAGAAACTGACACAACAGCAACTACCAACAACAACACATACGACATCTTCAGCAGCTGTTAGAACAACTCTGGGCTCTCGTGGTGCAACTTAACTACAGAAGTCACAACAGCAACTGCCCGCCAGCGAATAAGAACACATCAGCGGATACAGCAACATATCAGCGAGCGCGATTGAAGATTGACGGTATAAGTGACACTGATATTTATGATATTATTTCGGCATAAATGAGTCCAATCGAATTGAAGTGAATTCAGCATCAAGAAGTGAACTGAAAGTTTAAAGTTTTTCTTTTATCGTTGCGTATCGTATCTATATAACTATAGTCTTAAAAATTAATATTGTCAATTGTTGTGATTGGACGTTGCGGTTTCAATTTTTGTACAAATAGATTTATCACAGGTCTATCGAAAAAGTGGAATTGAGGTTTATCAGGGTCAATTCCAATTCCAGTAGATTTGAATATCGTCAATTCCAATTCCAATTCCGACTTTTCCAACTCTGTGTCTACGTCACACTGCTGAGGAAGGCTGGCGTAAGGCAGACAACAGCCATCAAGCAAGCGACGAACGCAACACGCCATCGTTGTCGTATCTCTTGTAATAGAAAAATGAGGAGTATAAGAAAATATGGATCAACGCATGCCGACGGAAAAACTGGGCTCCTACTAAAAATTCTTTCATTTGTACTCAACATTTTGAAGAGTCTGCTTTCAATAAGACCTATTACGAACTTGAAGATAGACCTAGAACAACAAAGATATTGAAGGCGGATGCCATCCCAACTTTATTTCTACCGAATCGATCAAGTAATCATATCGCTAGAAAATCAAATGCTATTTCTAAACTTGAACATTCAAGATATATTTAGGAAGTAATGAAATCATCGGCAAGCGTCGACGAAGATCATCCGACAACATCAATAGAGATGATTGATATGGATCATGAATCAGATGCTTCTTTGGATGCTTCAGATGATGACTTTCAGATAGGTAGCGTATCTTCCGACGATAGTTCTAATGAGGATGAATCTACATAGATTGATGAAGAGATGCTTAGTCCTAGCAGTGTGTGGTATGAGAAATGTTATTTGGTTTATCGTTCTAGCCTATTGCAACTTTTCAAATGGTGCTCAGAGTGTGGCTAGCCGATTGAAGAAACTTCTTTGGAATTTCGGATGATTGGCTGTGCCATGCAAGTGAAATATGAATGTATTGGCGGACATACTGTTTTCTTGAATTAAAGGGAACAAATTTCTGAGATGGCTTGGGCAACTTTGGTTGTTTTTATTCTTTGCATATAGCCTACTGCCTACGTATACAGTCTGATATATTCACAGATCAGAATACTATAACCCTTCAGCACGGTAATATGTCAGTACTGTAATAGGGCCTATCAATTAGCACTGGTGGTAATATATGCTGAAATTACAATGTTTTCCATTGCAAATTTATGCAATTGATAATACAGTAAATATTCTTCACCTTTTTTCTTTCGAAGATCTTTCATGTTCCATAATGGGGATCACTCGAAAGATCACAGCTGAACAGAAGAAAGCAATACCATCGATTACTAACCTTTTGTTTTGTTCATCTCGATCTTTGCTCTCAGTCATTCACATCAGCCAAGGGCCACGCCACCCATTCACGTCAGCCACCAGCAGTGTGACGTAGACAGTCAACCAACAAATGAGCGCAGCGCTCTCACGAAGAAGTAGCGGAGTGAAATGAATAGGGATTCGTTTCGACTATGCAATGCTTGATGATTTGAGACAAAATGTTATTTGGAGTGTACTTCCCCTTTAAGGATTGAATTCAAGTAGAAAGTTCTTTCTACATACCGTACTTTGTAGACTATAGCCTTTATGCTCATCAGTCATAACATACTGAGCTGACCAGATTTTTATATCACGAAAACAGCAGGATACCTGACAATACACCATTTTAACATGTATATCTATGCATCCGTTGCAATTATTGAACTATGTAGGCCTATGGCAATATATGGCTGAAACACATTCTAAAAAGTATACGCTATATATTTAAGTTAAAAGTATTCAAAATAGTTATCTGTTACTGCAAGTCACGTGTTGACAGCAACTGTAAAGCTGAGAATTACGAGCATTGTGGGTTCTCAATAAATAAATAACCTATCGGTAATTAACAGGCTGACTATCAGCTTTTATTTAGAGCATTGAAATTTTATAAAACTCAGTTCCACCTCCCTATCATTAATAAAAACCTGAAAATTTTGTGCCTCTTGGTCTGTTGCCGTCCCCCCATTCCCCTTTGAGGGTACCAGCTACGGCAGTACCACACGCCACACCACAACATCGAATGCAAATGTTCTACATCTTTGTACACACATACTATGATTACAAGCGCTTGAAGCACTTTGTGAGTTGTGACTGTGACTCAGATTAGATTACTATAGGAATAAGTTCTTTACCGAAAATTTTTGAGTACCAAATAATAACGGTCCTCTGCCATATAGGCTTTGTACTGTACATTAAAGAGTGGAATAATAATATGATGAATTGTTTACTCATCGAATCGTAAGTTCCTTGAACGAAGAATATTACAATGGCGAACGTTGCAGCAGTCCTATTTCCGCAACCGCATTCATGGTAACCGGGATATGCGTCTGCGTCTTGATTTGATTGGCTCGTGAAGAAAAATAAGTTAGTCTACTGATGAACACATACTTACCACAGCCTTTAAAGTAGTAGTTAATTCTTAAATGATAAATCAAAGTATACATGTCATAAGAAGAACTTCGATATGATATCAGTGCATAAGAAAAACGACATCACGCTCGAAAAAATAAATTTCGATAAACTTCGGAGGAAATAAAAAATAAACTTCGCGAAATATTTCGGGAACTATTTCGTGCCAACCATAACTACGACATATCGAATTTTAGAAAACAGATGTGTTATTTCATCTTCTCTCATGAGAGTCTCAATCATTTTCAGTCACACCTTATGCAAGGCAACAAATGATCATCCGAGATGCACTTGTTAGCTGCAACTTTACGAACAGTATTTCACATGATGATAGAAATTTATTAACAGGCAGATGCATGGTTGAGCGAATAAGATCATTCACCCACATACAAACTCCACCGCCCCTACACTTAATACGATCAAACATTGAATAAAAATGTGCCTGACGAATTCACCGCTTCTCAATGAGATAAATTTGAGATAAATTAACACTTTTAAGAAGCTCACAAGATATGCAATAATGATCATAAGTTACAAAACATCCTCAGAATGGATGTCAGCAAAGGTAATACACCGGGGATCGCCATGATTTAATTACACTTTCATGGAAGTGTTCCGATCATTGATTAGGATCTGTCAGCAGTACAAGTATGAGGACAAACAATAGACAGGTTATCACTGCAACACTGCACATGTACGTCAAATCACAATAGAAGATTAATCGATTAACCTAAATCTGAACATTCGAAGTTCGAGCAGCACGAACTTATCTCACTTAGATAAGAACACTGATGCGGCTGTTAGTACATGTGTTGCCGTATTTAGAAATACCTGAGATACTAATTTTAGTGAAGATAAATTATGCATGCAGATTCTAGCAGAAAATATTGTTGGCAAGTATTCGCAGACAATTTATCGTGGATTCAAACTTATTCATTTATTATAATGGAAAGCATCCACAGCAAGAAATTTGACTCCACCGTTCTATTCTAAATAAAACAAAAATGGATTATTAAAGACTCGACGTTCCGGCTCAGTCATGGTCCGAGTGTTGCGAAATTGTGACAATAAATCTAATCAAGCGCATGAAAGATGTATCGCGTTAATGAATTCGAACCTCTCCGTAATTTCCATGAATTACACATTACACATATGAATTACATGAATTTAACTCTTTCATGCACAGCGCGGATATTGAGTTCCTATGAAGAATTTGCCATAGATATTGGCCACTAAGGGTCAGAGTGAGGGGAAAGTTACTGAAAACAGATAATGAACTATTACAATGATAGAATAGGTCTCGAACAAGAGATTTAGTTGCTTGTAAGTTGCTCATAAGTTGCTTACCGTTATACCTTATAAACTCATATTTACTGTTTAATTCACACTTCGCAGTAAATCAAACATAAACCTACGATATTTTTCGTAGACAAATAAAGATCTTATTTAGAACCAGATAGAACCAGCACAATGATTTTTACCAGAGGCGGCTTAAAAAAAGAGAATTACGAGAAGTGAACAACTCCCGCTAAATGACATTGAAGGTCAGGACGATTAATAAGAACATCAGGTCGATTGCAGCAAACGGGAGGTAATTACGCATGAGGGAGATTCCTGGAAAACTCAAAACATAAATGACTGTCTTAATACTACATCGTTCATTAATGTAAGAGAGAAGAAGAACCTCGATTCGGAAAAAAGGTCCTTCTCAGTCCGTTGAATAATTGATTAGGACGACAATCGGAGGCATAGACATATATCCATTTTTGAAATGAAGATCCTGTTTGTACAGCATCTACAGGGCGTCGACAAAGTCTGGAACCATATGAAGTAATAAGAAAATATGACTGATGTCAAGATATGCGCATTAATATGCAGCCAAGAGATGTATTGTATGAGTAATCAATTGCTGTACTGCATCGTGACACTGAAATCGAATTGTAATTTCATGTAGCACATTTTTAGCGATGTTCATTTTGTCGGTATATCGCAGCATACTTTCAGGACTTGCTCTTACAAGTGAACAAAGTCTCGCATTCTGATTTGGTATGCCTGGTTCTAAACGTAGCCCCAAAGAAAGTACTCGACAGTAGTCAGGCTGGTACTACTTGGAAGCATTCAACTGTTCTGCTACGATCGATCCGATTATCAAATGCTGTGCTCAGCCCATTTCTAATCATGATGGCACAATGGAGTGGAGTTCCATTTCGTTGAAACCAGGCAGACTTATTTCCAATTTCATCAAGTTCACGCAATAGCTGCTTTTATTGCAAAGCCGAGGAACTATTGTATTAATTGCTCAATATACTCGAATGCAATTAATAGAAAGTATCTGCAGCCTAAGGCTGGAGCGTCATTCATCATTTTTCATTATTTCATCACCAACAAAAACAGTCATTTACGTGATGCATGAATAATTTAGTGGCAACATTTTTTTTTATAATTTGTAATTTATAATTCTATTTCTTTATAAATTGCTATCTCAACACGGATCATCAAATACTGCTATTGATCATAGAAGGAAATACAAGAGAATACTCTGATGTAAGAAGAAAATGAGATGCTAGGATGTCAATAAAATAATTATTAAATTTCACTTAGGATGCTTTCATAATCAGATGAAAAAATTAGGGCTAAAATAGTATATAATAAAGGTAAGGTCCATCATGTTTCCAACATACATTCATGAATGGAAATCTAAAACTGATCAATGAATGCATGTACAACTGGTCATCAATAAGAAAATGAAGCATTTCTAGATTCGATACAAAGATTTTCAGATGTTCAGTGGGCAAAAGTTTGTAAACACGTTCATACACAGTACATGAATGCAATCATGAGTACCCCGCCCCCTCCTTAAATCGTATAGAGTGGTTTGTAGTCGTCTATACCTTAATAATCAATTAATTTCTATGCCAAATCGAATCTAGCATTTTGACCATAGAAATGGATCTTCATCTCATGTTTTTGTCTTCCAAATGTCTACGGATAACTATGTAATTTTTCACTACTTCATAGCTTTGACATAGCTATTCAGCCCCTTCCATTCAATATTTCAATACTATTCTGTTGTCAATTGCGATATCAAATAAAACTTCTTATAAGAGCTGGCGAAAAAGTAATATCATAGCTGTCGCCACAAATCAACCATTGATTCCATACTTCCCTTATATACATGTACCTACTTTGCTTTTAGGTATGTGTTTTAGGCACAACCAAGCTCCACATAAACCACACCAGTCACCACATCGTCACCATACGTCGAACCTTTTTAGGGCTGGACATAACCTCTTCACCGCCGATTCTCCTTATATTCATCATCAAAACTTGGCCTTCCAGAGCGCTGTTCCTCGTCTTCCTGAGCTTTCTGATATCTCCATCATTTACCAACGATTGGGATTCAAAATATTCTAGAAGGGTGTCAATCATCTTCGGATGTCGAAGCTTTAGACGCAGACAATTTAATTTCCTCAGTGATATCAACATCAACTTCACCTGCATCACCTATGGCTTCTGTGAATTAACTATTGCCGACTGTTGCATAATCGCTGAGAGTCAAGACGTCGGATATATTGATGATTTTCTTCTTTTGATCGAACACATTCTCACGAAATCCTTCAATCAATTTAACATTATCTGCCTGTGTGTTCACTGCATTCTTCATAGTAGCTTCGAAATCAACTCCAGTAGCAGCTGCAACACATCGTAACAAAACGCAACAATTTAACTGCTCTATTTCGAAGTCATTTTGGATTCGTTGAAGTTTGAAAACGGAAAAATTCGTCTATCATTACTGATAGCATTATGGGGGGGTCATATTATTAACCCGATGATGTTGTCTGAGCTGACGATTTCATTATAGGGCACGACGCAAGGGTCTGTCTTACCGCACATGCAGATCCAACCAAAGACTCTGTTTTCATTGGTAACTTAAACCATCATCTCAGGTTTGATTGTCAGATTGTTTGTTCGGATTCTCCAGTACTGTATGTTTTTGGCCCCTAACAGTGTCATCTGAGTAGGCCTACTACTAATCGATCATCTTTCACCTGAGCTGAACTGCTTTGAACATTTTTGCTTTGAGTGCTTAATCGCTGTTTATTCGCTTTTCTTGGAGAGCGGCGGGAGAATTACCGTGAGAAGGCCGTCATTAAAATATTTTCTATTAGCGTAGAAAAGAAAATGCCAGTGAGTGTAACAAAAGTTTCTCTACGTGGGGAGGAACTTTTGTTACAAACAAAAAGGCAAGCATACACAAAACTTGCTTCCTAATCGAATAATGGCTCAAATGGCTCAATCACTCTTAATACATACCAAAAAGAGAATCCGAAAAGAAAGCGAATACTGTTTTGCTGGAAGATGCGTTTCACAACTCCATTTCATTGTTATAAAAATCAGGCGATCACTTTGGCCTAATGTCATCAAACAGAGATTTGTTGCGATCAGACTCAGATTGTGTATGCTGGTGGCGGGTATGATGCGAGAAACACCCAGGATACTGGTAATGCTGGTAGCTATTTCAACTGCACACAACTTAGGTAAATAGCTTGATCCATTCCATATGTGACTGGGGAGAACTTTTGCTACACCCTGTAGTAAGTATGCCTTTAAGTAGTAATGGCAGAATATTTAACTACATAGGTCCAATTTCGTGCTTCTTCAACAGGGACCCAAATTTAGTACCAATTCGAACCATTTTGTACTGGTTCGAAATTTCTTACCAAGTGGTCAACGTGTATCAAGAATTACTGACGATAATTGAGAAGTGCGCTAATAGCATCATCTGCTCGTCCATTGAGTTGCACGAGCATCGCATCATACAGGTATCGCGATGAAATCATGCGTTTCTCATCTACTGGTCGATAGAACAACTTATAAAATCACTTACAGTGTAGTGAGATATTATTCACTTCGCTCATTGGCCATGCATCTGTTGAACTGAATATTTGTAAAATACTAATTCGACAGTTTCTCATTTATTTCCACTTTATTTCAAAAATATGATCTCTTTAAAAATATGGTAGACGGAACTCTACAGCAAATCAATGTGTACCCAAAGATGTAGTCTGAAGCACACACACTCAAATGCTATCATGTGAGGTTAGAACATACACGCACTATGGGGCTTTATAAAGGATTTTCTGTTCCTGCTGCACAACTTTGGAATCAACCCCCCCCCCCCACCGACAATTTTCCTTGCAGGGATGTGATTGACCAAACGAAAAAAAATCAGGAAACCAATTTTTGAAGGTGGCGTAGTAAGAACAGTCATTACTACATTAACAGTAGAGCCATTAGTTTGGGACATTCACATTATCTGGTATAGTTCGATTATAAGCAAGAAATGAGGGGGAACAAAATGAAAACAACGTGCTAAGTAATGTATGCAGCCCATGTAGTCTATGTGTATATTTGATGTACATTAATCTGTCTTGTCCCAAAAATGACCGAAATCAAACCAAACAATCAGGAAAAATGACATCCCTGTTTCTTGAGATACATAGTTTTAATATACTTGAAAGAAGCAAGTAAAGCTGGACTGACAGAGCTAGGGCTTATTTCAGCAAGCTTAGAAGATAAATTATTTTTCTTTTGCTCACATAAAATAACATAATTTGTAAAATTTCTCATAGAGTTACCCCCCCTTGGGTTCATTTTGGCTCTTAACTGTGCTAGGAGATGAAAATTCTGTATAATCAATTAATAATTGTTATCCTAAATCGAACCTGAGAACCTAAAACAGTGCTGTCGGTTTGTCACTACGATGCCATTTGGCAGTCAGAGAAACACGATTATTTTTGAAAGGCTCCGGCTGTCGCAGCTCTCGATAAGTTCTTTAGTCCATAAATCAAGAATGTGTAACTGCTGTGAGACGAGTCAAAGTTGAACCTGATCTTCAAAAAGAGGTATCAAACTGAGTAAAGTACAAAGTCCATAGACCTACATGAAAATAATTGACCTGTGAGCTTGAAAAATCAGAATTCCTGAAGGTTTATCAGGTTTAAAACATCTTTAAACCATGATGAAAATTAAACAATTCGATACTCATTTCA
Source organism: Prostheceraeus crozeri (assembly GCA_907163375.1). Classification (NCBI taxonomy): domain Eukaryota; kingdom Metazoa; phylum Platyhelminthes; order Polycladida; family Euryleptidae; genus Prostheceraeus; species Prostheceraeus crozeri. The sequence goes on along the minus strand of CAJQUW010002096.1, from coordinate 424,559 downwards.
TACGTCTCAATAGCAACACATGATTGCTTCAGATGAAATGTTAACTTGGAGTAGACGGCTGCTGAATGCCATCAGTCAATTTTTGTGCGTCTATATTAAAGCAATCAATAAAACTTATTTAGAATTAGATAAAGCGACTAATTGAACGATCTTTGGATTATCAAAAACCAAAATGCCAGATGCATCAAATTTTTTTACGAAATTGACATCATAATTGGCTGCGCAGCGTCACATTTTTTCCACATGTGCAGCGTCACAGTCTTTTTCACATTTACATGCTATACCAACTACACACATCTACTTGCATATTATAAAGTAGTACCTGAACTTAATAAATCTCGATATTGTGCTTGCAAAATCTGTTGTAGATACTTGACCATACCCTTAATTCTAACATTTTTTTCTTTCTTTTTTTGCAAAGAAATGGCCTTAAAATAGATATCAAATTTTTAATTGCACGAAGTTTCGGAAGTCTTGGTCACGTACAAATGAACCAAACCCGGCTTTGCAAAGATCGGAGAGCATAGTATACAAAATTTAAATATAGGCCCGAACTAATGTCAGATTTACAGATAAACTCGTATACTGCTACAGAAGGAGGAAATACCTAAAAAATCAAGAAATCTTATTTTACGTGGCATCTAAGAACAGATTAAGAAAAGTGAATAACATGGCAGTGCAAAAGTGTATGTACAAGTAAAAAGGAGTTGATGATAGCATTTCAAGAAGAGCAAAAAACTATGATTTGACGGATAAAATACCCCTCCCCTCGACACCCATTCATTAAATTGGATCCCTTCCTTATGAAAATTGATTCTGCAACCACTCAAGCAAGCAAGACATTATTTTGCTGGTCTCAATGACACACCGAGAGGAAGTTTTGTCTGAAAAATAATTTTTCTTTGATTATTTGTCGATCTTCGTAGGCCGAGGATTTTTCTTCTTTGCTTTTCGTTAATGAAAGGAATTTCAATCTATATCACAGGTTGGTCTATAACTTTATTTTTTCTCTTAACATCAAGCCATCTCACAGTGGTGCATGCTTGCTCTACCATTCATCCGCACCAATATCCAGAAAACGAAATCCTGTGAGTAGTGAACTACAATGAGCTAGACTCAATTCCTCAGTCGCTAATATTGAAAAAGTGAACGCAGATGATTTATTCTTGCTCCACAGTAAACGGTGTAAGAAGTCACAGCCTGGTGTGTCTAATTTGCCTGCACACGCAACTTTGAGATTGATAAGTATGAAAAATATGACAAGTGCAAATTCTTTACAAGTATGATATACCACATTTAAACGATTTCTATGCATTTGCTAAAACTATACCAGGAATCTGCACTTAACAATTCAACAATCAGCTCCAAAATGAATGAGTTTCAAACATAGAGATGCTTTAACTTTTTTCCTTGATGCATGACGAATGGTAAGATGAACATTTCAAAGACCAGAAGACCCGTCTGAACTGTTGATGTCTAAGCAGAATAGCCTTTGGCTTGCCATAATTTCTTGAATAAAAACTCATTCGATTCATGCCACTCATGTGTCAGCTTGAAGCAAGACTATTGCGACAATTCGGTTACACCACTCTCGCCTACACTCTCGTGATGCAGCCTATAATTATCAAACGTGGTTCAGTATGCATGACGTACCATCCTCAGTGACAACTGACAGACACAATAAATGATGCATACAAGGGAAATCAGAAGAATATAATTAACAATTTATACATTCAAACAAAGTGCATGTCATCAAAAATGTAAATATTCAGATTGAAGGGTATTTTTTTCATAATCAGTGATCATTGATGTGGGATTTTGTTATGAGAGCTTCGTGTGTGTTATAGTGAAGGATAGATAATTGCTCTGATGATGCATGTGTAGAGGGATTTCCGAAGGTCTTCCTTTGATCTATTTCGTGAATCGAGTTTACTCGCATGTGTGGCGTCGAGTCTCTCCTATATAGCATTCTGAACAATGCTCGCTGAAGGAATCATATCTTTTTTTACACCATGAATTTTGGGTTAAAAGCTGTTATGATTGTTTCTTGTATTAGCTTTTCGCTCAATTTCTAACGGGCTCCATCGATGTAAGGCAGCTTCGAGTAAACCGCCGCTTCTATCACTTCATTATTTCCATCTTTTGGTTCCTTGCAGCTTTTGAAGACTTTCTCAATATAGGTGGAACTGCAACTATTCTTCATGAAATATTTTCCGGGCAGCATCAGTTGCTAAGTTTTCGGATCTGATAAACCTAGTTTGTCAACTTATTAGTCACTTGTCAGTTGAAAATCATGCTTATTGAAAAGCGCTCGACAATAAATCGTGTTCATTTGGTATTCGTGTTGCTGAAAAGAAACTAAGCTAGATAGACTGCGATTCTAATTTTTTCGCATAACCTGCTTTCGAATACAATATTCATTTATTTAAAATGTAAAAAAATTGAACTGTATTTGATGTAGTTCAAAAAACATCATCAAATAAAAATTTTCTCATTGAGTCCCTACTTTTGATCACTGAATCGCAGCTAAAATGAAATCTTAGATTAAACTTGGTTTTCGTCGCGTCGTTGTCTTATTGACGAGTATTGATAAATCTTGACGGCTGAATCACTGCCAAGCTCTAAATTAAGTATTTCTGATTAGGTATTTCTTGCAATTATGAATGATGCATGTGAGTTACTTATAGATAATGTATATTTTTGCGTAACTTTTATGCTTATAAAAGGCGATCCACACTGGTTTTTCATCTGTTCCCTCAAATAACTTTCATTTGATGATAATACGATAAACATTATGAAGTTTATCATGGCAAAACTTAAAAAATGAGCTAACTGTGTCATCTTACACGATAAAAATCGCTTTAGGGTTCTGATCAGATTTAGTATTTGCTTATGAATTCAGACTGGCTTTTCTGAGCAGACATAGCAGGAAAAAGACCACCAATACAATTAATGCTATCATTCTCACCTCTTCGAACAGATTGAGAGAGTAAGAATTATCATCGTCGGCGAAGTAAACGACGCCCTTCACTTTATTTCCATCCACGTGCTTGCGTATCCAGTCTAAGCCAGCATTTCGCTGTGCAATTCCTTTCGGCAATAACCACGAAGGATCATCTCGTTTCATTCGATATTTTGATGGTGTGACAACATGAAGATGAATAAAAGGAATTCCTGATTCCGCTAACAACTTTGTCACCATCGGAGATGGAGTGACACTGTCCTCCACGATTATCCATTTCAACTTAGACACATGCAGCAGTGTATTACGCATTCGCGTTAATTCTGCCCGCTGTTCAGGCCGGGCGTACGTGGGTGTGATGATATATATGGATGGTAAACGTCGCATGTGAGCTTCTGTTAATGACGATAATTCCCATGATGCTGAAGGAAAGCGACGTCTCAAATGACGCTCAAAGTCGAGAAGATAATTTTCATATTCCCGAAGACTTGACCAACGAGAAGCTCCATTTATGCTACCGTTGCCAACATCTGAAAATAAATACTCGACAAATAAATGAAAGATAAGCAGCTATTGATTGACTTTTCATTCACCGCTTAATTTGGTCGTTTCGTGCAATCTTGACCAGCATAAATAAATTATGATGAATGATTAATCAATGAGTTGAAATAGTATCTAAACGCCTAGAAAGAAGAGAAATATTCTTCTTTCGTATAAAATGTGTGTCTATTAATCTTTTCATGATGAAGAAGGGCCCTTAAGCCAAATACGTAAAAAGTAGTTCATTGAGCTCCGCCATGGCCACAAACAATTAGACTATGTCTGTTAATCTCTTGAGGTATGTTGTTGGTACTACATGTTATAAGATTCATCGCTTTCATTAAAAGAACTATGATTCTACATGTACATCGACAAGCATAGACCTTCAAAAGAGAAAATGGATGGATTTATGCAATGGCATCTTTAACACTGGTATCTTAAGGCAAATGATTCAAAATAGATTTGCTAACACTGAAGAATGATTTTCATCATTATTTGATGTGTATTGACTTGTTCATCAGGAACATGATTTGGCACAGAAAGTATTGGGTGAAAGACGATGTTCAGCACAAGCATCGATCGCTACCGATGTGAATAGATAGGACAAGGAATAAACGGCTATATTGATTATAAATACTGGTGCATGAAAAGTTTCCACCTCATAGGTATAGCTCAGATATTTCTGATAGCAATTCTGAAGCACTCAATAACTTGAAGATTAATTTCCTCAAAAACAAGAAGTGTGCACTTAAAAAGGTAATACATCGGACCTTAAATTGTTCATTATTCTGTGTGCTTGATCTCTCATCATATAATGGTGAAGCATCCATTCGATTGTTAAATTTCTTTGATAATAAAGCGCTTGTTCATCAAGAAGTGAAAATCACATTGGTAAAGATTGAGAGCGGCTCCCAGGATGACTGACTTTAAAAAGAAACAAGAGGTTCACTGGAATCAAGTGATTATATCAATTACATTCATGAAATTTCGCTATTTTTCTCAAATAATGTCATATCAAACACAAGTCAAAATTCAGGTGCATTAAACCATATAAAACATAGCACCACGACAAATTGCTTACCCATAGACAGACGAAAGAACTGCATTGTCACGATGATGCTGTAAATCGCCAACGAGATTATGAGGTAGCGATTGACGATGGATCTCATGACCCAGCATCACATTGAGATCTGAAGCACTGGAATGAAAGGATAATATTATTGCATATGGAGTGGGACTAAGTTGAGAACAATTGTAGATTTCCCAATTACAGTACATACAGTATTTGAATATGACAAAGCAACAAGATGCAGCTAAGGGAACGGATGAGTGACAGAGCTGCTTAACCGCAGCTTCGTCGAAGGGATGGTCCATAATGGTGTCGTGTGGGAGAGATTTCTCCGTTGTTGAAGGCTGGGTACATGCTTCGAAGACTGTGTGCTACCAGCCGGTGTGTTTAGCGAAGTGGATGAAGTGACTGCTGGGGAGGCGGATGAGGCGGGCCCTGGATACGGGGAAGTGGTTCAGTCGTTTCCAGGGCGGTTTAGGGAGACATGTGTCAGCAATCAAGTGGTGGAAATATCCCAAGCCAAGTGGAATGGGCACCAACCGAGGTTAAAGACGGGTCTGGTCCTCTTCGACCTCGAATGGGCGTACGATCGGGTGTGGCATGAGCTCTGTCGAAGCTGGTAGGTGCGAGGGTTAGTGGTCAGATGGCTCGGCAGTGGTTGAAGAATAGACTTGCGTGGTTCAGAAGGGAAGCCAGATGGTTCCGTCAAAGGCTCCAACAGGGTTCATTATTAGCGCCCCCTCCTCTTCCGTGTTTACATTAACGACCTAGTAGAGAGGGTGGAGGTGAGCGCCTTTGCAAATGATCAGGCGATACGCTCTTCTCCATGGACACGAAGGATGAGGCAATGAAGCGGATGGCCACTGCGTGCGGTGAGAAGGAACTGTCTCCTGGTGTCACACACGACATGGGGTTCACCTTCATGGAGCAGGTCGACAATGTTGTTCAGAGAGCGCGAAAGGGAACTAGACTGCTCTGCTTTCTGGCGGGAAAGGATTGTGGATGGAGCGCCAGGATCCTAAAGGCAACCTACCTGGCCCTGGTAAATCAGTCATCCTTTATGCGTCGGCGGCTTGGCATCCGTGGGTCTCGGTTGGGAATTAGGAGATGGTCCAGCTTCAATGTGCCAGAACCATCGGGGTCAAACTTAAGAACGGGCCTGGGGAAGGCGCTCTTGAAGAAGCTGGTCTGTGTCGGTTGCAGGTGGTGGTTGAGGGGTTGTGGGTTGGGGACAGAAGGTGGGGGAAGTGGGTCAAGGGGCTGGGTGGGAGGCAGTGTAAAGGTTGAGAGCGATGGGCGGTCATCCTCGCAGACAGGTCGCTGGAAAAAAACGGTTGGGGACAGGCGCGGGAGCGGCGGTGGCTTCCAATGAGGAGCCGGCTCATCTGACAAGGTCAGAGCATGTGCTGCTGGGGTGTTCGAGTCATGCTTCTGGCTGAGGTGCGGGTGCTGATCCTGAAGCTGGAGTGGTTGTGGGAGCACCGCGAGGAGTGGCTTGAATCGTGGATGACTTCTGAGTCTGACGGTCAATCGGCGCTGATGACTCATGATGGAGCTCGAACTGGACAGTTGAAGGAGGGGCTTGCCAGAACCAGCGAGGTGAAGAAGTTTGGGTGGAGTGGGAAACACCAGTGGTTTGTGTGGGTACCCAGGCACTGTGGCTGGTGGGGAGCGGATGAGGCGGCTAAGACTACCGTGTGGAGGGACCAAGGGGGTGACGGTGAAGCGGTTGGGGGGAGAAGGGAGCGGGTGCGTGATCGTTGCTTGTCGGTGTGAGAGGTTGGAATTTACCGATTGGTAGAGACGCAACGGTTCAGGGAGGACCGAGCCAGCATGTCTTGGCTGAGGAAGGGCATTCTCTGCAGCTGGGAGGTAAACGGAAAAGTACTGGGTTGGAGGGGTTGGGTATGTGCAGGAGATGTAAGGAGGTGGAGAGGGTGAAGTGCTTTCTGGAATATGTGGCAGTGGAGGGGATGAGGCTCAGTTTGGGGTTGTGCATGTGAATTATGATATGTCTTTTTTATGTTCCGAACTTCGGGGAGCGCTGGCGGAATGAAGGTGGTGGAGGCGAGACTCCGGCCGCAAGCCATCTACATGTACAACAAAAGAGCTCCTGAGCAGCAATTATATCTAACACTACACTTCCTGTATAAAGTCACACAATGTTATCCACACTGAGTTCGGCAGCGCATCGAGATCTCGCAGGACCTGTGATTAGGTCTCTTATCTCAATATTATTATATTGTTCGCTGCCATTAAGGCCGCTGGACTGCACATTTACAAAGCACATTCTGCTAATTTTTAAAATGAAATGTGAGAGCACTACTTCAAATTGACATACAAAAGGTTTGCGGCTAGAAAGCCATGAACATACAACCAAAAACGGTCATCTGGACCTGTAGCTCTAACCAACTGAGGTATTCGTTTGTTCAAACCCGACTGCATTCGTCAAATTTGCACTCTATTTTTTCAGATTTTAAATACTTCTAATTTAGACTCCAGTTTGAATTATTTGATAGGAATCACCTAAGTTGCGGTCTGTAAGTGTCGGTTGATCCATCAAATTTTGCAATGTGCGAAGCGGTGCCTATAAGCCATACAGTAGGGATATATAGGTAGAGTGTCGACTCAAAAAAGTATCTGTATACAGTGAAAATTTTTATATGAAAAGGTTCAGTTTTTTGCGGAGATAACGTTCCCGTGCTCCAAAAAATTATTTGAGTACTTTTGAAAAAAGTCAAAATTTGCCAATTTAAATACTACCCAGATGACTCTCTTATATAAGTAGCATGAAACAAGTTGGATATCAAAAGGAATGAATATTTGCTAACAAGCATTCTAACTAAGCGGAAATCAAGCTGATTATCAAGGAAATCTATCATGAATTGTGTTATAGTGAAAGCCTTCATGAAAAAGTCGCGATGTTATTCGTGCTTTATTGGCTAGAATTTCAAGTTTTTAATTCAATTATAACCGGCATGATTTTATGATTCACTAAATTCATGTTTCAATTCTCGAATCTGAATGGTGATGTGGACCCATTTACATCTTTCAAAGTCAATTGAAATCATTGTCTTTGATTCTGTTATTTTGCTGCACCAGTGGCAGGTTGTTTTTCATATGATCATGCGTAAGAAGATTCTCTTGAGGGTCAGCATGAAAGCAATAGCAGGTCAGCTGCTAATTTAACAAACATGACCTCTGCAAGGCTGTCATCATCGGACGATCAGTAAAATAATATCATTTCCATCTGCTTTATGCTATCATGATCAGTCAATTCCGTTGTAATTTCTTCAAAGCTGCAAAAATTTGCATACCTCTCATTTGGTGAAAAACCCAGCTGTATCTCCTTTGAGTTCATTTAAAAAAATCGAAAGTGTATGCACATTGGGGATTTAATAAATGCGGAGTTACCACTCCACCTAAAATATATCTACTGTATGTTATAAGATAACCCCCCTTAACCCTCTAAAAATCAACTGGTCACCATACTACCAGTAATTGAAGTCGTGTAGTGATTAATCGAGTTTTATAGAACAAAATACATGTACCTGTAGACGAAATGGTTTTTACGAACTGGGGAGAAAAGGGAGGGGAGAATTGAGACTTATCTTTTAAATGCCGATTTAGTTATGTGCACGTGCGAATTTAGAAGACAAAATCAATTGAGATAATCTAAACATTGATATTGAAGTGTGATCGTTATGATTTTTTATATCAAGCCATTTTCCCAATCGTTACAGCCAAGACGCAGTCTTCGCAAATGTCGACAAAACTGTCTCATCTGTAAGTATGCTGCTAAACCCAACACATGTTTCACAAAATTTTTTGTCTACGAGATTTTAAGTACATTTCGCAGCGTCAAACATATAGGTGAAACCTGTAGAACTATGCAATCTGGGCTTTGAAAGCTCCTCATTTCTATAACACTTCTTGATCGATTTCATTTCATTTGATTTCCCTATAAAGCAGGGATGCGTAGTCCTATCACTCTGATAGGACTTCGATTCCGGGTGGCAAGTATATATAGCCTAGCTTTTTTAAAAAAAAAACGGCTAACCTACATCATATATCATTATGTAGGATTACCTGAACCTATTTTTAGTGATCATTGCTGTATCAATTATCAAACATTTTCAATGAAAGTTTGTCAAATATCGCTTTAAGTTGGATGCATGCGACTCGGATGCTCCCATCTTGTTGATGTGTGCTTCACACGGTTTTCTCTAGTCTCTACCAGGCAGGAAAATCACCCATCCTTCTTCAAACAATATGAGTACACTTTCGATTTTAATGTGAAATTTGTAGGAGCCATCACACACGATTAACATGAGGGTAAGAAGTAATGTTATCAAGCAAACTAATATTTTACTTTTGTCTCCGATGTGACCTTTGGTGCGCAAGTGTGATCGAGGCTAGGATGGCTTGTCTTCTCTATTAAATCACCGAGTGAAAGGACCATCCTTTTTTCACTATCACGGTTCATTCCCTCAAATATTACAAACTTTTCATGCACTGCTGTCTCTGTACTTTTGTTTGACGGAGACAGTTGACATCAAAACAGTGACAGCTATGCACGAAGATAAATAATTTGTTTGTATTAAATTTTGGGTCTAGTTATAGGCCGGAGTCCTATGATTTGATAGGACTCCGAGACTCCGACTCCGCATCCTTGTTATGGCAGTTCCATTCAATAGCTCGATGGCATCGCTGATTGATATGATTATCATGACATGATTAATTTAATCATATTTCTAAAATGCTGGTGATGGTGTTTTGTTGAAGAAAGGAACGTTCGTTTCATAAACAGATTTCACATAAAAGACTGAAAACAATTGCAAAATTCAAACAAATGAAAAGTACCTCAAGTTATGAATATCACCTTACCAGCTGCTCGAATATAGCATTATGTCGTTTTATATTTGCCTACATGTAATACATATACATCCTACTGATTGCACTTCATGGCAAACAAAATCAACACATTTCGAAGCAGTGACACTCCGGTTCGCAATTGCACCTACGGACCAATGCTACCGTAAATCGAAGAAATAATAGAATCTAGGGAGAAAATAAACGAAACAATCTGTTGAAATTTCTTGCAGATTTACTTACTGAACAGACAAGCAGGCAGTATTCTCTCTTCATGAAGATTTATTGTCAAGCTGTTATTTCAGAATGATATTGAAAGCATAACGAAGATTCTGTTCTAAACTTAAGTAACATCTGCTAAACAATTAAGCATGGTAACGCACAATAGCGAGAAAAACAACCAATAAAATTTACGTGATAGCACAAGCTGCACCTGTTGCATGAACATGCATTCGATTGAAGTGATGTCTTTTAAGAAGCTACGTCATACATTTCTGAAGCTTTCATTGATCGAAGACTTCATCAACTGTAATAAGTAGGGATTGCAATCTCCACATCTCGCCCGATCTTTCGAATCTCGAGATTGAAACTTCGAGATTTCGAGATTAGAAAGATTTATTATACATTCGATTAATAGCTCTCATTGGACTCTCAAACCCAGGCCCACTATTTGTCACAATAGCTCTCAAGTAATCAATTAAATAATAGTCCTATCTGCTGTGCTGTTTAGACAGGAGGTACAAGTATAATCACACACTGAATCACATTATCTTAATAAACGTGTAAAATTGTCCATTCTTTCATGTATCATATCTTACGACGCGTTGAACTGTCAGTCAACTCTCACACGAAAGCATTATACAACAAACTATATCGAGCAAGGGGAGAAAGGACGTTCTCGGCCGGGGGCCAGTTTTCCACAGAAGTCCGGTCTCGACTATCGTACAACTCACTGCCAAATTTATGTCTCTTAAGGCATCATTTTCCAAAAAACGAAGTGAACGAATATGTGGTGCGTCCACTAAGTCGTGAGCCTTTTGTATGAAATATAATCCACAGAATTTTAGACGTATCACTTTGCTAGAAGTGCAAACAGATTCAAAACGATGGCACATACAGGAACTTACAATGTGAGCAAAAAAGAAATTTTCAATGCCTTACAGAGATAATGAAAATAGTCGTGCGTCGCTTGCAGATTGCTGTGATTTCCTTCAAAATGTTCCGATCGCCACGATTCCTTCAGATTCGAAGAATTCAGATCATCGCGCAATCGTTTTCTCGATAATGTTGTCCCTTCCGATCATTATTAAAAAAGTTAGCAGGCGCACGAAAAAACGTTCACTAACTTCTCTGTAGAACTTGATATCGTCTGTGTCTCTTTGCTGTGTGATCCGGTTGACAACAGTCACTGAAACTTTGCACAATTTGGAGTGTTTAATGTTGAACTGCCTGCTTACTGCTCTATTTCTATGGTATTATGTCAGCGGATTGTGCCATTTCATAGGCATTATATGCTCCAATGCTTCCTTTCTAGTCAAACAGAAGCAGAGACGACCGGCGTCATGTGGCATCAGGAAGCTATGCTCTAGGTTTGTGCCACGGTTTCTGACGACGGAGATGTCGATGAGTTTGGCCTCTTGCCAACTTTATGAAGAACTCGGAGATCAATTCCTCAAGAACATCACTATGGATGAAACTCCACTTTCTCTATCTTCCTGAATCCGAGCGAGAGTCGCAGGAATGGAAACTACCTGGTGAGGCTGGATCCAAGAAGCTGAGGCCATCAACTTGCTGTAAACGAGCATCGATGTTGTCTGCATTCTGGGATGAGAGCAGTATCTTGTTGTTGGATTTCCCGGGTGCTGAAACCAAGACCAACAGTAACTATTACTGCAATCTTGTTCAACAAGTGCGAAGGAAAAGAAGAAAAAGTCGGTGTGTGAATTGTCCTTTTTGGCAGACAATGCCCCGATCCACACCAGTCAACGATCTTCAGCAACTGTGGCCGCGTCTGGACTCACAGTGCTCTCACATTCCTCCTACAGTCCGGATCTTGCTCCGTCAGACTTCTTCCTCTGCAGACATCTCAAACAAGCTATCCGAGGGAAGAAATTTGATTCAAAAGAAGAACTGCAGAATGAAGTAGAATGTTCTATCTATGAAATATCTTCAGATTCTTTAGAAATGCCTTCCAAGAGCTTGCCGTTGGCTGTAGGAAGTGTATTGCAGCTTAAGTTGATAACATTGAAAAATATTTGTGTGTATGATATGTAATAATTTGTCAATAAATTATTTTTGGATAGCATGACTTTTTCTATGAAAGGCTCACGGCTAATTGGGCGCACCACGTATGTCATGGTTTTGAGTCTTCATAGGTTCGTGATGTTCAAGACATTTTTTTGGAAAAGACTGAACACTTTTCATTTTACACTCGATGCAGATAGGCCTATGAATGATTGTCAAGAAGGCCAACAGGAACACTGAGTATTTTCAAATAGCATAGGCTACTAAACCTAATTTATAACCTGCATGCAACGAAGACATGGATTTCATCTAATAGGAATCGCATGATCAGGTTATCTTTGATTTTATTTAGAATTTCACGCATAATCATTAGAAATATGATAAAAGTTATACAGGTTATTGATTATATCAAAAATATTCAATTTTTGTCAATAATTAACAGTTGACAATAAATAAATTAGTCTAAATACTCCTTCGCATCATATTCTTGAAATTAACATTTAACAAGTCGAAACAAACATTATTTAGAAAAAACTTCAACAAAAATTGTGATATAGGCCTATTCCTTCATTACAGAACAGCTTGACACCATCTTGTATTACAATAACATTTCGATTCTCTATAGTCGCTAAATGCTGATTCCGCATCAAAATAGAAATCTCGACTCGAATTAGACTTTCTGAACTCTCGAGATTGCAATGCCTAGTAATGAGCAATGTTCTGCTTTACTTTATCCTCCCCTACTCAAGGCAAAGAGATATACTGATGATTTTGATCAAGCTAGGGTGGAGCCAAATCATGTGTTTAGGAGGATTTGTGTATGTTGTAGACTGGTGGGTAACTGGTAAAACAATATCGCTGAAAATGGTGGTATATGACCTGCTTCCATAGTAATCAGCATCGCGGGCAAGATAACATCACTCATCCGCCCTTCATTCACTTCACTGTTAATTGTCACTTGCGTAATTGTCAGATTACCTTCACATTTCAACTGCTAAAAATGTCTCCCTTACTCTTACATATTAGGCAATAGAGCTAGCTATCATTCATATCAAATGTTTGATAATTCGTAGCGCAGTCCTCGATTGAAGACAGCAGGATGAGTTACATGAGAACTTGATCTTTACCCTTATCTCGCCAAATATATAAACATTTCCGTACCAAAGAGACATCGATAATTTCATTGTGAAAGTGAAATGCATTCTTACACTATGATGATGGTGAATCTGTGTACATGCGGTCGCAAATGTAACCCAAAATTTTCATTGAACTTCGAAATTAAGAAAAACAGTTAAATTTCCTTCCATGAACATAAATGCAAATCTAGAAGTCTAGATTACACGGGAAAAGTAAAACACAGACTTCCAGTCATTCCATTACAATTCTACCAAATCACTTTCTAATTCGAAACTGAAAGTTCCATCAAAGTCGTTCGAGCTAAAAACAGTCCCTAAATTTGTCACATTGATTTTTTTAATTTGAAATTTTACCCATGGGGTGTTAACCCTGTTCACTTGATTATTCACTAGTAAAAAAACACACTGAAGTAAAACAATGACATTCATCCATAATTCATATCAGAGGTTGTCAAAAATGAAATCTATAGATTGGCGGCATCGAATAATTAATTGATTGCTTTGTTGTAATGTGAAAAGTAATCAGTTCACTGATTTACTTGGAATGCCGTCGCCACTCAACATCCTAAGAAAAACACTCCACCTTCAGTGATTTATTTAGATGCTAAGCTTATTAAGTAAATGTATGTCTCAAATACTGATCGCTTTCAGGATTCTAATCAGGAACTGTTTGGTGCACAAAGTATTTAGTACCTCTACATTTCAATACTTTTACGATAGCCTCATCATTGCGATTATCATCACTCACTTATTTCAATAATTGATTATCTCTACAATTATGATGCATGAAGTTGAGTCGAATAATATTCATCAACAATTACATCTAATAATGGATTCTCATGTATTTCACTATCCAAATTAGAGTGATAATAAGTGATTATGCTAATTGTTACGCATGTAGACCCACATACCGTATGTCCTCTTATGGAACCCGGGATTTTGAGTCATGATTAAATAGAACCCGGGCCTATTATAGAACGAACTCGGGGTCTATGATAGAACCCGAGTCAGACTCAGAAGCGTATCTCAAATATATTATTGAGAATTAATTAGAAAAATAATTTTTGATGACCTCTGATGCATAATCTGCCGTTCCTACATGCATTTCATCTACAACTGATTTACAGATGAATTCATGAAAAGTACTTATAAAAACAACTGTATGACTGATCTTTTATTCGAGTTTCTAATATGAACTAGGCCTATGCTATACCAAATCAGTTATACAAGTAACAAGTAGAAAATGTGTTGATGGTTCAAAAAATTACAGTAAGCAGAATTTCTTTGAATGTTTAATCTGAATAGCAGAGAGCTGCTTTGCGACTACTTACAAATTTTAAATAAAAATCAAGGTACTCAGACACCCTCCTCTTCAACAAAGAAAAATATGTATAGAGGGATAGTAGGTCTACACTTTTATCCAAACTCTACGTGGATGCATTTATAAATAATGTTTCCTTTCAATATTCATGAGTCAGTAGGTCAACTTGGCTGACAATGCGAAGTCCAGGCTATCTTTTAGATGTCTAAATATTTTACTATTTCATTTAAAGAAGAGTCTAAGTCTATTTATCGGTTGCTTCCAAGCTCATGCAACACGATTGCGTAAGCAAAAGGTCGTGTTGCTTAAACTAAGACTGTGGGATTGACAGATTTTTAGTTCAAGAATCGATACTGTCTTAATTGATGTTTGATTTTGTATTCAAAGCATTGAATCAAATTGATTCGATCAGCTGTAGTTTTGTTAAGATATTTTTGTATTCGGTTAATTCTTATCATGTACAGCCACCTGCACATGCACGCACTTTTCACTTGTTTGAATAAGCCATGTGTCATGAGTATGATCCAAGTTGTGGAGCCACGGAAAACCAGATGTTCAGTTATGAAAACAAGTCTTCACTGCAGAAGTTCTTCGTAGTAAAAGTTCCAACTGAACTTTTTAGACATAGTGGCATCGGCTAATTGGAGGTTCTTAAGATGGATCAATTTTTTACTCCGAGTTCACTCTGCTTATCAGGTACCACCGGATCTGATCATGGTTCCGAATTCTAGTTCTTTTTGAACATTCTACATAATTTTCGCGACATAATGAAGTAATACCTAGCAATTTTTATGCTTCAATGAAAAGATTGTATTTCTCAAATTTCAGATCATTATACATTGAATACACAACTACATATACAACTTTACACACTAAGGTATATATATTGAAATGGACTTCATTGGTTAATCTTTAGACTTTTGCAATTAGAAATGAGTTTCATTCTATTTCAATGCTGACACTGATCACACACATGGCTCCAGACCCTAGCTTGACCCTCGGACCCGATGAAACTGGAGGTCACATCGCCGCATGTAGCTACACAAACAATTCAGCAATTACCGAACACTCATAAAAGTGATGTTTGCTCACCTCAAGTTATATTTTATATTTCCAAACAGAGAGAAACACTAATGTATAAAACATTGAATGAAAGAAAGGTATAGAGAAATTCTCGAAGATATCTCTTTGAATTGCACAGGGTGTCACAAATGTTCTTTACCTTCTACAACACAGCCGCATTCATATTTTTGAACACAGATTAACCATGTTCACAATTTTAACACTAGGTTTCAAATACGAACTTCATAACTACATCATCTGCAAAAAGCTGATAGCGAACAAAACAAAACTGACAGAAAACTTATTTGAGTTATTATCTGCTGTTCGAACATAGATATATCACAATCTGATACAGATATCTGAACATGGCTAGTCTCAGCCATTTACACTTCACACTTCTACCTCGCGCGTGAACGTGACTGAGAGTGTGGTAGCATTCACGATGGAAGAAAGTTTACACGTTGGCGCAGTCGCACTCACATAATGATTACTGGGAAGAGGGTAGGGGCATCTTCCCTTAGAAATATGCGAAGAATCTCCACCTGCGAATTATGTACATCAAATTCTGGAACACAAAGTTTTTCGAAACTGGAAGCTCCCTTCAACGTCAACGTCACAAAGTCGACCGCACTGTGCGAAGAAACAAGTGAAGAAAACAAAGTGAACGTCGTCAAACATTTTCGGTATAACTCAAGTACATCGATTCGCTCGGTTTCATCTTTAATCATGGTCATAAACACCTTGGAAAGTTCTGTAGGAAGAATCCTTCGACAAGAAAACTTCCATTCTAACCGAGCCATTGTCAATTTTTGCATGATGGTGACGAAGACAGACGTCGTGAAATAACTATCCAGCTTTCTCAGAAAAGCGAGCTTCGAGCTATATGTACATGGTGCTATTAATAAGCACAATATTCATATTTGGCATTGCAGAATCCCCACGAAATCACCCTAGTGCCTGTTGGATAATCTGTATTCCTTGAGGCATAGCATTCGCTATCTCTCCATTAAACATAATTGACTTCCTACAGGTATTGCTCTATTCTCAACGAAAGCGTTATCCCACACAGTGGACTACCCACAGAATGGAGCTCCTCTACATTTCAGCACTAAAGAGCAAGGAAGATGGATCCTTCGAAGAGTAATTGAATGGGCAACACGAAGTCATGATCTGACATATGCAGGTTTTTGGTTTATGGTCTTACTTGAGAGGCATACGTTTTTGTATCCCTGGAAGAACCTTTGGTAGTCAATTTCAACAGATTTTCGCAGGTGTGCTGATAAATGCATCGACAAAGCTTGCGCCTATCTTGAAGTTGAATTCACGCGGTTTTTTTAGATGAAATTATAAAGCACACTATGTTGTAATCGAATGAGCAATTTTTATAAAGTTAAAAAGAATCGGATAAAAAACATATGCATAGCAATAATAATCAGGGCGCTTGGTACTATGTATTGTACCAAGCGCCCTCCAATGGGAGTGGCTGTTGTACGTAGCGCCCTCCCATTTTCATTTGATGTCTATGATAAATTAAAACTCCATGTTACTTGAACACGCAGGGCTAGGTGCCCTTTATCTAAAAATATAATATGTATTGATTATCTGTGCTACGCTGTTTTATCAATATGATTGAGCAAAAAATGTTACTATAAAATCATAGGGCGCTCTGTGCACTTCCAATAAAATATAGGAAAGTTATCTCCAGAAAAGTTTCTCGCTTATCCCTATTAACTATTCGCATCAAACCAGACTTATCGTCTTCGAAATTTTCCGCATGCTAGCAGCAATGATATTGATTAATGGTACCGTCATACAAAAATAGAAATGATTCGGAATAATAACAGTGATTTCATCGAGGTGGAGCAATGCATACTGACAAACGTGACAGCTAGTAGCAACTAATTGAAGCCAATGAGATGTCTTTTCTTTGATAATCTCAACTTGCGTGTCATAAGAAGCATTTAAAGTGTAAGATGAAATATAGGAATATTTAAGAAATATAAAGACACTTTGTATCGATTATTCTATATATGCTGCATAGGAAGTATATTTGTCTAATTCAACATTATCGACATAACAAGCAAACTATAACTATTATTTCATCACGTGATGCATTATTGTTGATAGATAAATCAAGAGTAGATACATTATTGGACTTCAATATACAAAATCAAACTTTAATGTAAATACAAAAAACACGACTCAAGACTTTGATATTTTTCTTTCAGAAGGCTTGCAGCTTAGGTTGTAGGCCCAATTCTTTTTTCTTCAACACCTACCGCAAAATAAGATCTGAGTTAACCTTACGTGATACACGAATCTATGCGAGAATTGTAGAACATCATAAGATAGAATATTCTATAAATTGTAGATGTTTTAATCATTTTAATAAGGGCGATTGGTGCACCTACTGTGCCAAGCGCCTTAATTGAAAAGTCAAAATTTCTATTCATGCGCCTTGGTTCTGTTACATTGCTGTGTACTAATGTATAAATGAATTTGTAATTAGAGCTAAAAAAATTTTGTACTAAGCGCCCGAATTTTCTGATAATCGCGTGTACCAAGCGCCCCAATTATCATAATAATGATAGTAAAGAATAGGATAACCCTGTATATGAGGTAGCTCACAGCAACTATATTTTCTATAAACCGATGTGTCTATAAACATGCACTACGTAGAAGCTGTTCCTCCAGCTCGTCATTCTCTGACTGAATTCATCACCTTTTTTTCTTTGATCGTACATGCCGCTGCTCTAGTAGAGATGGTATTTCATTGTTTGAAAAATCTTATCACAATTATTCCCTCTTACTTATTTTACACTGATACTTGCATTTGGACTTATTTTTAATTTTGGAAAAACATGTCAACCTCTTAAATGAACTTCGATCACTGCTATCAATCATTGACGACTTATCAGTAACTTATCATACAGCCTCTATTGACCTTTAGAGCTTCTTGCTCTAATCATTTTATCAACAAAATGAGCATTGATCAATAAGCCGTGATAAATGCAAGCGGTGTATTTCCCTAGATAGAACATAGCAGTTTCGAGTAATGTTCGGGTTTGTTATCAAGCCTGGAATCCATGTTTAAAGCAGGTCGAGGTTTAAAATTGCGCACATATCGTTTCAGGTTCGAGTGTTAATTTTCAATCGCAATGCAAGCAGAACAATAGCACAAAAATTGACAAATAGCTAAATATCAGTGTACCCAAAACAACAGGTTTAAAATTAAATAAGTGATCGAAAGGATTTCTCATCGTCGCTATGAACAAAGTTGCAAATTCCTAGTCTATTTCAGGAAGCAGATACATGAATAGTCTAAAAGATATATTATTCATATGAGCGCTGAAAATATCTCATAGCCTAAATCAGATAGTCAAGAGATTTATCACAACTCGGTTGAAAGTTTCTCCACATGAAGTGGATAGAACTCAATCTACTTCTCAATGCAACCACCTAAAGATACAGTAAACTTGAATGTTTTAAATAATGGAAAATGATTTGATGAAACTAAACGGATCTCTGATGCATAGTCACTGCTACTCTTATTGGTGAATTTGATTAGCCAGATGAACGTTATTAGGGACCTTTAATTTGAATCTAAAATCTACCATGAAGCTACATTGTAAAAGAAAAAGCGAAAAATGTTAATCAATTTATTTTGTATTATGAAATGTTAGACATGTAAGAAATCAACATGCAAATATAAAATTGACAATAACATCCTCTTGAAAAACCGATTGCATCGAGAAAATACGATGAACGAAAACAAACTCATAATTACTTACATACCCGGATTGTATTTTCTATAATTAGGACGATAATAACATCTGTCGCATAAAAGAAATTGAGATACCTTCGCTACCCATCTCCCACCCATAGAGCAGACACTTCTTTCAGACTTCATTATACCAATTAGAAATAAAAATCGAAGTCAAAAGTATATGTTATCGCTGAATAAACTAATAATTTACAGAGCTACGATGCTTGAAAACCGTCTTCAGAAATTGACTGCCGTGATCATCACGATATTTCTATGTCATCAAACTCTTTTCCTAAGCGCAGACAAAAATAAAAATTTTTAGTTAAAAAATTAACTTGTACAGCAATTTCTAAAGCCATCTGCTCTTCACACTGCAATCAATTTTGAAGTAGAATACCAAGCAGAAGTGATGCAAGAGCTGAAAAGCAAGCTTCACAGAGAGAACTGTTGACTGAGCTTGGTAATGATTGGATTAATTCTCTGGTTCACAGAAAGGTCGAGCTGCTTCGATTAGGGAGGGGAGACGGTAACAGAATGGATGTAAAACATCATAAATGCTTTCCCTGTTACATGTACTTGATCACTGTATTTGTACATTTTCCTGGATTAAAACATCAAACTTTATTTTACATGTAGTTAGCTGTTCAAAAGCACAGATCGAATCGATAAAATACACCTGTTTTTTACGGTCAATGTCGGAATGACAGGCATTTCAGAAACCGAACATTTATGTAGCTCCATCCTGATGAATGCATAGCTAAGAAAATATCAATTTCTTCCTGAGGCCTGTCCAGGCTCAGATACGTTAAGGACATCCAAAGTCCAGACATTTTCAGTATCTTGAATATCAGTATGATCAAAGGAAAACAGGGAGAACAATGACGAAAGGATGATTTAAATTTCAGTATCGTAGACAATTAATCCCTGCGATCAATACTCTGCATAGTTGAATTGAAACATGCTTAGACGGAGAGCTTATTTATTACCTAAATTTTTAATACCGACTAAATATTCAAGAAATCTGTTTTAATATAGTAAATAACAGAGACGGAGTAGAAATCTCTATTGCTGGCTAAAATTTCACTCAGCTCAGACATTAACAATGAGTAGCTAGCTGTCGACATTTGAATCACGCTTTGTTTTTTTCTCTTTTGGTGTATGTAACCTAATAATTGGATATTAACTATCAATAACAGCGGTTTCACTTTTTAAATTGAATTCTATCATGAATAAATTTTCCACAAGCATCCGTTTTGAACCTAGTCAGCACGCTGGATACAATCAAGGTTGTTCTATTCGCTTTAGTGACTCGTAAGGCATCATTATATGAGTAGAAGCATGCTTCAAGTGACGTTTCATAGTTGCGTCTTGAGACCCAGCAGCCTCACGTTCCAACATGGTCTTCAACGAACTGAGCAAAGAAGAGGCACCGAACGCTAGGGCAGCACTGCGTACGCGATTAACGTCTGAATAAAATGCATTGATGCGAGTAACCGCGTTAGCAGAACCATCGGATGCCCCAGTCAATCTCCGAGCATGTTTCATCACTTTAGAAATATCAAGAGCCATGTTTCCCCACAACCAGCACACATGACCAGATCCAATGGCATAGGACCGGGGTTCTAGAGTTTTCATTGGAAAAACGTTGCCGCTAGGTGGGCGATCAAAGTCAGCTACTGGCGCTAGATATGTAAGTTGTCCCATCCATGGTATCACATCGACGCCAGGAGTTAATATTGAAAGAGTCAGATTCGAGCGCTTTGCAGCAGATGAAAAGCCCAGTTCCGAGTGTAATAAAGCAAATTGTCTTTTGTCGGGCGTCGTCTCAGTGGAACTCTTCTTCGGTAGTAGTTCAACTAAAGCAAGGGAATGTTTGGACGCTAAACTGCCATGAAGTAAAGCGGTAAACTGCGGAGATTTCCAGTCATCTTCTGTAGTGCCACATGGATACCACAAATCAGTCTCTTCCTTGCTTTCACTCTTAGATTCTTCAGTGTCTACGTTCTCCAGGACAGCTGTTTTCGGAATAACAGGGAGGAGAAGGTGACGAGATGTCACTGCCGGACTGGACACATCATCAGGACTAACAAAACCTGCCACATTTACTGAGAAGCGGTCGAAAGGTAGGTATCGAATTGATGGGTGAGCCTGTACATCTGCACGCAGCCATCCGCACCGAAGTTCTCCATAATGAACCGGAAACAAACGAGGCCACAAACCACTGTCGACGCATTCGATGAGTGTTTGAGAACATTTGTGGCGGATAACTCGTCCATTGCCGCTATTAAGAGACACATATTGCTGTAAATACAAATATTATATAACATTAGGCAGAAATAATTAAAATGCATGAGAACGCACACGAAATGGTTGACTGACTACTGAAAAACGTCCAAGGACGGTATACACCTTCGAATTTATTAATTCCAACAATATAAAGACAACAAATTACGCGTCGAGTATAAGGCTATATCCGTTAATAACGATATGAGGAAAGTAGCTCAAAATTCTTTATCTTTCATTAACTTATGGTCATAGGAATGAGAGTCAATGACTGTGATCAGATAGTTATGCTACAAGGAAGTCTATTTCCAATGGGTGCTGATAAAATTATGACAAAATTTTAGAAAAATTAACATGTGTAATGGTACAGAAACGCCCAACTAACCAAAATTAATCAGCTAGCAATAAACGTCATGAAGTCACCCGCTCCTCTGCTACAATGACTTTGACGCTCCGAAGCAGCAAATTAAATTAATTCCACAGATTATGTCTATTGATAGAAATTGCCCTTGATCAAGTATTAAATAAAGTCGCTACCTATCCCAAAATATTCGTTAACTACAATTAAAGTTTCGTCAAAAATGGTAATCGGAAAGGAAAATGAATAGAGCGAAATGCTTTTTCATAGAGAGTGAACTCGTAGTAGATAGCTATGATGACCATGATCCAAATTCAATGCATTACTCAAAACAGCTTGCAAATTGCAGTTGTGCTGTGGAATGCAATTTACAGTAGGCATAATTATAAGTACATTTCTGAGACAAATTATGATTGTAATTAATTAATTATTACCCATTTACTGCACAAATACGTTCCATAACGATTGACACACTCAAAACACCCCCCATGAAACTTAATTGAACTGAAAAGCATAGGTAATCCTTCTGAGTTTTCTTATGCTACTACCCTGATAAATCAAAATTTGTGAAAACAAATTTGACAGTTATGCATGTATTATCTTGTTGTAGAACGCCGCATTCCTCTTTGAATTTCAGAGATCACTTGACTAATGATCATCATTTCTTTGAAAATATATAAGCTTCATTATTATGATATTAATCTTATCCATGGTTCTTGCATTCAAGACAACTTTCAAATACAAATTACCAATTGTGCACGATAATCATCAATCAAAAGGGAGATCCAAATTCAATTTTGAGATATTTAAAACTTCGTGGAAATTTGAAATTCAAAGTCTTAATTGTATTAGAGTTTGAACGAAATAATAGTGTTCAAGACAGATTTTCCTATAATTTTCAGCCATACTTCAGAATTTAAATTAGAGGGTCAAATGCCGTTTCCTCCACACGGATCTCGATTCGCCTCATAGACAATTGATAGGGTTCAAAGCGCATAGCCATGCAGCTCAACCATATTCAGTAAAACCAATGCAGCAATACGGTTTTAGGTAGCAGATCGTTGCACAGATAATGAAAGCACGTCTGAAACTATCATGACATGCTGCTTGTGGTCACCCTAAGAAGATGAACGTATCTCGATCAACATGCAAAGGGTCATAGCTATCAGTCACATTGCTGAGAGCTTAGTCAAGTCTATGGTCTTCCATATAAATCAAACAGGCACATAAAAATTTAATATCGCTATATTCTTGATATAAAATATTTCTGTTCTCTTACCTCAAAAGGAGCGGAGCGATTTGTTGTAAGTTTGTTATGTCCTTGGATCGATACTATGAAGAGATTTCCTGGGAATCGAAATGGCAAGCCGGTCACAACTGCTCCATCTTCAATCTGCTCTGGGACATCCGGTATTCCATGTATCAAAGCACCTTCGTCAGTAAAGAAAATTATATCAATGGGAATACCAGCAGCTCCAAAGGTTGACAGAGCTGTGTTGTGTGCAACAGTGATAGCACGTGAATAATCAGCTTTGTCTTCAACACCGACGCCCATAACTTCGGCAATGAGTTTGGCATAACCATCGCGCCGAGAAAATGGTGCTCGCACTTGAGGCTTAGTTGAAGCAGTGACAAGAGACATGAGCTCCATAAACTGATGACGTCTTACGTAATTTACAAGGGATTCTATCATACTTTGAGCTACTGAGAAGTATGTGAAGTCAGCTTCAGGGAATGGACGGCGAAGCATGGACAGCGACGTGTCCAACACAACAACCACTGGCATTGTGGATAGTCTAAGAAATAAAAACAGCAAAAATGAAATCGCTTAGTGATCATTGTTATTTGAATTGAGTGCTTTCATATCATGACACTTCATTTCAAAAGAGGCAGCATGAACTCATACCAACTAGCGAAACTAGGAGTATCATATCAGTTTTCAGTAAAGGAACCAGGGTTGGATGGTTTTCCTATGGGTGGGAAATGCTAGTGGTAAACTCGCAAAACTAATCAGAAAACCAGGTTAAAAATAATAATTGTGATTTTATGACAACTAGAATAAAATTTAGCGAACCTGCGGCCGTAGCAGAGGCAAAGTGCGGCCGTGACAATGAGAAGTAGGCCTAAATGAAAAAGAATATTGTACAGGTACATTGCAAATATTTCTGGGGTTCAAGGCAATCGAAAAACAATCGTCACTATAGTAGCATACTAGTCACCTTGTAGCTGTCGAACACCTTTATGCCCATGCTGCTAGGAAAATTGCGCGCCGGCAGGCGCGATGAAGGCGCTCAAGCAGTTCGATAACTCATGAATAGAATATTTTAGGGAAGTTACATTCATGTGCATTCATGGCTAGAGTCATCAGCTAAAAGAAACAAAAGGGACAATTGTAGTTTTCTCGAATTGTTCGTGCGCGTAAGCTTCAAGTCCATGGCCTGAATAAGGATGACTGCTAGATCACCGACCCTGTGATGAATGAATGAATGAATTTTGTATGGCTCGTGATTCCTTTATGAATTATTACAGTAGCTTAGTAAGGTGTTTTCTCCTTCAGTTGCCCTTACAAAAACATGCTTTCAACTTTTCAAGTGCTAATAACACCTTAAGCTTAAAATCTTTTCGGGTCAAAAATGACCGTCGGTCGCATATGGGTTAACTTGCTAACTCATTCTTTACGAAGTAGGCCTTTATGCGATTGTCAGCGTGACATTCATCAGGGAAATCTAATTTGAGTGGTGGAATATAAAAAGGATTGGCTATTGACCTCGTTGTATGCACACATATTAAGTGCGGCCGTGATTCATTCGGCTTTCGAAATGGCGGCCGAAAAATGTATAAGGTTGCGCACCCCTGGACTAGTATAACTACTACATATGGCGTATTTCAATTTGTAACTATTTTTGTGTATTTCGGTCGCAATTCGAAGATTTAGGCTATTACATGTAGAATCTGAAATCTACGGATTTTTCTCGAATCTGAGCTACATGAAGACGTTTTGAAATTCTCATTTACTGCTGTTCTTGATTCACGCATAATAAATGACAAAACATATTCAGGCAGGCAGATAGCACCAAGCAACTGAAGAGAAGTTTCATCATCTTTCATCAATGTTTAAGCAATAAAACAACTACAGTAGCGTATTTCTTGTACAGCACCCAAATGGCATTTAAGACAATGTTTTCTTAAATATAATTTTTCATTAATTAACTATTTCTCTTTTCATCATAACTAATTAAAAACTGACTAGCTTAATTCTTACAAAGCATTCATTCTAAAATTTTGTATTCGACTGACGACAACGCAAAGTAATACGTTTCATCAAGAAAAGCATGATCATGTTGTGCATTTGTCACATAAAGCTGATGAAATAAAATGTGTTTGTGATAGTCAATAGCAGACGAAAGGAGGATTAAAGCTACTGCATGATGTGATGTCTAAGTTCGATGACACAACAGTTAGTATTGAGATTCAGACCCGCATCATTATAATATGTATATTGGTTGACAGTGAATATTAATGGCAATACAAATTTCCAACGCTTCCTAATAGTATTTCTATTACTTCCCATTTTCCGGTTTTTACCACTTTTATCCGATATTTACCAGTTTTCCCACATGATCTGGTAAAAACTAGTTTTCCCATAAATTCGTCAACCCTGACTGGAACCTCAATGAGGCTGATAGAAACAAAAAGATACTCTACTTGCTTCAGAGTGCATACAATGCCTAAATATGAGTAGACAAGGACTCAAAGCCGGGAAGCAGCTACAATTGTAGAACTACTAGAGCTGCTTGATTAAATTTATGTTTGTCATTTTTTAAGTTTTATGTAGATATACTTTATCCTATGACGTATTCCGATCAGATGTCTCACGCATATCGGCTTTGCGTGTTTACAACACGTATCACACTTTGTGCTTCATTCAACTGACTTGAAATTCTGTTGCTGTCTCCCAGCGGAGTCTGTTTATTAGATTTAGAATTTACTCATGCTCAAAGACGTTTTCTTGGAAATTGCAAACTTTTTAATTACATGCGTCTTCAATATTAAGTCGCCCAATCACGTTGACACCCGGCTTGAACATGCTACGAAAAACCCTATTTAAGGAATGGAAACATGGGCAGATTCTGGTTGGTTTGAAAATTCAATTGCTTTGTCCATGAATAATCCATGCTACATATTACATAATTCGAAAATGCAGTTATAAACTTCCAGAATTTTATTGCGATGCGGCACACAGGCAACTGATTTTAGCATCGCTGGAACCCTGATGGAGGTAACCTTCTCAAAAAGAGTCCTCGTGCGTAAAAATATCATACATTAAGAGGCTTTTAAGCAGGGTTTCGTAGCCGTGTTCCAGCTGCCACGGCTACGGCTCTGACCCAAGATCCTTCGGCATATTGTCGAGCCCCAACACGTAATCGAACAAGAGACTTTCACAGAATAATGTACCACCGTTGGCTACTGCGAAACTGCACGTCTGTCGAGGTCTATCAGCTGGTGCCTCTTTTGCCAGACTAGATCACAGAAGGGACATTTATATCCAATAGGAGCAGGTTGAGGTCTTCGGTAAAGTGATATTTGTCTGTGTTTTCATTGATTACGTGAGAAGTACCACGGCGTGTAGAACCATGTCTAGGTCATGCAGTTCATACTGTTCAAGAAGTTAAACAAATTTAGATTTATCAAATCGTCAAGTCATCGTAAAACACAGCATCTTGATTAAATTTTAGCTGAAACTTTTTGCATCTTTCAATACGTTTTCGTACGTATCACTGATCCGTCGGTGGCATAAACACATGCAGGATAGAAAAATGACTACCATGCTAAAAATTCCGACTAAGGTGACTTAGCTGGTGTTTCCCACTTAAGACATTTTTTATGAAGCATGAGTCGCAGAGGGAGCCATGAAAACTATCTCTATTGGTATGGGACTGATAGAAGTCTCTGATTTAGTCCCTACCACCACCACTCTTAACGCTTGATCAGAGGCGGAACAAATATTTCATTCTTCCAGAGTGAGGCATTATTGATTAAAAATAGGTATATTAGTCAGGCACATCGAGATATTTTAGTCAGTAAAATGGTTTCCAAAAGCTTCAATCCACACGATGTTAGACATGCATGTGCACTGATAAGACCAGGAACCGTAGCAACCATGGATAGGGTGTACCGCTTTCTCTGAAAGTCCAATTTCAGTTCTGCCGGTCGGACGAGATGATTCAACCACTTAGCTGTCAGGGCTCTAATATTCATCAATCAAGTGAAACATACTTCGACATTGAACTAGAATCTTTTTATATTAAAAGTACTTCTTCAGAAATATTTAAATATTTCATCTAGGTATCTAACGATTTGATAAATCCAAATTTGTTTAACTTCTTGGACAGTATGAACTGCATGACCTAGACATGGTTCTACACGCCGTAGTTATTCTCACGTAATCACAGAAAACACAGACAAATATCATTTTACCGAAAACCTCAACCTGCTCCTATTGGATATAAAAGTCAAAACTATGACTATAAATTCATGCACACCGTCGCATCGTCCCAGCCGCATACTCTCAAAGTTAAAAATCATCTTGTGCTTCTGGTACGCGTCACAAGCTTCGTGTCACAGACAGCTTTTGATGAACTGTCCTCGAATGTCTATTCAAGTTTTGAATGAGTCAATGTCACAACTCAATAATTCATATTGTACCTAAGGAGAACAGGCGAAATCGGTCCACACAATCCGCAGAAAAGTATAGAGGAAAGCCAAAGCTGAAAAGTCATCACGTTCGTGTCACACACGCAACGGTCTAACTCTTGTTTCCTAGATCCACTGTGCTAAAATGCTTTAGAAAGCATGTAATTCTAACAAAGCTGTTTAGGCAACATTCGATGCTTGTCTGCTAAATTTTCAAGTGTTAGTAAAATATCTAAGGATGTAGAAGGCAAAATGCACCAAAACGAAGTCTTCTTCCCGCAATGATAGCTACATTGGGCTATCTGAAAGTCGAGTTTATAACCTGCTTTGAAAGGTATTTTTTCAAAAGTCAGGATTCCTCCACAATTCGTGAACACCTACAACTTAACGATACGAATCAAATTTAGATGAGTGAATTGTATTTTATGAACATTAGTCAATGAATCATGTCATGATCCTCTATTATGCAATAGGCATCGAATGAACTATTGGAAATTCAAATGTTGTGTAAATCCTAGTTACCAAATTTCTTTATAGTAGTAATAATGGCACATTTAAGCAGTCATTTTCTTTTCTTTTCTTCTTAATTCTTTGGGTATGTCTATTCGTCTTTCTTTATTATCATATTTGAAGTTACACCGAGCTATAAAATATCATTCCATAAACAGATTGAAGTGATAGCTTCTAAAGGAATATTTGAGTAGTATACGTCTGAGTTATATTCCATGTGCACTTCAGACTTCTTTTTTTGCACAAATACGTGGCTTCTCAATACATTCAACCAATTTGGCATAGTAATTAAAAAGCGACTTATAGTCAATGTCTCAAAAATCGGACAAAATTGGCGATTCTGAATTCTCAATTGCTATTTATAGTACGAAGATAACGATCGAAAGGATACCACCAAGAAGTTCACACAAGAAATATGTTGAACACACATGATTCGGAGACATGCTTAAGAAGTTAAAGAAGAGGGGGATGGCGTTTCGGTGCACTTCAGAATTCGGTATGGATAGGGCTGTGGATGCAAGCATAGCCAACAACACAAACTTGATGATTGGCTCCGATAAGATAAAACACCATTAGTCATTTTTATTCCAGCAACCCATTATTCAAAGTTGGAAATGAAAATTCAAAAATAAACCTTTAAAGGCGGACTGAAAATAGGAATTATGGAAAGAGCAGGAATGGCAAAGAAGTCAATTGTGCCAAGTATCAAATCCATCAAAAGATGCAATGATGTACATGTCAATCACAAGGAAAAGACTTTGTCTAGCTCATGGAGCTACTTACCACATGACGTGCAAGAATGAGGATGTATCTACAGAATGTAAAAGAAACAAAGAAACCACTATAGGTGAAAGAATGAGAGACAGAACACAAATGCCAACTGTAGCACAGGTGCTAGCATTACATTAAAATCATGAAAGTGTAATCAAAGAATTTCAAACGGATTTGACATGGATATTCAACACAGATCCATTAACGAGATAGATGGCAGAGGCCTCAGAAAAAGTGAAACTGGCCCACAAAAATTAATGAACACCAGACAAGAATTCCATGCAAACCTTGTTCCAGAGTACACACATTGTGTAAGATGTGATAGGTCTACTGCTGCTATAATTGTAACGCACATGTAGAAGTCTATGAAGATCATAGCATAACACAATCTCTGTCATGCTCTAACGTTTACAACTTTATCTTCACATCTTTAGAATTTGCATCGGATTTTGTCATGCCCATTACGCATATGTCATTCATAGTTTTCTCATCCCGTGTTTAGTGTTGATAATGCCATCATGGCGAAATATGCTAGCAAAATTTTCGGAATTATTACCCGATGACTTTCTTCACAATTTGACAATTTTCGCAATCGACGAGAAGCAAGATTTACAAACTTGGTTTATTTTGCTGTCAAAATCCATTTGTACGAGATCATTTTATCAAACTGAACAATAAAAATATCGATTTGCTATTTTTCCAGTCCCCTGTGACATGTTGATAAATACCTCTGACACCGTGTCTCAATATCTGTAGAAGTGACTTTTTGCTAATTGATAATCTTATCACCGGTTTGACAACAAAACAGCAATTTCCAGCTTTCAAAGTTGACTTGTAATTTTAACTATGGTCAAATGATCTTAAGACATTGGAAGACTGGTGTTAAATGTAATGATTTATCTATGTATGTAATTCGACAACAGCAGTATATAACATACTCAGGGTGTCCGCGCAAATCTGAATGAAAATTTCCAAGTGTTTTCCAGGATTTCCAGGGTAAAATTCATTTTCCAGGTTTTCCAGTGAAATTTACCAAAATTCAAGGAAAGAAACACACTGAAACACAATGTAAATTGCAAAGTTCCAAACACAGACATTTACTTTGAAAAACACAGGCTGTTTCGGTTTTTCTTGATGCTCTTGATTTGGAGTCTGAAAATAACAGCTGGGCTCATAACTAACACACATGCTGCACTCATCAGATTCAGAAATAATTCATTAAATCGCAGAAACTTCAAGACATTCGTAACAGCGCACAGTTCATCACACTGGGAAGAATGATAACAGCTCATAGTTGAGAAGGAAGTAACTGTTTATAGCTAATATAACCATATAACGCTAATGAGGGAGTTTACAGCTCATAGTTCGCCAATGACTACCAGAAAGCTTACAGCTCATAGTTCGCCATTCCGCACATTAATATGGGAGTTTACGGCTCCTAGTTCCTCATACGACGTAGATGAGGGAATTCACAGCTACTAATTCACCATACTGTACAACGATTAGGAGTTCGACAACAGTTCACAGTTAACCATACCACGCAGTTCGGTCTCATTCATGTTGAATACGCTATGATAAGATATTCCAGTCACTGAAATATTCTAAAAACAAACAAATTGCATGAGAATGAAGGCCATATTTGTAACAAATAAGTAGAGATATGAAAAATAAAATCTGGAAAAATAGAGTGCACTTCAACCATAGAGTAAGTATGACTTCAACAACTTGCAATTAGTGTTTTAATTAGTCTCAAAATTTCCAGGAGTTTTCCAGGGAGCGCGGACACCCTGTGTAATACTATAAACTTCACTTCAAACTTACAAGAAACGTAAATGATTTACGGCACTTAATCGAAGCTCTCGGGGTGAGAGTTTTCAGTGGAGCATTTTACTTCAGTATTCCTCTTTTATCTAAACTTTAGTGCAGATTTATGAGAACTATTTATTGAATTCCCTTTAACGTGGTTAACATTTAAAGCTTTAATTCCTAGACCGCTTCAAAAATGAAAATCAGCGTCCATTTCGTCGTTTATTTAATTCCACCCAACTTTGTTGAATTACTACACAGAAATACATGACAAAAAACGATAAAAGCGGCACCAAGGATATCTATTCATCATGTACAGAAATCATATTTTCACAATCACGGGGTAACAAAAGTTGAAACTGGTTGGTCTGGTCAGTAATCGAATCCAGGTATGATTGTTTTAGGTAAGTCATCGATTATCTCGCACTCAGATGAGGTAGGAGCCCCTCCTAAGAAAATCAAATCTTCCATTACATCTTCATCCGGCGGCTCCTCTTTAATTTCCACCGGCACTTGCGGTGTAGAGTCAATTTCATTAACTGTTAGTGTTCGATTCACATCGACATCATCATCCTCATCATCACTGAGAAAAAGTTCTTCATCATCAGACGTCGGATAAACACCTCGACAGAGAAGAAGGAAATGTCCACATCGACCATGTCGCATCAATTTGCGCTTCACGGTGCTCAATGGCATTCGTTTACACACGACTAGCGTCAGCGGATTAAAGCTATCTTCACCATGTTTAGTCGCAATCCGCGATTCTTTGACGAGAAGACCCCACCTGCAAGTCACAGAAAATGTCTATCATTTGCATGAAGAGGGGATGATGATAAATTTCATGACACTGCAACAATTTGAAATGCTGTCGTTCACAAATGAACCCATATATGCAAGGAGTACAAGTAGGGTTAATAATCGTACTTTTCTTGTTGAGATGTGGAGCAACTGCAAATGTCGAATCAGTCCGCCTGGCTATTGACAACCGATATTATTATTTAAATAGCAACAACGCGATCGATAGCTACTTCACCTAAGCTACCTCGTTGGCAACACTTTGATGCACATAGAGTTTCTGAGTCGAATGAAGGACTCACTTAAAAATCATTAACAAAATTCATTAAAATTAATTAATTAATTATCATTAATAAAATGTTTCATTGAGATTTTGATGATTACCAACGTGAACTCATGAAAGATTCTAATTAGGGATGTGCGCGGTGTCCGGTTCTTCTGCTTGCACTGATTCTCGGGCCGGTGCACCGAAATGTGCGAATTTCGATCAAATTGATGTTTTGTTGCATAGTTTCAATCATAATTAAATCATTTTATTTGTTTTATCAGTCACAGCATATGAAAGAAAATATAATTCTAAGCATGAAGCATCATTAATCTTCCTCAGAGAAAATTATTCAATTCCATCTATCAATTCAAGCTTCAAATTTCTATATCATGGAAATGAAACCTTAGAAAAGTCACGGCTAAAAAATGAAATAAACGATACATTTGTTAATGATTGTATTGTCACATACATGTTAAGAAAAAAATGTGAAAAGGCTACGAAAATTAGATAACTCAAGTTCACGATAAATTGCTTTATGCTACTTAGTCTTCTCTAGGCAAAGAAACAGCAAGGCATGTTGAAAAAACAGCAAGAAAGGGTACTATGGAAGACTGCAGAATATGTGCTTGAATGAAAAGCGTTGGAATTTTCATTCTACAAGGCATCTTTCGAGAGAAAAAAACGCCAGAAAATGTAGCTCCTGTTCCATTGTGAACCGCTAATGAAATCGTTCTCAATCAAGACAGAATTTTGTTTTTTTGTATCATGAAAATATCAGCAGCTGGCCTTGAATTTCTATTTGGCTAAATTTCTTTCTTGTTTGAAAACTACTGAATTGTGGTGCTTAAAGAGGATCATAAGATAATGAAATCGTACTCCATTTCTAGTCATCAGACACACGTATTTTCGCCCGAATATGATAAACCCATGAATGTGGTTGAAGACTCTGGTTATTGCTTCGTAGTTATGCGTATCAAAGATTTCTTTTTGATAAAATATTGAAATGACTACTTTGTCTCATTCTTATTCACCCACATGTACATTGCACCGTGCTCATAAAATAAGAAGCGTTGTGTACTGTAATGAAAGACTAGCATGAACGCACATCTAAGAAAGTATATAGGCCTGTGGATATGCTCAGTAAAGCATATACAAAACCATGTCCTGAAAATTCTGAGTTGACGGACTGCGAACACAGCTTTAGAAACAAAAGGAAACTACTTGAACTCAAACATCAAGACAGTGGATTGTCAAGATCGCAGTAATAGTCGACGAAAGAATTCAATTCAATACTTCTGAATTGCTGGAGGTATACAAAAATCCGAAAATAAGAATTCAATTTTACGCTTCAATTTTTTATGCTCCAGAAAGAAACAACTTTATCTTGTTTCAAAAAGGCAACAGATAAAGTGGTCGAGGATCGCACGAATTGAATGAGGAATCGACACCACACAAAGGCTGTTCTAGAAGACGTCGCACCTCGAGACAGATTTCCTGGCCATTGACATTAACAGCAATCGACGGACACTGAATGACAGACCAGCTTGAACTACCGGGGCCATCACGCCTTCAATCACCGTACTTGTTCGTTGCAAAGTGCAATGATCTTGTTTCTTTGTGTACAGGACCAATCCCCGTGAACTGGCATCCATATCACCAGAACTTTACACGGCATTACCACATCATGTGTGATGAACTATTGATCTCGTACGAAACTATTTCAAGTTGTTTAATACTTTAATACATGTTAATTTTTACAATACGTTTAGTTTTTTCGATTTAGTTAATGTAGTACTAGTTGATGCATAATACCAAAAAGTGCATTGTATTTCTGTCGAAGTGTCGTGAAAGTCATTTTTAGGCATTCATTGACAAAAACACGCATTGCGTCACGAAATTGAATACTTTTCTGTTGATATGGTAGACAAAGTAGCTGTCATTTCCCATATTTATATTTGGCATATTTTCTATGTCTGTTGGTTCAATACTGTGATCAAAATATCATTTACGAAATATATTCAAACACAATATGAATCTAGTATACGATTATGCTGATACGACGGTTCGACATAAAATCATCGAATTGTAAGAGGACACGTTTTCTCTCAAACTGAGTTGCTTTCTCCTTAGATAAATCTTCAAAATTTATTAGATAATAGGGAGATAATTAGATAATATCCTCAAATTTTGCGAATTGAGAACATGCACGCATTTGAAGCTCAGTTCATGGTAACAATTTACCTTTGTCCTACTGACTACATAACATCCAGCTCGTCGTATATGGAAGGTAATCAGGGTTAATCAACCTGGAAGCACTTAAGAAATTGCTCTAGAAGACTTGCGATAAACTGACACTGCCACATGTGACCGTCAAAATTTGTAAGTCACACATTTTGTCCTATGGTTTTATTTCAGAATTTCGCAAGTTCTTCAACAACATTTTGTATGTAAAAGCTGGTAGTTACACGTACTTCCACACATGAAATTATGTTGATTAAATTCATTCCAATGATAACTTACTTCTCTGCCTCTTTCTTCACCTCACCCCATTTCGCACGTGATAGTTCGAGTTGCGAGATAAAGAATGGCTCTATCGTTGCCGACTCTGCGTAGTACATGAACAGCCGATCCCACTCAAATGCTTTCATACCGTGTGTGGACATAACTGAGGACAACGGTCGAACGGTACCATCACGAACCCACATTAGACTGTCTACCACAGCTTCCTCACTGACCTGAAAAATGCAACAATTACTTTAAAATTACAATTGTGTTGGATCCGTTGAATTTCGAAGACCTTTAGATTGAGATTTTTATAGGTTGTCTTCTTAAGCATTATATCATTCATATCTCTTATTTCAAACTTCAGATTTGAGAGCATAAATATGGATGAGCCAGTATAAAAATGTTGTGATATCAATGAACTCACAGCAATAAATTTCGTCAAATCAATCATTTCTTAATCACGTTTATCTGATAGCGCTTATAATACTTCATCAATTTTCGTGAAGTACCAAGAAATATTCAAAATGCATCTGATATGATGGAATATATATCCAATGTAGGAGAGATAGGAGGAGCGAATACACAATCAGTAGGGGTCGATGAGTGATGCTGATTATGGAACTGATTATGTCATTGAATTACCATCAGCTTAATTGATTTTTCAATTAAGCTGATGGTAATTCAATGACTTTTATTTGAACGGTCCCATCGAAATCAAAACAAAAATTACCTCGGAGGCATCAAGGCCAACTGCAGGTTGGGTCATTCTCAGCAGCGCGAGAGCACGTGATGCAGCTAATTCCCTGGCCTGCTGAATGGTGGGTTGATCTGTAGCATCGGCACAAAACTGTCGGTCAATGAAGATGCAGCAAGTGAAGGTTGCGTCTCGATTCACTTCTATTTCTACTGATAGCATCATATGGGAGAAGTCACAAGATCGACTCAGGATTGTCAAAGCTTCAGGATCGGAATCTGTCGGTGCTAAATTTGATTCATCCACCAGTTCGGCATCATCTGCAACTTCAGTTTCTTCTTGAGTTAATGAAAGGGAAGCCATATCTGCCAGAGCTGCTTGATGAACGTCATCACCAGATTGGCTGATGGATGATGCTCGACGTTCCTTGTTGGATATGCGACCACTGTCATTTTTGGTTCGATTGTCACTTTCACAGCCATTCATCTCGTCGTCTAAAGTCAGAATATGTAGAGAAAACATGAGCACATGGTCAGTCAGTGCAACAAATTGTTTATTACAAGAGCTTATTAAAATACAAACGATTCAATATACAATGCAGTCTACGACATGACAGTAGGGAAATTAATCCAAAAATGCGTACAGGGAAAAGTTCAGATGGTCGCCAACGCCTAAGAAATAGTTCCGAAATGTTCATCTCCCGATTTCGAATCTATCTGCTTATGAGGCGCTATGCACTATAAATGTGTATTGAACAATGAACTAGACGTCACAGGTACAGTGCCGCATAGATTGTGGTACAGATAATCATTGGACGATCTGTCGTGTTTCCCTAAAGTTATGCGAATTGTTTTGCTTTAATTAGGTGTGAATGATAAAGTGAACGTGAATAATTTAGGACTATAGTGCCATTAATATTCGTTGGAAAAAGAATTTTACTATTATCGGTGACTTGGAATTCGATGATATGGGGTGTTGAATGGATGAAAGCATACGATTTGAAAGAGAAATCTGGTCGCTTCATGAAAATATTTGTCATCTATGGACCCGGGTTAGGGGTCTGAGTCGCTATAGCGAAGTAATCGTCCGCGACAAGTTGACTTTCTTACAAGAGAATAGTAGCTCTGTTCGAACCAAAATATATGGTCTGGGCGAGGTTCTACTGCATTTTGTCACTTAATTTACTTGTTCGGAGTCAATTTGACGGCATTTTGCAATTTGAAAATAAATTTGGATGGTTTTGCGAGTACGAGAGTAACACCAGTTACATTTCTGATGGAACCGATGAGACTGCATAGAAGTCTATTGCGCAAACATACCTCTTACGACCGCTTTTTCGACTGTTCAAATAGTGATGACGCAAAGCTATGCCACCCTTGATTCATGACAAAAGAATTCAAGGGGTTAAGGGAACGGGTTGGATAGATCAATTTTTCAACACTCAATTCGAGCCTAGGTAGAGCAGGTGGAGGATATCCAACT
This sequence comes from Prostheceraeus crozeri, assembly GCA_907163375.1. Taxonomy (NCBI): domain Eukaryota; kingdom Metazoa; phylum Platyhelminthes; order Polycladida; family Euryleptidae; genus Prostheceraeus; species Prostheceraeus crozeri. The sequence continues at coordinate 388,421 of CAJQUW010002096.1, read as the reverse complement.
TGTTGGAGCTATAATTTTGCGAGTTGGGTTTCCAAATCCTTCTAGTTGTGTATCATCTTTCTTATGGTCGTGGTTAGACTTAAACCCAAGAAGCCCCATTAGATATCACCAAAAAAAAACAGGAAAAATCGAGAATAAACCGAAGCTTGAATGCATAAATTTGAAATATTTGTATAAGACTAATTCCATAAAAAAACGAAAAATTGCATACATATAAATGTCATCACTACCCAACTTCAGCATTTATTACATAACTGTACGCTGGGCAACAATTCATTTCAATTTCATCACTACAATTTGGAACGGCCATTGACCTCAATATTTGAAAATATAACCAGAAATGACGTTTAGGTGCATCAAAATTTCTCCTTATTTTCGAGATACATATCAGGATTTTTAAACATGAGAGCTGAAATTACCTCCTCTACTAGTTGCATCCATCCTCCTTTGACGTTCACGTTTCTGTCGATATCGCTCATACTTATGCTCTCCAACACAACGCAAAGCATTTACCACAGCGTTTTGGTCATAGTTTTCATAAAGCCACAGATTTTCAAGAGGCTTCGGATTGATGGCAACAGATTGCAACAGCCAATCTTCCTCATCTTCCATCTCCCACCCCATTTCCTCATCAACTCCATCGCCTCCAGGGCCTAGTTGACCGAATTCTGACGGTGGTTGAGGACCATGAACAATGGCAGGAGAGCAGGGATCCAACAGGAATGGAGGTAATATCGGAACGGTGAGGGGAAATTCGCTGATACATATCACTAGATTATCTACATCCTTCCATAATCTGGTAGAGCCCAAGATATACCCTGGTCGAGATAATACTTTGAAAGCCTGAAATGCAGAAGATTTGTTTTTTTTCACTTTTGACAGCAGCTTTTTCATTATTTAAGAATATAAAACAACCAGCATCAAGAAAAAATCCAATGAAATGATTGATTGTTTATCCCAGTCCGTTAAACAATGTACAGATATTAACATGATTATTTCAACTTTGAAAAAACGCAATACCGCAATGTATCGGAAGTAGCCGTCAAATATGCGTTCTGATCCGACGGTTGCTTTGGGCACCCTGTATATGATAATAAACACATAATTAATCATTATACTTAAGACAGTTAATCACGGCATTGATGCTTTTAACTTTTTTCAGAAAATAAGTAAAGTATCACAATTACATTTCAGAAAATAAGTTGAATAAGCATCACAATTATGCCATGTCTAAATCACTGATGGACTGATCACAAGAGAAAATGATAAACTTCAAAATTTTCCAAACAATGGCAGTGGATTTTAGAAACTGGATTTAAAAATAAAGGACGATTTGTAATAAACGAGCATGATCAAGTCTAACCAACTTATTCGATTTTACTCGATTTACTCGAATAATTTTTGATACTTTTTACAAAATCCTTTACTGATTTGCATCACTGATTTAAGTCAGGTCAAGCATAATCAAGCCAATCTCGTTAGACTTGTATTTTCTCATTTCATGTACGTGGCCAGCGAAGCATGTCAAGTTCTAATAACAGTTATTGATATAAATGGTGCATATTAACGTGGGAAAATGGTCGATGCATTCAAGTTGCGACGTTTAGGATATCAGAAAGTCATCAGTGATAAGAACAGTACAGTTACCAGATTTTATTATTTCACAATCCATGCACAAGAGGCGTTTTGCCGATGATCTAGGATGAGCACATCTGCGCCCTAAGCATATCTTGCTCTCTCTCTCAACTGCATCCTCGCAACAAAATTATCATTGGATATATCAAGAAACTTGCATTACACCCAGAATTTAGAAAGGGTTTCACTTTGTAGTAAATTACAGAAATTGGTGGGGTTTGAATAGTTCTTTTGGTGCCATCGAACGGGCTTCTTTCATACAGTGTGAAACAAAACATATTTGACAATTTTCAATTATTTCAGTCAATTTAGGGACGAGAATCACGAATTTTAATGTCATTTTACACACAAAACCATACTTTATGAGAAATCCGCATTCTATGATTCAGTAGGCCTGAATCACGGTGTTTTGTTAATTAGAGTTTTGATATTGCCGCATTGGAGTTATAAATATTCCGCTAGTCATTTCCAAGAATACTTTGACCTCAGTTTCAGTCTTGTGACATATCAGATTTCCACAGACAACAGTTGGGGAAGAATGTGACTGGATGACTTTCACACTTAAAGCATGTTACTTCGATTATGACGACGATTTCGTGTCTACTAAGCGGCCATGGCTTCACGCAAATGCAAGACTTGTGCGAATTCTTCCTGTTACGTTTATGAATATTACATTCCGAAAAATCAACCAATACAATACCAATACCAACCAATACAATACAATACCAACAAATACAATGGAGAAACAAACAATATACTCTCAAGCATGCGAAATATATTTTGGGATTAGTATTATCAGGATATTGGAAAGAGCTGGGCAAGCTAAGTAATATGTTCCAGATGTTGTGCAATGTTAGAGGCCTGGCTACGCGGAGATCGACAGTCCCTCCCATTCACAATTCCTCGTGTTTGCGTGAACACAGAAACCACGTCAGTGACTGCTATTTTTGTTAAATCGATATTTCCAAATTCAAAGGGAGAAGAGATGCTCTTGTAGGCTATACCCTGACATCGACTCCGTGCACCCGTACCTCACAGTATTGACCTTCCAATGCCTAAACATCCAGATCGTCAAGTAGGCGCACCTGACCTACTGATTCCGACTAATTCAGCGAGGAACAAGTGAGCCTATCAGATAGTGATTTTTCTATGATAGATTCACAGGAAACCATCATCCTTCTCAAGAAGATTCAAACTCATTAGTTGCATTCTTTGTATAGGATAAGCTGAAATTCCCATTGGTACATTAAAGGAGATGGGATATTGTTGATGATGACGTCAGGATAAGATTACAAAAACAAAGGATACATTGAATCTGCACAATTTTTTAAAGAAATAGATGGTTTTTGGTCAAGATATTTCAGGATTACTATCCATCATCATATGGATATATACTTAGTGATTGGAGACTTTTTATCGACAGCAACTTCAAGACAGTTTGAAAGTTGCACTACTTTGAAATTAATGACTTCGTCAGTCTCTCTGCCTACAGCAGTTTCACTCAAGAAAGAGACCTACGAGCGCCTAGAGCACAGATACACTGCCTGGAAAGATGATCTTAGGTCACACAGTCTTTGGGTTAATTTGAACAAAACCAAGGTCATGCACTGCGCATACCAAGATGATCAAGCATCACAGGATTTCCAAAAGGCGCATGCAGAGGGCGTGGAGAGAAACTCTATCTACTGTGTCGGCTGCAAGAGATCGTGGATCCATCACAAAATGCTAAAGGATTACGGAGTATTGAGAGCTGATCCCAACTTCAAATGTAGAATGCTGCGGTGATGTATCCCCCCGCTCTTATTAACAACCATGTTCAGATTGGCCAGGATCAGTATGAACTTGCTAAACAGTTTTGTTATCTCGGAGACATGCTCGGTCAAGCGGGTGGTCTCAGTAATGCTGTCACGACGAGACTTGTGTGCATGAAAGAATTTCGAGAGCTCCTTCCCACTCTCACGAACAGCAGCATTCCCTTCCGAAGTCGAGGTCATGTGTTTCAAAATGTGCGCAAGCAGTATGTTTTTTATACCAGTGAGACGGTCCATCACTATGGAGGACCTCAAATCGCGACAACGCAACAATCAGATGGATTAGTTTGTTCTAAACGGCTAGCTGATCGGGTTTCTACTGATGATCTCATGAGACAGCTTGGCATCCATCCATTGGAAGCTGTCATTCGATGGGGAAGACTCCGTTGATATGGTCACGTGCTAAGAATGGAAGAGGACTCCTGGCCAAAGAAAGTAATGACTCTGGAGGTAGGACGCAAACCAAAAAGACGATCGAAGAGGAGGTGGTGCGACAACTCAAGGACGTTAAACTTGGGCAGATCGACGTTCAGGATCGGACCTCGTGGTGAACCGCCATTTGCCGACGCCCAACACTCGAAACACGGGGGGAAAGGGACGGCAAATCGTGGAGTGAGTGAATATGTCCACTGTCCACCAGAAAGAGAAATGCTCAACATGCAAGGATAAAAACAAGATGAATGAAGAATATTAACTTTGATTAAGTACTCGTACGTGTCAAATGCCAATTTGTGGAATGGATTTATTACATTATCAACTTTTGTCTTCAAATTTAAATATTTGAAACGAGTTGTGATCGGTTTCTGCCAAAAATTAGTTGCCAGATTGGTTTTAGAAACACATGTATATAATTGCTAACATTGAAGTGCTAGAGAACGAAAATTTTCTTGGATTTTATTCCGATTCTTTTGTGCAAGAAGTTGTCAGAAAAATGCTTAAATTAACGCACCTTAACTCGAACTTAGAATTGCATGGATTAAAGCATAAATCGCGTTAATCACTCAATTTTGTCAAAATAAATATTCTAACTTTCAATATCCAAAACAGAATTGTTAAAAGGGTAATCTAAAAACAAAATAATGAGGAACTGAAGATTTGTGTGAAATCCGGAATGCTTGAATGATGCAAAAGCAGAGATGAGCGCGATTCGGAAAATGAAGTTCTGATTGACGATTATTCGATTCGACTATCATATGAAGTGAAATTCAATTCGAATTAATCATCCTAATACTCCAAATGTCAATCCAATTTAAACTTTTTAAACTAAGGATGATAAAAAATACGAGGTACTTGCAGTTGACAATTACACAGAAGAAATTCTAAAGAAAATTGCATTTATTGGGATATTAAGTGTAGGACTTAATTCAAACGCCTGACAAAATTATGTTGGCGCAGGTCATATTAGTTGGGCGAGGTTTAATTACGAGATCGGTAGTAACTTTGAATGCCTACCGGTAGGCTACCCTAAAAGGTGATGTTTTCGGCATTGACAAGCCAGCAATCAGGGATATTTTGCTATCAGTCAAGATGTTTGATGCTTTGTGATAAAACTATAAGTTGGCTCGTAATGACTTTTGGTGAAAGCGTTTTGACGCCTCTATTAATGAAAGTCTCCTAAATGCTTCCATCTTATACATGTAAGCTTCCATGTATTTTAGGAATCTGTGATGACATTGATCATATATTCTAAGCGTGAAGCATATTTTCCTACCTACAGGACAACAGGATATTTGGCCTATGTCAATCAAGTTCCGACACATAGTCAAAAGAATTTTATTTGAATAAAGTATCGTACTGATGGATTCCGAGTTATAAAGTAAAATCAATATAAGCAGTACACTTCAATTTCGACGTAGTTCCTTGCTGAAATTCTAGAACAGCAAAACATTTCGAACCAGAGGTGCTATCTTCGCTTATTTTAGAAGAATTCGGAGGGCTCTAACTGTCTCTGTCGGCCCGTCCGTCGACATTAATGGTTGTAGTTGCTGTTGGTGTCCCTCGTTGGGAGCTCTGGCCACTAAAAGTGGTCTTAGCGCTGATTAAAAATTTCTTCATTCTTTATTCTTCTGTGTGGCTATATGGCTGCGAGCTGGTGCAACTCCAACATGAAAGTGAGAGGATTTCCCTTCATAATTGACTTATACACGATTACTATGACGCTGCATAAAGTACGGGAGGGTGGGGCACATTGAACAAGTTTTTGAACTTTTCTCGATAGTTCCAATATACCAAATCAAATGAATTAAAATCAAACTCGGATGAAAAATTGAGCACACAATTTGAATGATAAATTTTTAACAAAGTGGTTAATGTGCCCCACGCCTGGGGCACATTGAACCAGCCACTGGGTGCACAATGGACCATGTTTGTTTATTGCCCTTTATTCAGCTTTATTGGACTTCATGTATCTGATCTATGTAGCTTCAATTCATGATTAATCAAAATCAAACAACAAAATTCATAGATTTTTCTCGGCAAAAATTATAGCAAATCTTTGATGTGAAAAACGTGCTAATTTCTGAAAGCAAAATGTTGATAAACCATTGGAGCTCTCAGATTAATGGCATTATTCATCGATAGAAGAACCTTGGTAAGAGCATTGGTGTTAGATTTATTGATATACAACATTTATGATAACTACATTTATCATTGCGATCATCAATTAAAGCAAGCCTGTAGGCAGTACGCATTGCATACAGACATGTAAGACACGTACGCTAGGCAAAAAAGCTGAGTACTTATCAAAATTAACCAAAGCAAATGGCCAAACACCAACATTTCAATTTGTTTGACCAGCGAGGGAGGTTCCAGTGTATCAGAACTTACATCATTTTGATTGAGATCACTGATTTATATCAATGTGTCAATTAATTCTATCAATTTTAATTCTTGTCCAAGCTACCCTGTTGTTTTGTGCTCGAAGAGTTACAGTGCACAAAGACGAATACCACAACTGCTCAAATATTTCTAAATAGTCAATTTGATAGCAATGTTGACCGATTTGTAGCCTAAACAACATGTCAGAACTTATAAATCACTTCGTTCACTCAATGAAAGAAAAAAATGAGCTTTGAAGTGGGTAATTATTAGCCATGTTCAAAGTAACGCATCTTGGGTGGTCCAATGTGCCCCACATCGCTAACTTTTCAAAAACGTGATCGTGTGCAAATAAGGCTGCATTCAAATAGTTCCCCGCTGAAAAATTGGCTCGATTTTTCACCCGATTTTTTTTTCATTTCACCCGATTTTTCTGGTATCTCAACAATAGTAGAAAAATCGGGTGAAAGACCCGAAAACGTAAACCTTTTTCGGGGTTAAGCCCGAATTTTTTAAAATGGGACCCGATATTACACCCGAATTTTCACCCGATTTCAATAATAAAAACGATAAGTACCACGATATTACACCCGAATTTTCACCCGATTTCAATAATAAAAACGATAAGTACTACGATATTACACCCGAATTTTCACCCGATTTCAATAATAAAAACGATAAGTACCACGATATTACACCCGAATTTTTACCCGATTTCAATAATAAAAACGATTAGTAGCACGATATTACACCCGAATTTTTACCCGATTTCAATAATAAAAACGGTAAGTACCACGATATTACACCCGAATTCAATAATAAATACGATTAGTAACGATAGTAACGAAACGAGACACGTATCAAAAGAAGGCTGAATAGGGTTTTTTGCCAGTAATATATTGTGTACAAATGACTAAAATTCATGATGCAAGTAGTGGCAAAAATTTGATATGCAAATTTTATATTTTCAGTTTTGAATCCTCTTAAACGTGCGGCTGCCGAGTTTCCAGATTGATGAAATATTTAACAAGCCCCGCACGTGTAACACATCCACACGTTACATTGCTCCTCTAATTGATGAATAGCTACGCGAACTTGCCGCTGCAAAATGCCAATCATGTAAAGGAAATGTGTTCAATTGTGATTTTTCTTCAGTCAGTCGTATTTTCTGTAAGTACTTTCATAAGACTGAGTGGATTGAAAAAGTTATCACTAAAATTCTCCGTAAAAAATGAACACTATAAATCAATTTTTTACCACTACTTGCTAAATGTATTTTAGTCATTTGTACACTTGACTTCATGCCTATACTTGCACTGGTGAAAACCCCATTCAATCAGCTATGTCTTGATACGTCTCGTTTCATTACTATCAATTCTGACGTAGTATCGAAAATCTGGTTTATTGTAGAACTTTATGGACGCCCTGAATATACATTATTAAACAGGTAAGAATTAAATCATAGATGCTATTGAATTGCTGTTCAGAAAAGTTCTTTAGTAGTCGTTAAAGCTGATGTGCCAGTGTTATACGAAGAATTCATCAATTCCTTCGAGCAGATCTGTAACAGAAAATTTGAAACTGTTCATCACAATAAATGCTGAAGATCCTGTATAGCTAAATTAACAGATTAATTTATCACAATATGACCGTTCATTCGCTTCAAAAAGAAAAAGACAGCCCTATAATCATAAAGATCCGAATTGTGAAACGATTATTCCGAGTGAATTACCCAAACTGAATAAATCGGCTCAACGACCATGAAATAATAAAATCTGCTGGAATGATCAGCAAAATTTGTTTAGCAAACGAATTTTAGAAATCGGTAACTTCACCCGAAAATTTTACCGATTTTTTCGGGCTTCGAAAATCGGTTCATTTCGAGGGTAAAATCGGGTCAATAACCCGAATCGAGAATCGGGCCAATTCCGAAATAAATCGGGTTGGAAATCGAAGTTATAAAAATCGGTAATTTGACCCGAAAATTTAACCGATTTTTTCGGACTTCGAAAAATCGGGTCATTTCGGGCGAGTAATCGGGTTAACAACCCGATAATTCAGTTTCCCCTGATAATTAACAAAATTCGGGCCCGATTTAGTAAAAAAAATCGGGCCAGAAATCGGGTCAATTTTTCAGCGGGTCCAACCATCGCACTGGATTAGTGAAGTTGATAAAGAATACTTGAGAAAATTGCTGTCTAATAAAAATATACGCAAGTTTTTGGCTGCATCAGAAAAAAGTACCAATTTTCTGAAAATTTAGTCTTTCATTGACATTGTGGGAAATTTTGTGAAAATAATGATTGACAGCATAAATACTTGAAACCATCGGAGGAGTCATGTTTATTTGTTACAATTAACAATGTCCTACAGCATTAAGTTTTTTTGCAAAACACTTTTGCATTAACACTGTTTATAGTTTCGGAGATAAGGCAGGTGGTTCAATGTGCCCCACCCTCCACAACACAAAGTGGGTTTGTCGGGCGCTTATTGTCTCAGTGACTGAGCGCAAAGATTCGGCGAACAGTGGTCTTATTGTTTTGACAGCGATAGTTAATACTATTGACGCACGCGTTTTCAAGGCGCCATTCAGTCGATCGATGCGGTGAGAGACAGACAATAAGAGAGTAATTCTATTGCAAATCCATGTTCTTATTGAGCAGGGTTGTCTTCCACCGGCTGCATGAGTGTTGTAAAGAAAAACGAAAGTATCTACTTGCAAAAGTAATGTAGTCATAACCAAAATTCTTCTCCTACTGTCTGCGATCGTGGTTGAATTAATGATAGGGCACAATGATTAATTGAAAATCACTAAGTCAGTATGATTCTATGTGATGACAACGATACAGCCGAATCGAGAATCGCTTTAAAATATCAAACAGTCCGATTCGATTATCCGAACCGATTTTTCGATCTACTTCCGATTCGAAAATGATTTTCCGAATATTCGAACAATCGGACTATCCGATTGCCCATATCTTGCAAAAATAAAGATTAAGTAAAGTATGGCCATCTCACCTGTCGAGCAGCAGCTTCTTTGGCACCCAATGACGAGTTAGAAGCTCCTTGAGATATAAAAACGTCGCCAACATATACATCACACATTTTCATGCTTCCGACAACCGTGTCTGACAGGTCATTACCATAAAAGTCTCGAGCACGTTCAGAAAGACGATACATTGATCCCATAACGAATTGTACGGACAGATCCAGAAGATGTCTAATGGCGTCGATGAAAAATTTTGCATAGCTGAAAAGGTCAAGGTGCGTGTGTAAGTGATGAAGTTATCACACTGAAAGAATCTGAGAATCTTTAAATCTAATTTCAATTGTTCAAAATACTATGTCGACTGTCGTGAGTTGGGTTTCAACATTGTTGAACCAATGCACTTCAAAATCGGTGCACAGTTAGTCTGCAACATCTCAAATTGATCATGTCAGTGATCTTGACAGTCCTGATATGGGTGAACAAAACAACATCCATAATAGTAAAAAATTTCCTCCAAAGATACCAAACGTCTAAATGTGATATTAACTATACTTCCTCAACGCGATTTACGCAATAAGTTATCATTGTCAGTACATTTTTACTCTCAAGGTGCAATGCGTGTTCTGTGCATAGATGGGTACCGAAGAAAATATAGCAGTATGACCTCTAATTTGCAGAACGCCTCACAAAGCGTGCAACACACCTCAAGCGGTGGTCACCCATTCACAGCCTACACCCTCTATTCCAAAATTATCTTTTTGTTACTACAAATAGGGATGTATCGGATTCCAAATCCGACCGGATTTCTGACTGAATTTTGGTTTGTTTCTAAATACGACGTGAAGATATCTGATGTATTTAAGCATTATTTATTACTCTTCTATATATTTTGTATAGGTGCTATTAAAAAACTAGATTGAGACATCATATTTATATACGATTTACTAGAATTAGACCTAATATGTTAAATCAAATTTATCCACATAGTGTGACCACATCGCAACGATGTTACTATCAAATGCCATATGTTTCCGATATGCATACCTGAGAGTTAATTGCAATTTCGGATCTTTTTCTCTTGATTGCAGCTCAGCGATCTTTGGTTTCAAATGAGATTGAAGGGTATGTATCATGGCTTGCTTTGGTAAACGCAATGAGTTGAGGGGTTGGGATGGGGCGTACCACACACCATCAGAAACAGCTCTTTTGGCGGCTGATTCATTGAGAGAAGTTAACTTTTCCACGGGAATTGACGAGGTGTTAACAGCATTTGCCAAAAGAAGCCTTGATCGAGTGATTGGACCAGGTCCAGCTGCACTTGTAACGCTCGGGGCTATCCGACTTCGTCGAGGCCCAATAGCAATGGATTGGGTAGCGGTGGAGCAAAGACTGTCACCACTGCTTATTGAGTCAACATCACTGTCATCACGATCCGACAAAATGTCTTCGTTTTCTTTCTCTGAGACTTTGTCTTCATCTTCTTGATCATTTGTGTCGGCAAGTAAAACTTCAGGAGATCCTTCCTCCCTCAATGAATCATTAGATGAGTTCGTCGAGTTTGTAGTATCAACTAAAGCAGTATTGTTCCCATTAACAAGACCTTGAACGCCATATGAATTCTTCAGAGTATCTGCAGTCATAAGAGAAAGAAAAGTAAGAAATGAGTGAAATTCTATCATTTAATGCAATCGTTTTTTAATAAATTGTTCAGCACATACATTCTGGGTAAATATTAAACAACGATCAAAGACAATTTTAAACATTATATGACTCCGGCAAAACTAATGCAGCAAATAGATGATAGTATATTCCGCGTTCGATAGCGGACTACACTCACACATCTTAATCATGCGATGCGAACTTAAGTCTTTAATTCAAGACTAGAATGAAAATGATATTGCAAACAAGCTACTGCGTGCAATTAAATAATTTACAATGTGGATGTACTGAAGAAAGCAACACAGAAATTTGTATTTGACAAGAAAACGTGAGTGTAAAACTATTTTACATTGAACGTGGTGTGGTAATCGTTCTGTGGCTGTAAATCGCGTACTTCAGTTCCTCTCTTTGTTTGATTTAAATATGTTTCGATACCTACAGAGGATTTGCAATCGACATTTTGTTGAATTCCACCACTGTTCTTCGATTCTTAGTTCGACACGTCTTCCTGTTGCAACCAAATAATAGCTTGGAACATTTATCATCTTTAGATGCTATCTGATAAATAACATTCATAGGCTCCTCCATGCTGCCATTTATCTGCGTAAGTTTGTCCTACACATCTATGAGCACATAGGGAGCAGTGGACTCTTGAAACAAATTTCAATGAGTGCTTTAACTATGTCCATACAGAGCGAGGTGGCGATTCGGACCCCATTCGCCTCATTTTTCCTGTGCCTCTTAAAAATCCCGACCCACGCATTTGTGCATCTTAGCTTTAGTGTATATTCACAAATCTCACCAAAAATCGGTGTATTTGGCCAAATGGAAGGTCAAATTTATGATGCATTTTGGAAAGTCCTTTTTTGAAAGTCTTGAAATTTGTATCATTCGCTAGCACCTGGTATGATAACTTTCCACAAATCCCTTCGATTTTCAATGAGCATGAATCTGCGAAACAAATCATGATCATATCATACCACATACATTGCATGAAGCATTGGAAATTCAAATTACATGTAAATATCTCCTGTTAATGTGCTTTTAGTACCAAGGACACGTCTAAATTATCATTTTGTGCCTTCCTTATCGTTTGTGTTCCTTGGGATACATTGAAGTCGTCTTTCACATTTATAACCACATTCGAAGCTTCTTAGAAGGTGAAGCACCATTTCCGAGCACATTGGAAAACTTCTTTTTGAAAAAATATTGTCCTCATCCCATTGGTATATATATTTGAGTTGTAGCCTATTCCTTACACCATTAGTCGTATCGACCTCATATTGTACTCATTAAGTAACTTCTATATACATTCAAACAATTTGGCATCACAAACAACAACTATTCAAAAGACTTATGGTCAAAATTCAGTACATTTCAGAAATCTGTCAAAAATGGCAATTTTGAATTTACAGGGGAAGATGAGAGGGTTAGAGCAAATGAACACGTTCGCGTGGGATATTTCAGCATAAGTTTTTTTCGTTAATTACCTTAACAAGCTAATGAGGGGGCCGAATCACCCCAAGGAGATCAATGTGCTTTCACTGCTCAGTATGGATAGAGTCAATACCCAAGAACTTATGCATGCATATATTTCGATTGAAATATTTAGATGCATTTATCAGCAGACTTTTATGATGATGACAGTAGTGGAGGGTGGGGCACATACACATTGAACATGTCTTTGAACCATCTTCATTTATTGGTATATTGTTTAACTTTAGTAGACTTCATGTATCATCTATAGCTTCAATTCATGAATTATCAAAATCAAACAACAGAATTCGTAGATTGAGATTTTTCTTGGAAAAATTATAGCAAATCTTTGAAGTGAAAAACCACATGCTAATTTCTGAAAAAGAATGTTCATAGACGATCAGAGTTCCAGATTAATTGAATTGTTCATCGATAGAAGAACCTTGGTGTTAGATATATTGATGTACAATTACACTCATCACTGTGATCATCAATTAAAACATGTCTGTAGGCATGACGCATCACATGTAGACATGTAAAATAGGAGTCGGCCTCAGAAGAAAAACTGAGAAATCCCGAAATATCAAAGCAAGAAGCATCAAAAATTCAATTTGGTTTGACCATCAAAGGAGGTAGTGCATTCAAAGCCACATTTTGATTGAAATCACTGATTTACGTCAATTTATTTCAATAACTTTTTCCAACAAGTTTAGTAATAACAATAGTGTTTTTAAATACCTTTTTTAATCAATTTGTTTACATCACTTATTACTTTTTCATTGAGTAACCCCTAGCTTCGTTCATAGCTGTGTTAAGAGGTGAAAATCCTGTGAAAAAACTATCAGTTATATTTCTTCACTATTAATTCATGGACATGCTGCCCTGGTATTTTTTTCTCGTAAAGAGTTACAGTGAACAGAAACGAATACCTTAACTGCCCAAATATTTCGAAATATAGTCAATTTGATAGCGTTATTGACCAATTTGCAGCACATAATCGCATGTCAAAACTTATCACTTCGTTCACTCAATAAAAGAAATAATAATATCAGTATCGAAGTGGGGCAATATGAACCGTTTCGTTTTCAAAGTGCCCCATCTTGAGTGGCTCAATGTGCCGCACTTCGTTAACCTTCTAAAAAAATACTTAAGTCAGATAGCTTTGAACGAATAGATTGATGAAATCGATGAAGAAGTTTGATGTCTAATGAAAATAAACGCAACTTGTTGGCTGTAGAACAAAAGTTCTGATTTCTAACAATTTACTTTTTCATTGAAATTTTGGGAAGTACTACGAAAATAATGATTGAGGTCATAAACATTTTAAATTATCGGAGGAATCATGCTTACTTGTTACAAACAATGTACTAAAGCATTATGCTTTCACTATTTTTAGTTGCTTTTTACACAATTTTCACCCCTAGCATAACTACGAGCCATGAACGAAGCTGGGGGTTTCTCAATGAAAGGCAATAAATTGCATTATTTTAAATAAATAAGAGCAAAGCAACAAAACAACCTCTGTCCCCATCAGAAACCTGTTCGCACGCCTCTTGGAAGTATCAACAATTGTATTTATCAGGGAAAGTGGTCTGAGGAAGCTGATACCAAAACTGTGCCGTACGAACAAAAAAGCTTTCAAAGTAACTCACAGTACGTTCGTGTTTCAAACTCACATGATAAGATGTGAGTGCATTAGCTCTGCGTCTGCGTCTAGAGAAGATCTTAACTTGAGTACACACTCATTTACTGCAGAGCTTCATCTACCGAAATAGTATTGTAGAAGAGAATGAGTGAAGTAACATCCCGTCGTACGGACAGCGGCTGAAACTCGTCAGCAGGTTTTTCACCCATAAGATGGTTCAATGTGCCCCACTCTCCCCTACTCTAGTTTCAGATTCTCAATTAGGTTTAGAATGACATAATATTACCTGACCCTTGTCCGCTGGGGTTTCTAGTTTTTGAGTCAAGTTGACATTTCTTATCTTTTTCTTCATCATCTTTTCGTTGTCCGTAGCGTCCAAGAGGTGCATCAGGGCCCCATTTATCTTCCGTTTTTCCTTGAAAGACACCAAACGGTTTAAACGGAGGCCCAAATTTTATAGATGGTTGCAAAAGCATGTTTTGGGGAATTGACGGTAACGCGGAAGGAAGGGATGGCGGCGCCAAACTGGCCGGTAGTGCAGGGGGTAAAGCGACCATCATATACGGTGTAAGTAAGGTCGCTGCAGGAGTAGGGGAAGGTAAGACTGTAGCTGTCGCCGTTAAACCATCGCGTCGAATAGCTATAGGCATCGGAGGTGGGAAAATTGGCGTAGCCAGTGGATTCGGCAGACCGATTACAGGAAGAGGAGGAAGGCGAATAAGAGTAGGAGCAGCGACAGTAGGTTGTGATTCTTTTTCGTCTTCCTTGGACCCTGAAGTTGATGATTTTGCAGCATTCCCAGTTGCACGATTTACCTGAAAATATAAAAAATTTCTAACAGTTTTTCTTAGACAGTGGAATTCAGTTTTGAATAAAACCTAGTGTTTCTATAGTTATCAAAATCTCAGAGTCACATAATGCAGGGTTAAAAGGTTAAAATTATCCGAAATGTTACTCCTATAGCATTTGCTTAAACGCTTAACAGTATGCTTGTCTTTTTCATAATTACTGGCTTGCAGAAATAATTAAAGCTTGCAGAAAATGCTATGCATTTTTGATTGAGCGACCAAATTATCATCCACCTCTTATCAATAGCACAATTGAACGTTCAACATCTGCATACAAGTACATGTCAGATTTGATACAATCGGGTTTGTTTTAAGGGCAATCGCATCCATTTTGACATGTTATCTAAAATATCAGCAACATTTAGAACGAATGTGCATGTTGATGCAATGAATCCACTCCTGAAAAATGGCATACTTAGATGCGATAATAACGCCCGCCCTATTCGAGTGGCGGATGGCCTCAATAAATGTTGCCTTCAGCTGTCTAAATATGATGAAATTGCTCATCAGGCATCAGTTGTGTTTAATAAAATAGTTTACAGTGGTTGCTAGACAAACAATGCGATATTTTAAAAGAAAATTTGATGGGTAGTCAGTGAGCACCCCGCGTACTAACACCGATCACTCATTGCAGCAATAACTGTATGATGGTTCTCTGAGTTGGGATTAGACTGATGGTAGAGGTCACTTAATTTGCAAAATCAATAGGCTTATACTGTACATTTAATCTATCCGGTGATTCATCTTGATCATATCCTATCGGCACACAGATGAAAGCACACTTAAATGAAGTTATTGTTTAATATGTAGGCCTAATACTTATCATTTAAAGTTGAAAACACCAAGAGCTCACATAAATGTAAACGGGATTTTCTCGTTCTAGTTTCTAGTCTAGATTCATAGCTACGAACAGAAGCCGCGCCTACTATTCAAGCGTGGCTACCAATCGGTGCAGCTGTCATTCGAGAGCGGCTATTATTGGCAATAATGCTAATTATATTAATAATTAATTAATAATTTATAATTAACATTAATAATTATAAAGTAGTACTATATTCAAAAAGTAAAGAGGTAGCTGAAATTGAAAATTAACATCAGAAATTTTTTTAGATCTCTGAACATTTTACGAAAAGATTTTTTCGGACGAGAGCTAATTTTTCTGTTGATTTTTGATCCATGAATGATAAAATGTGATGTCACCACTTCTACCAAATGCAAGGCCGTTTTTTTGTCCTTCGTCGCGCAGAGCATTCCATCTAAATAAAGTTGAAGTCGAAGTTGGTGTACTGTTGTTTAACCTACCCAAACGTGTGTTTGATCACATCGCATGAAAAGCATAAAAAATCATGTTAAAGAAAGACGATTTATCTAAGGGATGTGAAAATGCAACACATTATCAAGAAGCGCATAAATCTCTTGTGTGAACAAATTTTCTAGCAAGAATTCCATTTCATGCTCATGGCTGAACAAATAAAATGCCAACTTAAGCAACAATAGCTATAGCCAATCGTTAAATAATTTTATGATTAATTTAATTTAATAATTATTATCTACTGTACTTAGCTTAACAAACTTCCACGATCAACAAACTTTAATTGTTTTATCAGTATCTTACCGAGGAGAGGATTGCAGTCAAATCAGTATTACTGAGTCTGGCAATGGCGGCAGCCACATCTGCAGGCGTAGACATATTGGCGCCGAGAATGTGAGCGGCCGCAGCCGCCGCCGCCACATGTGCCGCAGGAGTTTCAGGCCTTGGTGTTTCAGGAGGTGGCGGCGGTGGTGTCTCTGGTGGAGGAGCAGAGGGAGGCGGTGGAGGTGGAAGGAGGGATTCATGAGGCATGGCCGCGGTCTCATTAATGTCAGGAGTGCTGGGAATGAAGGCTGGAGCAGGTAGAAGGGAATCCGGTCGACCTGGCCGTTCAAGATGCTGCTCTTGTTCCTCACGTAGCTGAGCTAGTCTTGCAGCCTCTAGCTGAGCTTTATGAGCCATTATTACAACGTCCTCTTCACGCTGGGTTTCCTGAAAATAAAGAAAGCACGCGCTACAAATTTTCAACATTGTTAATATGCTGTTATTCTTCCTCTTGAGCATTTCATCCACTTTTCGGTTAAATAATGAACACAGATGAGTGTCACCTACATGAATTGCTAGCTAATTTCCAAATTCCAACACTAACCGAGAGACCACATCCACATTATCTTTGAGGATGGCAACAAATCTCAATTCGTAATTATTACTTTTAGGTGCGAAAATAGAAATGATGTTGCTCATCCAACAAATGTCGATATTTAAATAAGTGAAAATAATTCCTTTTATGCCCATTTGAGGTAAGAAGAAACATTTCTGTTGTCGTCAATATTACAGAGAAATATCAACGATAATATAATATAATAAATAATATTACCTATTGGAAAGCTAACTTTGTTCGAATATATTGTCAGTGCAAACACATTCACACTTTATTAAAGTCTTAAACTTACTCGAACATCTTTTCCAAACGTAGCCTGATACCAACTTTCATATTTCTGACGCCACTCGTCGAAGAGATTGCGCATTTGCTTTTTCGATGAGCCTTCTTTTGAAATATTTGTGGTATCTTGCCAAGCTCCTGGATGGTTGGCTGCTGTTGAACCATAATGATGTGCATCGTGGATACTGCTTGGCACTCCATCATTGTCCTCCATTGCAGCGTAATAATTGTAATAGTAATAGACATACCGATAAGTTTGTTCTTCAGTTAACTCAGGTAGCTGCTCAGTGTCTAAAATAAATATTCGCAAAATAAACAAGAGCTACGAGCTAACCAGAATTTACGATTACACAATATTAGATTCTACAAACAATCTGCATGTATCATCACACGAACAACAAT
This sequence comes from Prostheceraeus crozeri, assembly GCA_907163375.1. Taxonomy (NCBI): domain Eukaryota; kingdom Metazoa; phylum Platyhelminthes; order Polycladida; family Euryleptidae; genus Prostheceraeus; species Prostheceraeus crozeri. The sequence continues at coordinate 370,665 of CAJQUW010002096.1, read as the reverse complement.
CCAGAATCACAGTATCATTACAAATCATACCAATCCAATCAGTTTTCAGATAAGTTAGTTTCCATTATGAGAAACAGTCAACCACGGCTTGCAGTACATACGCTCTAGAGCAGTGGTTCCCAACCTATGGGTAAATTACCCAAACTGGGTAATTTGGGGATTTGAGTTGGGTAACGGGATGCCGTCCGAGAAATTTTTTTACTTCTTTTATTTTCAATATTTTTTTTATTTTAAACGACGAACTTTTCTCGGCGCCTGTGTCCGGCGCTCGCCACCGAGCGCCGCTCCTCCTACCACCAAAGCGACCGGAACCCACTCGCTCCCTTCCACTCTTCACTCAGCTCACTTCCTCCTTCTCCAGCTTTACACCTTTTCCGCTGCAAAAACCGCAATAAAAAATCCAATTGCGGCGCTATTGCTCCCCAGGCGCGCGCGGGTCACGCAGCCAGCAGTCGAGTCGGCAGCCTGAACTGCATTGCGCTTTGCAAATGAACTGGCTAACTGTGCAGGCAACAGAGCTTCCCTAAATGACAATCAATGAGAGACGAGTGACGTCATACCCTTTGCAGCACTTTGCCAAGGATTCATAGTTTTGCTTCACTTCAGATTTATCTGTGCTGGAGTGCTGACGTGAACATGCCAAAGCGAAAGTACCAAGAAGTCTTCCTTGATCATGGTTTTGTGAATCTGCCGTCAAGGGGAGAAGATCATCCGCAGTGCGTTCTCTGCTTTAAGGTATTGACCAACGAGAGTCTGAAAGCCTCGAAACTGTCCAGCCATCTCTACAACTGTCATTCGGAGCATCAGAACCAAGACAGGGCATTTTTTGAAAAGAAGGCAAAGCAGCTCAAAGGAATTCAGTTCGGAAATACCGGTGGTGCCACTGAAAGTCTTGCCGCCGCTATTGAAGCTTCTGATACGGTGGCCTACAAAGTTGCCAAGCAGCAGAAGAGTCACACAATTGCCAAAACTCTCATCATGCCATGTGCAAAGGTGATGGTATCTTTGGTTCTGGGTGAAGACCAGGCAAAGAAGCTGAGTGCCATATCGCTTTCGAACAATACGGTTCGACGAAGAATTGACGACATGGCTGATGTACTATTGCAAGTCATGGACGAGGTCAAGGCTAGTCCATACCAGAAAATCTCTCTGCAGTTTGACGAGTCCACGGATGTAAGCAGCTGCGTCTACCATCTGGTGGACGGCTTTTTGGTTAAGAACGGGCTAGAGTGGGGGATTGTTCAACAGGTTTCTGTTGACGGTGCACCTGCCATGATGGGTGGCAATCTCGGCTTCAAGGGGTTCGTGCATCGTGCAAATGCCAATATAACTGTTGACCACTGTACTATTCACCGCTTTGCGCTTGGATCCAAAACGCTGCCTGCAGGACTGAGTTCAACATTCAGCCAGGTCGTGAAAGTCGTCAACTTCATCAAAGCAAAGGACTGCAACAGTCGTGTCTTTAAAGAACTGTGCAAGAGTATGGGAGAGAAATATGAAGTGCTGCTTTACCACACCGAAGTGAGATGACTTTCTCGTGGAAAGGTTTTGAATCGTGTCATTGAGCTGCGACAATCCGTGAAAGCATTTCTGCAGCAGAAAGGATCGAACTTGGCGCAACACTTCTCTGATCCAATATGGATGTTGCGATTGTGTTATTTGGGCGACATCTTCAACGAACTGAATTCTGGAAATCTGGCACTTCAGGGGAAGAATGTAACGATCGTTGATGCCCGAACAACCGTTTCTGCATTCGTGAAAAAGCTGAAGCTGTGGAGCAGAAGAGTTGCGAAGGGCATGGTAGCCCAGTTCCCACTGCTGGACGCCTTTCTGGATGAGGATTCCGAGATTGACCAGGAGCTTTTGAATGCTGCGAAAGTGGAAATTGGAGCCCACTTGGATGCCTTGTCGGAAAAGCTGGAACAGTACTTCGCAGATCTGGACGTTTCAGGATTCCAGTGGCTTCAGAATCCTTGGCAATGTGAGGAGGACGAAATATCCGATGATGACATCCCCGCAAAAGAGGAATGGATCGAATTGAGAAGTAAGGAGGCGCTGAAATACGCATTCAAGGAGAAGGCTCTTGACGAGTTCTGGACAGAAAGACTTCAGGATACACCTACTTTGGCAAAACGTGCCCTTGGGATCCTCGTTTCATTTTCAACGACGTACCGCTGTGAGCAAGGGTTCTCCGTTGTGATGGGAATAAAAACGATGAAGAGAAACCGACTGGAAGCTGCAAGTGATGTTCGCCTTGCGCTTTCGGAAACTACGCCAAGGATTCAGGCATTAGCGAAAAAATTGCAAAGCCAGCCTTCCCATTGATTGCGATGAAACATTGTTCGCTCATTGAATAAACATGAAATATTCAATTTAGTTGCGTTTTTGACAAGTTGACTAATTCCGAATGGCACAGAGGCTGTTTTTAGTAGGCTAGATGCCAAATACAGTCGGACATGCATGTGCCATTTCAGGACAGATGGGTAATGGCTCTTCATCGAGGGACTGATTTGGGTAATGGCGAGAAAAAGGTTGGGAACCACTGCTCTAGAGATTGAGGTACGAATACTTGAAATGATTGATGAAAAAAATATCCCATTTCACTGAAGAAGCCATTGCTGCTGATATCATTGGTAGAGTGAGATTGATGTTGCAGGAAAATCCCACTGTGATTATTCATGCTATTTTTTTTATTTATTGAGCACAAAAATGGGATTAACTAGCAAGGAAAATCAAAATCATTCACACGACGTATCAGCTGACACGGTTTACGAATGAAGTTCGTAATTAACATCAAAATTACAGGTCATTCTTTTGACAACAAAATGACATTCAAAGAAAACTGCTAGCTCCAAGCATTCTTTAAGAAATTTATTCAAGATAACCAAAATATATATTGGAAGGCTGACTAAGACATTTAAACCCATCTTAAATAACTTATGGCTAAAACCAGGAGCTTGTTCGAAGAATATATGTTACTTAAATTAAATGCATTTACAGCCAATAGCATCAGGTGATTTAGGAAGTCGGAGCGCGCGAAGTTGTGTATAGCCCGGTACATGCAGCAACAAATACGATACATTTTTGTAAAATACAATGGCCGGGATTTAAAAAATTATCCACACTAAATTTTTCCGATTTTTTATTCAGTCACCAACTGTGGACTTTACGATGTCTTTACGAACAAATTAACTTAGGTGCCTTTAACTTTTCAATTCAGTATATCACTGCAACACAAAGAGTCGGCTGATGATCAGGATGTGCTACGATCATGCACATCCTTTACAGCTTGGAGGTCATAAATTAATTACTCATTGACAACTCACTTTCCGCAGGGATTTCTCTACGTTCCTCGTAGCCAGATTCAGTCTGTCCTAACCAATGTTGCCCATACCATTGCTGATAGGCCTCCGCATTGAAGTTATTCGTAGAAACATCCTGCCACGGTCCAGGTCCTGGTGCAGCTGACGATGGACGAGAATAAGGTCTACAGTTTGTATTCGCATCGTAATCGTCTTCCTCCTCTTCTTCGTCTTCCCAATCTTCAAGGCCCAAATCTGCAGGTGTCACTTGACACGCAACGTCACGTTTTTCCACGACAGTTGGCTTCTTACGGAGTAAGGTTACCATTTTACCTTCTCGCAAACGCTTGCTTTTCATCCTCCGCTCTTCAAGATGCTCTTGATAGTGACGCAAATGAGCATCCTGAGCTTCCGAATTACGATGGTTGCTAACTGTCTTTTCCCCCTCTTTAACGGAACGAAGTGATTCCTCCACCAACTCATCAGATTGAAGTCGCGAAGTAGAACTGCGTCGTCGACTACCGTCGTTGAGACGAACATATTTGGATGAATGAGGATCATCTGCATTGATCCCCGAATCAACTAGATTCAAGGAATAGAAAGATGCAATGAAATATCAACATCATTGAAGGGGATAAATTGAGAAACATTTACAAAAAAATGTAACACTTACGTATCTCCTGAATATGAAAGAACCTACTATCCTTTTATAAGTGCATCAAACTCTCTATTGTATCATATGCTATCTTATTCAGCGATTTGACATGATGCATTGAAAATTCAGGCATTTTAATAAAACAACATATATACAGGAATTCAGCGGTTATCTTTCAACACTATATTCTTGAGCACATCGCAGGACGTCGGATGATAAATTTAGGGGACATGTTCTTCGACGTTATTGAATTTCATTATGCGCAAAGCAATCCAATATCACCACCATGCAGATCGCCTTGTCAGGACAGAGTCTATCATGACGATGCGATCATTATGGTCGCAAAATATTGGTTTGCTATGCCTATGATTATACGAGTATATTAACGTTAAAAAACATTTCCCCATAAAGTCTGGTCTGTACATTGAGAATTCAGGTAATTGAGCGAAAATACATGCGTTGTAAGGACCCTTTGCGGAAGACGGCTGATAGGTATCTTGAACTTAATGTTTATAAGCACTTCCACCGCGTTCACATGCTTCAATTTTGGTAAATCTTTAAACCAAAATAAGCGGTCCTCTTGGCTAATGATGCAGCCAGGATTGGTCATCCACTGAGTTGCACATGGGTTTTCGGCATTCATATTCCTGAAGACCACACTAACTGTGTAAGGCAGGCTCTTCATGAACATGTTTTCGATCTGCCTTTGATTCACAGGCTATCTTGTCGATGATCTTGATATTGTATTGGCATCAAAACCAGAAGATAAAATGAAATGAATCAGTCAGTTTTGTTCTTATGATCCTTGCGATTGACAGACTGAGTGATTCCCATAACTTAATTTGGCATGGTTCACAATTATTACATTGATCATAGATGTTGTTACATTCTAATGTTTCAGCAAGCCAGATTTCCTGGTTCACATTCTTCTTGCATCTATCGACTTCAGCTATAATCACTAAGTGAGTCCGAAACCTTCATCCATCAGCGTTGACATAAGCATGGGAAGATGAAGTTCACTATTGCATGCAGCTACCTTGACGAGTCACAATCGCTCTAGCCTTACATCAGACCAACTATTACATCCCGATGTCTATTGCATCGTTGAATGCTGCTTCTTTCTTCAAATCTACATTGAAGTTTCAAAAATTGAAATTAAGACAAATCACTGATGCTTAAGAGACAGAAGCGTTTGCTGTTTGTAGTTATTTATTACTTGCTAATTAACCCAACCTTATTTGAAAGACTTTTAAAATTGCAGCTTCGCCCGAATACGTGGGAGTTTTTAACAGCGGACCGGTTTTGACCAGTCTTGATTTTATTGCTTTGTAGCGTTTTCTTCTGAAAATGAGTTCGAAAAGAAAAATACCATTATCTCACGATGTCCCAAAATCTGTAACTCACAAACGCCACTCATCTGAACGCATTACCACTAATTTCTCCTTTGAACAAGGAGTCTTTGAAAATTCGGTAAAATGCGCATACATCGACTTCGGAGATATAGATGGTTCGCCTGTACCGGTGTGCATTTTTGTCCCATCTTTTAATCAAGTACGCATATGCGGTAGATTTGCCTACATCAGGCAATTTTGTTGTACCTTAGCAGGCAAAAAATATCAGCAAACATTTGGGGAATACTCTGGACGACAAATATGATCATCAATGTCCAATTAATTTCTTAAACCTTTTGTTTAGCGAACGAACAATATTGATATATCAATAAACTGATTCACTGTCTGACATTCGTGCGGAAACAGGACTTTGATCATCAGGTTGTGAAGTGAATTCTTCAATGAAAAATTGATTGACTAAGTTAAAGATGTTTCCATCCTACTCAATAATTCATTGCTTTCGCTACCAATCTCTTATCCAAGTGTAGCTTCATACACAAAAATAACGCGTCTTTTGTGCATACATGCTACATCCTTGAGGCTCCGATATATGGGATTTCTACTAAGTTATTAGAGTTCTCTGGACGGATGGTCATCTATTATCGACGTTTGAATAAGTGAATTTTCATGTCTCTCGTTTATACACATTCAAAGTTCAGATGAATCATGTTTCCAAGACCTACTTTACAGGCTTGTCTTCAATCCTCAAATGACCGAAGGAAATCTCGGAACGGGCCGTATGCATAAAAATGAGAAATTCTTTTTCTTGAATTATTCTGAGATTTTCTCGCAAAAGTATGCTTAAAACTTGGCGCTCAGGATGAGAAATTCTTATCAGAAGAATTTCTCAAGTGACTCTGAGATTTAGATGATGATATGCACAAAAACAGATTTTGAGATTTTCTTATGAGAAAATCTTATAACTTTGTGAGCTGCTATTTTATTGCTTACGCTACCGACGATGTACATAAATCGATGTTGTTATGGAAACTTGACGGCACATCGCTTTGCAGCATAGTTCACAACCGCTAGCATTCTCCTTTCGTCATGTTGAGCTTGAACGTTGTCCGCAAGAGGCGCATTTACAATGAGCGCAGGTGTGTGGCCTCAGATGCTCAGTATAAAGCATTGCATCGCTTTGATCGAGAAAACGTTCAGTGGTTGGCGTCACATCTATTTCCTTCGTCTGAAACAAGAGGTGGAGCGGTTTCATCCACACAGAAGGTAGAAATCAATCAATCTTGCAAATCCTGGATTCCAGAGTCACATCGCTGAACAGACTGGTTTTCATCAGTGCACTGTATCCAGAACGATAAATGAAACAGTTCCACTGATTGCCGCAATGGCAGATAGTTGGATACGTTTTCCAACAACTGCTAATGAAAAGCAAACAGCGAAAGAAAATTGGTTTGCAAAAATGGGGTTTCCCTCTTGCATAGGGGCCATTGATTGTAGCCATGTGAAAATCGACAAGCCCAGTGGATCATTCGGAGACGAGTATGTCAACAGAAAAGGATATCCATCTTTAAATGTTCAAGCTACATGCAATGAAAAATGGGTGTTCACAGGCATTGATGTCAGCTGGCCAGGATCGGTTCATGACAACAGGATCTTCAAAATTCTCAACTTTTTAGGTAGGTACCGATGTCAATCACGCTTACTCAGTCATCCGGCTGCAATCAATTATATAATTTATATATTAATTATATATAGTAATTATATAATTAATTGAGGCCTTATGCCAATCACAGAGATAAAAGGGCATTGTTCAAGGACTATGCAATCGCCTTTTCTGATGCTTTGATCCATTCTCCCACAATCGGCGTTATTGCGTCATTAATTCTAAAGAAGATCGAACATTTTCGCTGTCATTAAAATTTCTAGTCGTGCTTCCGGATTGGGCAACTTTAAGTAGACCCATTCTGCTGCTCAGCCCACATAAAATCGAAAAGTTAGCAGGGTTGATTAGAATAATTTCTTTTTTACAGACACTTGCATGAAGAATCTTCTGGAAGTTCAATGATTCTGGGAGATGAAGGATATGGTATAGCACCTTTCCTCATGGTTCCGTACCCGAATCCGACAACAGATGCACATGTGATTTTCAATAAAGCCCACAAAGAAAATTGCATTGGCATTGAACAGACTTTTGGACACTGGAAGCAACGTTTTCCAATTCTCAGATACGGTATTCGCCTGAAATTAGAGCGTGCTCCGTCATGTGTTGTGGCATGCGCTGCGCTTCATAATATTGCGAAATATCTCGGAGATGATGACAACTTTGAGGAGTTTGAAAATATCGATGAGGATATGGTCTTGCTTTTCAATAACAATGGTGATTTTAATGAACGACTTGAGACGCACCGGACAAGTTCGACGTGATGAATTGGCCAACAGTCTAGTGCAGCTGTCGACAGTTTGATAAAATATGTAAAAATCATCTTGTGGCTTTGTCATCCTGATTTTCTTTCAGCTCATCAACTTATGTCGTTTTCGTATTCGTAGGCCTACATGTGAGATACTAAACATTTTCAAGAATTCGACAGTTTTACTACCTGCATGATGAATTGATAGTCACCTAAAGCACCTGCTTTTATAGCCAATCTCTAGTCTAATGAACAGGCTTTTCATTTTTGTGTGGCGTGCCAGCATCTAATTTGAGAATTCCACTGTAATACAATAGGCTACTGTAGTGTATATAGATATGACCGACGAAAATGCATCAAATTTACAGAAAAGGTCTTGCTATCTAGAGGACTTCTGTATAATCCTGAATTTTTACCTATTCGCAGGCCGCACCAGAGGATTCACAACTTAGGAATTGTAATTTGATGAATTTTAAAATTTAGAAAGATGACATCTGATGATCCTAGAATCCGAGGAAGTGAAATTGTCTACATTGGTCTTTTTCTTCTTTTGTTCAAGACTTCATATTTACATTTCATGCAGCTTTTCTGATTTAGACTCCCTCATCCAGATCATACTGAAAACAAAGCAAAGCCAGCCAGATTCAAATGCAATTTGCCATTACAAGTTTGTGTAAGATGGGTTGCAAGAAGAGCACTGAGGATGGTCTTTGGTGTTGCTAGCGTCAAGCAGGCGACGCTTTTCGAATAAATAGTCCTGCTTCAGCCTTACGTAAGACAGTTGACCCAGAAGAACCAGCCGTTGTAATTCGGAGTTACTCAGATCTTCAGTTTCGTCCGTTTCGCCATGCAATCTCCTCTTTCTCTTCTTTTCTGGCTGCATCGAGGTCGCAGCTGCACTGCGAATTTCTGGCACACGATTCTCGAAGTCATCACCGTCGCGGCTGCCAAATCCCGCAGAAGTCGATCCCTGTATTCTGGAGAACGTGGGATTTTCCTCGGCGTTCAATATTTCCAGCAACTTGCGTTCCCATTTACAGAGAAGAATTGGTCTGTTGCCAGTTAGGTTCCTGTCTGTTTTCTGCTTGACTCGGGTTTTCAAATTGGCAATCTTCTTCTTCACTTTCTCCGCATCAAAGGCTCGACCCAACGATTGCGACAAGGAGGCACATAGTTCTGCCATGGCGGCAGCCTTGCGGGACTTTTGAATGGGAGTGCTGCTCTTCTCCAGCAGAACAGAGTGATTCTCGAGGAGAGATACGAGAATCTCGGTTTCATTTTCTAGAAGCTCTTCCATTTTCACGGGACACAGCTGCAATCGTCACTCGTCAGTCAATAGGCAGACAGGATGAAGAATGATTCCGACGAGAAAGCTAATTGTCATTTGTAGTCAAGCAATGCTGATTCACTCTTCACTTCCCAAAAAATATCTATGAAGTGCGCTCCTACGTCGCGAGAAAAAGAAATTCTCATTCATTGTGCATTTAACTGATAAGCTTCTCAGCACTTCACGCAGCTGCGTGAAGCAACAATCAATCGAAATGCACAGTATGAGGATCGTGGGAATAAGAAAATCTCATAAGTTAAGAAAATCTTTATGCATGCATTTTCAAGATTATCTTGCACCTGAGTCAATTTTGACTTATCTCATAAGTTTTTCTTGATAAGAAATTCTCATTTTTATGCATACGGCCCATTAATATCTGAACGCCAACTGCTGCGTTCCTGATGGCATAATAAATAAGACATAACTAAGGCTGCTGCACAGACAGATTGATGACTAGCATCAGGTGTCATGAAATTACTGCCCCAAAGCGCGTCAGTGCTTCAAATAACTACAACTGATTTCTGAGTCATACTGCCTTACGTTATGCGTAGCTTAATATATTGGCATTCGTTATCCTCTCAATAAGGACCGGAATGACGCTAAGCATTGTGTGTTCAACATTTGATTGTCCTTCGTGATTTGACATGATTTGCATGCGCATTATTTTAAAAAAGATGTTTTGGCATTTTATGTAGCTATGAAACGGAAGACATTTAATCGACATAGCTGTTGAGAGGAGGCTGTGTTAGGAATTCGTTGCTACTACACATCTGATTATGGAATCGTATATAGATAAAGCGTACGAAACATAGGAAAATGGATAGTAAGATCCATAAATCTCGAGATCGCCTGGGTCTATTAAATGAACTTTTCTAGCTGCTATGTAATGCTTTTAGTTGTGAACTGATAACTATTAATAGGTTAAAAAATTCGAAAAGTTGAAGGGTAGGTGAAGGATAAATAGCTTCCTCTGAGAACACAAGTGGGCATTGATGACTTTTATAAACTTAGTAGTGTCGGAATAGACATTATGTCTATCCTGTAGGATATACCTACCTTAATAGTTTTCATGTCTTCTCACTTGCTTCTTTTAATATCGACGTTAATGGTTCAATTCTTATTTCTTATCTATAGGTCTGATAGATTATGATAGGTTTGCAGCTACGAATCTTGTACACAGATTAAGCATAATTCATCTAGATAATAGACGCCATATGATTTCAGAATTCAATTGCTTGCACTTGTGTAAGAGCGAAAAAATGTATTAGCTACAAACGCCTTTGATTCTTTCAGAATAAATTTGAGGACAAAATCAGATCAATTTTATGTCTAACAAAAATTTCAAATCTTTATTTTGTCTCCAGTTCATTAAGAAAATCTAATAACAAATAATTTGCGATTATAGTGATGATAAGTAATTAAGATCTGATTTTTTTTAAAGCTTTCTTTTCCTACCAACTTTTTAATGTCCTTTGCAGCATAATCGACCCATATCGACTTAATACAGTTTATCGCCGGCAGTTCACTAATAAAACAATTCAGCCTTATGTTAATGGCAAATATAAGCGTTGCATGAGTTACCATTTGCATATGCATCGATTCAATATACAAATCAAAGCTGCCTTTGTCGACAATTTGTTCTACACTCATACACAATACATGGAGGATGCTTTTCAGAACTCTTTGTTTGCATCAATTTTATTCATGATAGGTTAGCATAAAATGATACACATTGACAATAGACGAACGTTATCCAATATTGTAGTTATACTTGGAAAGATACGCAGATCATCAGTAAAGATATTGACTTGAGGAAGATGGCCTGAATCCAGGCAATAGTTCCACATGATGACACGATGAATTTCTGTAATTTTTCAAAAGCTCATTTCCAACAAACACTCAACACAACATAAAAAACATTCTCTAATAACTCGCAATACCTCCGGTATTTCATTACTGCAATGAACTTCATAGAAATGCAAATTAAAGATCGCCACGGAAACGCTGTGATATTAACTAAAAACATGAGAGTTGTAACTTAGTCTGATGCAAAATACTTTTTATGAAAGCATGTGATATGACGTTATTAACACATTGAATACTTGTCACTTCTGGATTTGATCAAAGCCAACAGGACAACACATGGCTTTGTGGCAGTTTTCAAAATCAGTCATAGCTAGTACAGTACTTGATAATCTAAACTAGTAGACACTTGACGTTGTAGTTACGATGCAATAATTACTGATCATTTCAATGAATTGCTTGACTGGAGCAAATTTAAGATGCTATCTAACACTAATGGCCACCTAAATGCAGATTATTTTAATGCTTCATATTTCAATATGAAGCTAGCAATTTTTGCTTTGATGCAATTTTGATAACTTTTAACTAATTTAACCTTCACAACTCAATCCAAAAAATCAAGAGGTAATGTCAGTGATCATTTAGTATGAGCGATGAGTACATTATATAGAAATGAAAACTAAATATCCAACTGCATTGTATTTTATCGATCTATTAGTGCGGAAGGCGATGCCCTGCGGAGTAACGGTCCCATTGAATTACAATGATATTCGCCTCCTGGAAAACACATGAATGAATTTTAAATACGCGGAATTGGCACCAGACATCTTTAAGCTGAAAAATGTAAAAGGCATCAAATGCATTTCAGAGCAAGTAATGCGTGCAAGGATAGCTAATGTACATGATTACTATTTAATAACCATAGCTTTTCAAGGCTTGTGTATTTGATATAAAACATCACATAAGAAAATAAGTTACAAAAAAGTACATCTGATAGTTGTTGCCACTATATACCACTAACCTGAAGAGTCTTCACGATAAGAGTCAATTGCTGCCATTAATACTCCAATAGTGGATGAATTCCTATTTCCGAGCCTGCAATGAAAAGAATTTGATTTCGTGTCAAACGAGTCCAGTCGATTGAGGATTTAGATTAATTGATATCGAGAATTTGGAGTTCAAACATCGTAGAAACAAACCATATCTTCACATACGTGATGTGAGACTTTCACAACCGAGACTCGAGTTTGAGATATTTATTTGTTTTTTTAAATCAAGTGTCTTGCACCGCTTTTCTTTCAAATGATCTACCTATGTACAAAGGAATCAAGCGTTTCGATTGCTAATTTTAAATTACTTTGTTGTCATATGTAATTAATTTCGGTCAGAATACATTGATCATCATCAGACAGACTTATCATAAATTCAAAATGGGTCAGTTACATCAGCTTTAAAAAAACAGGAATTTTTCAAAAAAACATCTCAATAGAAATATTCATGAAATGTTAAAAAAATGCAAAACTTATTGTACCCCATAATCCATGAGTTGGGGCATTCATACCAGCAGTAGCTTGACCGCTGTCTAGTACTTTGAATAACATCATTCATAGCTCATACGTGCGTATATAGAAACATCCGATACTTCGACATGCGCCTTAATCATGAACTATGAAAAGAAGAGCATAAAGTAAGCAAAACTATGGTAAAAAAGGCAAGTGCAAAAGCCATCATAGATGCAAAAAAGTGACTGGATAAACATGTAAGACATAATGACAATTATCAAGATAGACAGATTGCAGGATCATAGATGAAAAAATAACGCTTGTTAGAAATGCGAATATAATGGATTTAGAAAATAGAATCTTCTAAATATAGACGGCCTTAAAGTTAAGCTGGCAACCATTCAATCCTCGCGACAGTTTGTTCAAACGTACACTACATTCCTACTTAACCGAGCTTTTCATGTCTATTAAACTGATACTGATATTTCTTGACAGTCATCATGGAATTACGACAGTAGAATATTGCTTATTTGGTAAACAACGGCTTTCAACATTAGACAACAATGCATCCTGTTTCTCGCTCATTGTCATCATCCCGTTGTTATTCATAACAGTTATCAGAGCTTTAATTAACTTCAATTTAATGACTTACTAATATTGCGTTTTTATTCAGCATTATGTTTTGGTCACAGCCTGGTCACGACAATATTGTTGAATTTGCAATGAGGTGGTCTCTAAATTCAGTCACATTTAACGACGGCCAATCACATTCTTAACATCCATAACATCCTGTTTCAATCTCTCTCCGTAGGTGCACCGTGTCACGCGGGAATCCATTGAGTGAGTGATTTTCTCTCATTTTATCTCCACGGTGATGAATTTCAGAGCCACTTAGACAGACCAGACCAATGCAGGATTTTTTTCCACGGCTAGCCTGAGTTCACGAATTGCTGTGACTCCCAATGTTATGTACTTAATTTCTGTACTTTCTTATTTTTCACTGTATCACATGATTAATTGACTAAACCTCAGGAAGAACCACTTATCCACTGGCATTCGCTTACATTGTTACATACATCTTCGACTTCAAGTATCAGTTAGTCAATAGCGTCGCCATCAGTCCTTGAATTCAACTCTTATTGAAAATCATAGGTCACATCATAATGCTGTCAGACATGGTTTCTCATTTTCTCATGGTTTATATGGTGCGAAAAGTGTTCAGCGTTAATGCGAAGGAGTGGGTAGCGCCCTCTACTTTGAAAAACATTAGATTTTGTGGTAGCAATAGATGTCTTTGCTGTAAATCTTTGAATACCGAAAATTGCTACGAAAGTTTCAGTACAGGCAACCGGTTTATCTTTGATCAGCCAGGTGTTTTTACTTGTAAAAGTAGAAATGTTATTTATCTTATATCATGTAGCAGATGTGGAATGCAATATGTAGGACAGACAAAGCAACCGCTACATTGTAGATTAAATGGTCATCGTCATTCAGTATTAAAAGGTCACTTAAACACATATCTTAGCAATCACTTTAAGCAAGATCATCATTCTTGGACTGATGTTGAATTGCAAATTATTGATCATGTTGATGACAATATATACATATCACCGGAAGAGATAAACAGAGAGCTCAACCGCAAAGAAGACATGCATATCAAGATGCTCAATACCTTATACCCGTTGGGTTTGAATGATAGAGTTTTGGGAGGTGGATGTGTATCTCAGCAGTCCATATCCAATGATCAATTTTTTAGTTATCCGATTAGCAGACGAAAAAGGAGTCATGGAATAAGAAAATCGGGTAGAAAAAGCTTAAGTATTATGGAACTTGACAATACCTATCAAGAATTGCAAGATTCTTTTGAGACGCGTAGGATGTCAAAGTTTTATCATCATCTAAAATCTCTCCCTGAAACTATGCTAAGAGCCATTCTAGGCAAGACAAGGGATGAGGCAAACATGATGACATTTGTACTAACAGCATACATTCAAAATAAACTTAACCTAGACTCGGAGAACAAAAATGTAAAAGAACGAGCGACCATAATCATCCCGTTCGAATCTCAGACAATAGACTCACTCAATCTCATGTCTATATTCTGCGATCACAGTGTGTGCAAACTAATTCCAAGTACAATTCAAGAACGTTATCCACCGAAAATATTCTATAAATTAGATAAACCCACTGCATTGAAGTTTTGCAATTATGGGCGTTTTTTGAATAACCTAAAGTTTCAGGATGTGATGCACATCATGAACAATCCATGCTCATGTAGCAAGAGGCAATCCTTTGTTTACCCACATTATGGTCACGTAATAACGGGTGATCTGGATATTGTGGATGATGAAGACTTACGTCAACTCTTCAGTTTTGGTACCAAACACAGAATCCCCAAAAGCCTTAGTTGGAGTGCCATAACAACTCAAATTAGTAATTCATTAGATGAGCATATTACAAAAATAAGTACGAAAGAGAAGCTTGAGGCTACTTTATTCTCAGCGTGGAAATCAAGAATCATGGCACTGATTAAAGATCGAATATATCTTGCCAAGAAATCCTCGAATAGATTTCGCGCACACAGTAATCGACACAAGATTAATGTCAAAATGGGCAAAAATCTGAAAGAATTGCAGAATGACGTCATAATTACGCCAGTTGATAAAGCATCTAATAATTATGCCTTCATTTGCAAAAAGTTTTATCTCCAAATTCTCTTAGCCGAGTTGGGAATTGATATTTCCACGTCGAACATATCAGGTAATGATACCTATGGTCCAGAGCAAATTTTAGCGCAGAATGTAATTGAGCAACATACAACAATTATGAAAAGCGAGTTCAAACTAGCTGTCTGTGAAAAAGACAGAAAATTACCAAAATTGGATTCCAAAATTTCACAAAACTCCATGCAAATTTAGATTCATAGCAGGAGCACGACAATGCACATTGAAAAAGCTTTCCATCAAAGTAAATTCAGCCTTAAGTATTTTGCGTGACAATTTTCAGAGATATTGTATGGCAATTAAGAGAAACAGCGGTTTCGATTGCTTCTGGAGTATAAAGTCCACACAAGAATTTCTACACAGATTAAATTCGACACAAGTGCATTCATTGCAAGTTTTCGATTTTTCAACCTTATATACGAATCTTGATCAAAAATTGATTGAAGATCACATATTCGCTATTATGGATTTGGTGTTTAATTCCTCAAATAGAAAATTTATTTGCATTGGATATGATAAGTCCTTTTGCTCAATGAAAAAATATAATGGCTATCACTGTTTTGATAAACAGAAGTTAAAAGAAGCCATACATTTCCTATTATCACAGACCTACGTCACATTCGGTAATTTAGTTTTCAGGCAGATTAAAGGCGTTCCAATGGGAGGAAATTCTGGTCCACTCCTAGCTGACCTATTCCTCTTACACTGCGAATATGTTTTTATGCAAAATTTGATAAAAACTAAGAAATATCATTTAGCACGCTTGTTATCACCTACATCAAGATACATAGACGATATATGTGTTGTCAATTATAAACACTTTGATTCTTTGCTTCAAATAATTTATCCACCTGACTTGTTGGCGCAGAGAAATGGTGATAGCAACAAAGAGGTAGTTTACCTTGATGTGAAAATACAAATCTCACAAAACAGCTTGAGAACTTCAGTATATCACAAGGTAGATGACTTCTCTTTCTCTGTGGTGCAACTGACTTTTCCGGAGAGCATGATCCCATTACAGATGGCCCTACATGTTTTCGCGTCGCAGGTAGTCAGATATTGTAGAATATGCTCGAAGTTACAAGACGCTGTACACAAAACTAACAAGACACTAAATATCATGAAATCTAGAGGTTATTCTCAGCATGACTTGATGAGTTACACAGAAAAGGCTCTCACAAGGCATAATGAATCGCTTCACAAATATGGTCTTTTCTCGGCTCGACAATTCACTTCACTCTGTGAATTTCAATGAGGCACGCGACCAACAGACGACTCACATTTTCCTTAATGCCTTGCTGCATAGGTGAATAAACGACTAACAATGACTTGTAGCCATCATACGGGGGGCGGTGAAGAGTGAATACAGAGCGCTTAGCGTGGCTTGCGGGAGATGAGAGAGCTCCCATTGTTAAGTCTTGATGTATGAGGCGACGTTTGTGTAAAGGCGGATTACATATTTATCACACAGCGATTGCATCTTTATGGGATTCGAGGATGAACAGGATCTGTTTACTTGTGGGAATCGAAAAGGCAAAGATTGATGTACAGGATTTGTTTACATGTGTGGATCGCAAAAAGCATACTGTATTAATGATGGGATGAATTTAATGACAGGATCAGTTTACATGTGGGAAACGCAGCAATTGAATGATGTCTGATTCATCTTTGTGACATATCTTTCAAGACATATCATTACCTATTCAGTATTTTGTCAGCCACTATGTGTGGGACCCCGCTCGTCTGGGTTTGAGTGTTCAGGTTAGGGGTCGAAACGCAACTAGACGAGTACCTGATGACTGACGGACTGCAGTATTATGTTTTATATCCCTTAATCGGTAGCTGAAGTAGTGGTCGATGTATTGTAATTCAAATGAAGAAATGTGGAATTACATGAAGTACTATAGACAGATGAAGAAACTGGCGATAACAAATTCAAGTGAAGAAATAGTATTTTCCATGTGTAGTCTTAGGTATAGTGTGTATAGTTTCATTGCTTTCGGTGTAGTAGAATGTCATTGTAGTTCTATTGTTTACCTCCATTATCCACTTTCCACTTATCCACTCTTACCATTATCCACTTTGTGTAGTGTCAGATATAGTTCACTTGTAATCGGTGTAGTAGCATCGTTGTATTTCCATATTTTACCTCCACTTTTCCAATTTCTATTCATCGGCTTCCTGTTGTTTTATAATATCCATTTTTAATTTCCTTAACCTATGGTGACCATTGTCTTATTCTATTTCCACTATCAGCATCTGTAGTCGGTACAGTATATTAGACGTCTGTTTTGAACGTGTATACGGCAGTGTTTGGAATCTATGGTATTAGTACAAGTCTTAAGATTTCCATTTTTACCAGATATTGGGCCAAAAGCTGATCAATTTTAATTCGTTTCCACGAGAAAGCTACATTGAGTTCTTTTAAGAACTGATTAATCCAATGGTTACAGTAGCATTGCCTTTGTACACTTGCGGATTGGAGAACGCCATCAGTCCTCATTAGGACTACTTTAACTAATAATTTAAATTAGTAAGCATTATATTCTATTATAAATGGCTACTGGGATGACTTTCATCATCGTATGAGAAATACTATTGTGCCATAATAAACTTCTCGAAGTAAAACGACTTTTCATTAGTCAATCATTCAAAAGTCATTTCGACTTTTTAAGGAATAAGTTTGGTGACGTAGTGAATGTGATCCGTCTTACACGATGATATAAAGTTAATTGAAAAAGAACGAACTGTTTTGCAGATTTCATGAGGAAAAGGGTCGCAATTAGTCCATTCCTCTTTTCCGCTGATTTTTGTGTCA
The DNA here is from genome assembly GCA_907163375.1 of Prostheceraeus crozeri. NCBI lineage: Eukaryota > Metazoa > Platyhelminthes > Polycladida > Euryleptidae > Prostheceraeus > Prostheceraeus crozeri. Next base: position 352,778 of record CAJQUW010002096.1, on the reverse strand, counting down.
CCTTTCTTACATGCTTTCTATGGTGGACATCCATCAATAGGACCCCTTTCATATTACAAAACACGTACAAAATGTCAAAAATCTCTTAGTATAATGCCCAGAAGGCCTCAGACATATGAGTAATGCATGTAGATATCGCTGTTGCAGATAAGGTATAACATTGTCCGGTTCATTTGTCTGAAGAAATTCCTTAGCACGCTGTTGACTATTTAAGTGATTCATCAGTTATCTCATGTTACTATTCGAATCAATTGATCCTCCTGGTGACTCAGGGTCGAACCCTCGAATCTGGGGAAGAAGAGACAATAAGCGAGGAGTAAGTAAGAGTAATAGTAAGGTGACGTTGACGTAGTTACTTAGCCCATGCGCTCTACTATACCTTTTGCCATAGTTGTTGTCTCAACCGGCACAGTTGTTGGCAATACAAGGTTTCTACAAGCTCTATGATCACTGCGTCATTCTCAAATCTAATGGAAGCATTTGCACGTCATAGCATGGTCATACCATTCATTTGACAAAGAGAGAATTCTAAGTCTTCAAAACTGGCATAGTTGTTGGCACAACCAGCATACTTGCTGTCAATGAAAAATTTGCTATAGAAAATTCGTCTCTGTGATTGAGGCTGTCTGATACAGTGAACCTGGACTTGTGAAATATCAGGGCAGAGAATGGGCCAGGTAAACTGGCCACGAGGTTGAAATCTTCGCTTCTTTTGAGTGTCTTTCCTGCTTAGTTACTTAAACTGACGCTTCTAAATGCGCTCTCCTATTGAGTTGGTCATCAGATTTTTGCTAGAAGCATGCATGACCATGGATTTTTTTATCATGCCGGAACGTTGAGTTAATTATTACATTAAGGAAAACGAATTTGATTTGCCTATCGTGATCATCCTTTCTCGGGCGAACTTTATGACGTTTGCACAGATAATTTCCATTGCTAAACATGCGATTTTATGTTAAAGACGCCGGGCATGACTTTCATGAACAACGTGTGTACATGACTTAAAAGGCTTATAGGGCGATAATTTCTGCAGTCTGGTCTGCTCTTCTAAATGACAACTATGAGAGCCTCTTTGAAGGTTTGAGGCACTTTCCCTGTTGAGAGAATAGCATTGAATAACTGTAACAGGGCATTGACTATTGGTTCGCCGCCAGCTTTTAGGAATTCAGAATAGATATTGTCAATGTCAAGACTTTTCCTGTTTTTCATTTTGAAAATCGCTGGGGTGATTTCGCACCTTAGGATGGGTTTGATGTCATCGCACGGCGGATCTTGAACATGTATTGGAGTGACTTTGTCTTTATGAAGGTCTTCGTAGAAGTTGGCCCAAGGTTCAATAATGTCATGTACTCTTTTTGAAAACACCTCATGCAGCACGTGCATCTAGATACTTTTTCGTCATCCCTGAAAATGGAATTTACAATATGGAGCAATAAAAATCCATCATATTTTCGCTTTCAGTGTGACAATATGGATGGAAATGCTTAATCAATGTGAACAAAAATTAAAATGCTACCTTGATAATTCATATACACCAAAGTAGACAGACAACCGTCTTGTTTAAAAACTAAGTATGAATTGTAAGTTAGCAATTAACCTGACAATTAAGTTGCTTTCTAAGTTACATTGACGATCAACTCTTACATGTATTACACAAAATCACCTGAATAGAATGCCCTGCATTATGATTCCCAGTCTTTTTTTGATTATCATGATATCCATCACCTCAAGTGAAAATATCTGAACTACTGCTAACAACTGTGCTGGTTTTGACAACAGCAATGCCGATTTTAAAATTTTGTGAATAGAAGTGTCAATAACTATGACTGATCTGCCAATAGCCAATATGTTGATTTGAAGAAGAAATTTAAAGACTTCCAACAACTATGCTGGTTGATACAACAGCTGTGGTAAAAGGTATGGTAATCCAGATAGTAATGTATTCAGAAGTGGCACACTTGCTTAATAATTATTGTATAACATGCCTACAAGGCAAAATATATACAATGCTTAAACAAAAGGTTTTAAAAAATTGATTAAAGAAACAAATGATTGCATGTATGGATTTTTTTAAGTTTTACAATGCATGTCGAATGTCCATAATTACATATACTTAACAATGGATAACCCACTCACTCGATCAACAATGTTTGTCGCCATATACCATATTTTCTTATTCTCTTTATTGCTTTTACTAGCCTAAGTAGGCCTAAACGCATTTTTGCCTCTTAATATCTATGAAACTTTTGCCCAACTCGACTCGACTCGAGTTTTAGCCGATTCGACTAGACTCGAGGTTGACAGAAGCCCGACTCGCAGGGACCTACCCAAATCATCAAGAACTGCTTTAACTATAATTCGTATGCATCAAAATTTGTTTTCTTTTGCGACGCACTAGTAATATGTTTTTGAATTATTGCTTCGTATTTTCTGTCATATCTATATAGTAAATTATTATTTCTTTTCGCTTTTTCTTCCATTTAGCTTGATCTGGTTAAATTATTTATTACATCAAAGGTGAACCTGTGCATTAAAATGGATTGAAAAAGATGATCATTCCGAGATAAATAATAAAATATCACCTTCAGTGATAATCAAACAGTGGCGACTCGTGACATTTGGTCCAGGTGGGGCACAAGCATAAAATTCCCACAAAATCACAGGCAACAGTCTAAAATGATCCTATTTTGTAAATGATACCATTCCAAACTTTGAATTTAATTGGAGATAGCCAATATTGAAAATTATTGACTATTTTCGTCTTCGTTATTTTGTAATAAATAACGAAAACGTCACTCAAAATGTCTCGTCTTTCAATATTGGCTCTTTCCAATTCGATTCAAAACATGACAGATATCCAAGATACTTTACCTAAAACCAAGTCCAAGCTTTACGATGCAAGGTTCTCATTGTCGTTGATCGTTGATACCACTTTCTCTGGTTGAATTTTACGTGGGCATTCCTATTTACTGACGCATTTGCCAGAAGTCACGAGTTGCTGAAGAACACGAGATAAGTCGATACCGCATATCTCAGCACACAAAAACTATGAAAATACATGTAGGCTATATAGCGAGTGAAGTATGCCACAATCAGTATGACTGCAGTAATGTCAACGGTAGTCAAATTATTTAGAAAAAGTCCAGTAGACCTTTTGGTGCTTCTATTCTTCAATCTAGAACTCAGAAAGTTTCATGTGGTTATAAGAAAATAGGCTATACATATCCGACTATATCAGTGTCATATTAATGTCTTTATCAGTAGATGCAAAATGATTATAATACACATCAACTTTTCGCCGAGTTACACGTACTTCACGAAAATCACAGTGAAAGTGACTTAAATAAATAGCCTAGTATGATACCTGGCAAAATTCAATAGAAAATATTCCATTGTGTATATTATCATCTCAATTTCTTAGGCCTATTTATTAACATTATGCAATGCACCTTACTCATTCGCATAAACTAATCCGCTTGTTTCACTAATCTAACATCAATCTTCTAAGAAAACTCGATAGTAGGCCTCCCGTGTGTCTCTGGCAAGCCAGTATGGATTGATGTCTTGAATTCCTTGACTGATAAATTCTATGACATTCATTTGTAGCATGTAACCCGCATATACTTTCAACATTCATCAATTCAGACTAGTGTAAAAACCATAGCACCATGGCCTCAAAGTTACTGTAAAAAATCGGGCATTTAACGGAACACAGTACAAGGTTTTGACTTCAAGAATTGCTACAACAAGACTTTTTTGCTAATAAGGGCACATTCTCCAATTCTCCTACATAATATAGTTATTACATAAGATCATGCAATCGTCAAGATATGCATTCAATTGTCAACACATGAATGATAGCATGACTTAAGTAAAGGGCAACATGACAAAAAGTCACGTTGCGTTGTCAACATGTAAAAAAGGCCTGTACTACGAAACACTTTTTTCCTGCTCTACCAAAAAAAGCGAAAAAAACAAATGCCACTCGATAAAAGCGAAATTTCAGGCATATTTTCGAAAAAGCGAATGTCTGGGTGGTCTGTAAGCATTGAATATGTAAACTTCATGTTATACATGTGCACGTCACTGCATCTAGTTACACGGCTTAAACAACATTTTGTCTATCACTCAGACTTTGAATAAACATCATGAATTACTTTAAGCTTCGTTCAACGCCGTGCTCTGTAGGCATGTGTAATCGTCAAGGAAAGCAAATAAGTGTATTTTTCTCCTCGGTAGCCGTAAGTCATTTTATCTTCACAAATACTTCTCGGTTTAACTGTCTTGTGATTCTCCGTCCTTCCGAGTTAACGCAATATTTTCGGGAGTGTGCCTACCTAATATCTTCACTTCGGCCTTTTTCAGCATCAGTTAGGTGTCCAAAAGGCCTCAATAAAAAAATCTACAGAACTCATTCAGCGATTTTACCACTTACGTTAGACTTTCGACGCACTAAAAAAAGATTATCTCATGTACCGGCCGGTATGGTATGCTGATTCATGAACTGCTTGCTGATTAAAGTTTTCAATCCCGAGATCCCGGGATTATCGTATTGTTACGGGATTCAGAATCCCGGGATCAGGTAACCGGGATCCCGGAATTCGTTAGCACCTGCTTTTAGGCAATTGGGCTGTATGAAAATGGAGTAATAAGCAACAATAAAGACAAACCTAATTCATTAAATTGCAAATTGCAAAATGTTGTTCTGCTTAAAACTTTTTCCTTTTTCGTTATCAATATTAGACCTAAACTACAAAAACTGCATAAGACACGGTAGTCGTATAATTACATGCTAGTGTGCATTACTTATTCTCACACTTTTATCATATACACCAGAATTAGGTTTGGCTTATCTTTGTGCAGTATGGGAAAGTTATCTACTTCAATTGATATCAAAAAATATAACTATGCTCAGGCAGTCGAGAGAAATAGAGAGCGCTAAGCATACAAGCGCAGGTACAAATAAATATTTAATCAGTTTTTGAAGCGATTATTATACAATGTCGGCCTTTATCAGAAGTAACAAAAGTCGCGGGACTTGCATTTCGATTTGAAATCACATACCAGGTTGCGACAACGTGTAATGAGTACACGATAACCAGATCTACTTAATGTTATAGTTTATGCCTGCATGTTAAAAGAAAGCTAATTATTAAGTCATGGACATTTAGGCACATGTCTATCTGATATCATAAGCTGTACTGTACAATGCATCGTTCAAAATACTCGTCTAAGAATTCAAAACAACGGGTAGTATTAATCAGCCTTCGTTAGCCAAAGCATATTATTAGTAAATGTACCAAGCTTAATAATCCCGCGATCGCAAAAATCACGGGATCCCGGGATGAGAAGATGTCGGGATTTTGAAAAACCCTGTTCCAGATGCTAACCTCACATCATACTCTCACAGTAAAAGGGACTCACAACGCGCTGTCTTTGCTCTGACGCTCAAACAATCAGAAGCGTTAGGGCTCCCTCTCGAGTGCCTATTGTCTAATGTAATCATCGCATGTAAATTCTGTCTATTTGCTCATGTCGTGAAATGAACTACGCTAAAGTCACTTCAATCGCGATACTTGAGCGAGCCCATTTCGCTAGCGCTATTGTCGCACAAATAGAGTCGATGCAGATGAAATTTATGATAATTAAATAGAGTCCACTACTGATATTGCAGGTAATTTGAAATTAGACAACATCTCAATAGGTGGGCACTGTGGATGAGCCGGCACTGAAATCAAACCTAAAATGCTACTATCAAACATTCTAACTAAAAGGTTCCCAAAAGGTTACCCTTTTGGGTTCATTAGTATTATATTGTGTTTTCCTTCAATGCATGTGACGATATTGATTTAAGCAGTGCCGCAATTCTCGTCAAATATATTTTTGAAAAAGCAGAAAGAACATACTTAAAACGTGGATAAAAAAGCTGTTTTGCGGCCGCTTGCGAAACTGCACAGTGATTTGAACAACACTTAGCGCATGCAGATTCAACTGAAAATTATATTACTGTGTGCATTTATAAATCACCTTTCAATTCAAGTAGGCTATTGGCGACATCTCTAGATGCACATGAATTTTCGGAACATCTTATATTTAGAAGTATGGAAATATATATCTCATTAGATGAAATTTCAAATTCATTATCTACCCATTCTTCGACATAAGAAATACCTTCGCCTGTCGACTATTGGAGACATCTCTAGGAGAACATGAATTTTTGGAGCATCTTATATCCCTGGAATGGTATAGATGAAAAAAGATTGCCCTGGCTTTTACAGGAATTGTTTATTCTTAGAAGTCCGATATTCCGCCTTCTTAGAAGGAAACTTGAAATGCACTCACACAACACAGACAAGCATGAAATATCAGCTGAATAATAATCATCTACATGTAGCAGCCGAGCTTAATTATCGCAAAACTTATATTCTCTTACTGAACTAGGTGTCAGAGCACCTTACTCACAAGAAAGGAAATAGTGAGTGTCCTGTACAATTATTTACAAGAGAGTCCTGGTTACGTAGAAAATGAATTGATTCGAGAGCAAGTCGCGCGGTGTGGTCTAGCTCAACTGTCAAAATGGCCCATTTAAGACATCTGTCCGGCATTTCCCCATGGTCCGCTGTTACATGTTGATAGAAGGCAGAAGTTGGTGAATTGACATGTTCTCTCAACCGGGATTTGACAGTTCTCTTTGTTCGGCCAATATACTTCAATGAGCATTTTGTACATGTCAGCTCATAGATTGAGAACTTTCGGTAACATTGATCAGTCTTGGTGCCCATTGTACATGTCCAGCAGTTAGGTTTGGGTTTGGGCCTCTACTTTTTCTCCTCCATCGCATGCTCAAGGGACGCTCACTCAGAAATATGAATCTGATGTTCTGATCGATTCTATATCTCTTACCAAGCTGGGAAATTTGTCTTCTGCTGCTATCATCTATGAATGGAAACCGAATGGGGGTCAGGTTTGTCTTCTTCTTTAAGAATGGAAGGACCATCATAATAACGTCTCACCAATTTCCTTGGATATCCGTTAGCTTGTAATCGCTTGCGTAACATCACCTTGGAATTTTCCAGTTGGGATTGAGATGAATTTCTGACAGTTCTCCAATTTTCCCCATTCAAAAGAGCTTTTTTCCTGTTCGTTTGGACGTGAGATATAAACGGCAACAGGTGTTGCTATGAAAAGGCTTGCTGTATATAGAGAAAGTGAATTCAATCTCAGGTTGACACCAAGTGACCAATGTATCCAAAAATGGAAAGCGATGATCGAAAGCTGATTCCAAGGTAAAATTGATACATCCATGTACATCGTTAACAACCTCCGATATGTCTATATCAGGTCGATATATCACAAATACGTCATCCACGTACCTTTGCCAGAAGAGAATATTTAGATTGTCAAGTATTGTGGTTTCAATTCAAGACATGAATATGGAGGCTAAAGTAGGTGCAGCACTGTTTCCCATTGCAATTCCCCGAGTTTGCTTGTAGATCTTGTTACCTAGAATGTAGGTATCCTTAGTCGTCGCCATAAGCAAAAGACTACCCAAAGCCGTTATTGAAAGACCAGGGAAGAATGAATGAAGTCTATGCTCTTCAAAGAATGATTGTACACACCATAGTAAGTCCAGATCTGCATCTGACCGAATTGGGATACTTCCGTAAAGATTCTGCACATCAAGAGAAGTCACAATCTGGTGGTGGGCTGAATTCGATAACTTTGTCGATGAAGTCACGAGTTGATCTTAAGTGAGAAGGCACAAACCTCTCAACTAGTGTCTGCAATCCTTCCAAAATGAAAACTTGTGTCGCACGTATCTCCGACTTTAGAGAGATTATCGGTCGTCCTCGGAGATTCCCATGATCTTTGAGCAGAGCATAAGGATTGCAAGGGAGTGGTTCACTGCCTTTGCATCTGTTTATTCGCGTTTCAAGCGATGTACTAGCATATTTCCGGCCAATGTCTGATAATTTCTGATTAATTCTGTTTGCGCTGATGTTGGCTGTGAGAAAGGAACCATTTTGTCATCGTTGTTCCATATTTTTCACATTGGAATAACAAAATGGATTATATAATTTATGTATTTGACCCATAGCAATATGTCACCGTCTATTTTTCATCACGTCATAGGGACATACACACACAAATTTTCATGTCCAGGACAAATGTTAGCAACTTATGTTTGTATCAACAAAATGCCTCAGACTATCTTTTCTTCCTTTATATGCATATTTCCGTTTTTCCAATTTTATCCGACATATCGGATAGTAATCTCTCAGCAAATCTATTTTGTCTGCAGCTTTTTCGTGACTAATTTCTTCTTAGTCTCGATTTGATATTCTTGACATCTGCGAGCAGATTTCATTAGCGTATGAGCTTCTTCCATTAGTTGGTGTGCTTTTTCTTCTTTGAAGCTTCCATTGCTTTCTACTCGATCTTTTCCAACCTACACTTAATTTTCACGGACTTGCAATCCATCATTTGCTCGGCTTTCAAATTTTCTTTGTATGACTTACGTATTCCGTCTTCATGGCTCCCTTGGTCTGTTTCTCTCTATCATTCAATCATACGTGACATGCTTCACATGCATTCGTCACATCAAGTAATCCTAGAGTAATCAGTCACTTTGAAAGGAGAACATTCACTCGACATCAGAGTTGCAGTGCAGTAGATTCAAGCAAGCTGCAAAGAGATGCTGCATTTCTGCAGTGTCCTAAGCTCATAACAGATTGATGAATCCTAACACATTTTGAACACCACCGAACATACATTTCAAATTATGGTTCCGACTAACTGATATGCTGATGATGTGATGGGACACACACTTTAGTTCCATCGAATCTTCACATAGCAGAGCGGCTCTCATCGATTGAAGACACGAATCCTGCAGTTCATCTGGTTGCACATCCTAAGCATCATCAATTACGTATTGCAATTATGATTGACGGAACATCTTTTAACAAAGAATTTCCACAACCACCTAACAATACGGCTCTTTGTACCGGTATCTGTTGGTGGGGCTTGATTTTCTTTCTTCTATGAAACAAGCATAGAAGCCGAAGCATTTCTGATGTCAAATTCACGTGTTAAAGAACATTCAATAGAAATTACGTATTCGCAAAGATGAATTATAGCGATCAGAAATAATGCAATTTCCAGAAAATAATAGCCTGGCTAAAACCATTTTAATCATCCATAAAATTCACACTGATGGGATTTATCTAGCAAATCCATATTTTATTACAATCACGAAATGCGAGAGCCCTGCGTAAATTCACGCAGCGCAAGACCACTGATTGCCTTACAGCTGGGGACAACAATTTTCTGCAGGTTGTGGAAAACCCCCAAAAGTTTGTAGTACTTGCGGTAATAAAGTTTTCATCGAGTAAATGGTTTACGGAAATATTTGTTTACATTGATTTCTAGCGATAAAGTGCAAGTACGCCATCTCCTGTGCTTCAATACAAAGTACCTATCCAAGAAAAAGCAAATTTGCATGTGCCGCATCATATGGGCCAATGTACATATTGAACAATACATATGAGACAATCAAAGCAAACTGATGCATCGCTGAAAAAAATTCATCAAACAGGAGCGGTATGTAGATTTAGGATTCAAGTAGGCCCGCTCATTTGTGAAGGAAGTTACTACATATAGAAATGGACTCTCTTCAATGACATTGAAATGTTTCAAACGGTTGGCTTAGTGAAAAGGAGCGATGCTGAAGTACAGTTTTTGGTTGCTGCTTAATTCCAGTCTTCATCTTTTTTTTATCTGGTCGATTTATCCTTCAAAAGTGCTTTCTGCTGAACAGCACCCAGCTTGTTCTGTAAAACTTCTCTAGTTATTCTTATAGCATTTTTTTATAAATTCACTTGGAAGTGGCGATAAAAAAATCTTCATTAATCACAAATGTCTTTTGTTTCGCTGACAGTGAACAGTTATATTTTCGTCATTGCACACGAAAGTTATGTTCACCAAGGTATTGTAAAGTTAATAAACATAAAATCAAATAGTGGGCTTCCAGGTAAGCTGTGCTCTCATAATTTGAAATAAATCTAACATCTTACATGGGAAAATTACATTAGACGTATTCTGTTGGTGATTGTTAGACAGCTATACTATAAAGAGAAAGGCTAGAATTCACTCCGTACATTGAGTAAACGAACACAATTATTGTGCTATTCTACGCGTAACTAAGTCTTACAAAACACATGACCAATTGCAATTCTGAAACACCTTTTAAAAAATGCAGATTTAAACAACATGCATGGACTGTTTCATTTGCCCCTAAATAGATTCATAGAAATTGGCTACATGAATAATCATAGAATCCGACTATTCGCTTTTCAAGACATTGCTAAAATTAACAAGACTGGAATTCAAAATATCGACTGTTGATACTCATTTCAGGAGATCATATAGACGCTGTATAATTTAATGTTGCAGTCCAGGAAAGTCAAGTGGATGACAGAAAAAAAATTCCAACAGCATCCCCGGTAGGAAATACTGTTCATCATACTGAAAGTAGGGAAGATCGAGTCAGAAAGAAGAGAGACTCAATCATTGAGTAGGTATAAGTAGAGTGTCGACCATAGAGTAGGGATATGCAGGTAGAGTGTCGACTCAGAAAAGTATCTGTATACAGTGAAAATTTTTATATCAAAAGATTCAGTTTTTTGCGGAGATTACGTTCCCATGGTTCAAAAAAATTATTTGAGCACTTTTGAAAAAACTCAAAATTTGGCAATTTATATACTACCGACATATATATATATAAATACTAATATATATATTCTATATTTATATATCACTACTCCTATATAAGTAGTGTCAAGCAAGTTGGATATCAAAGGGAATGAATATTTGCTAGAAAGCATCGTAAAAGCCGAAATCAAGCTGATTATCAAGGGAATTTCATGATCCGTATTGTAATGGAAGTCATGAAAAAGTCGTGATATTATTCGTGCTTTCTTGGCTGAAATTTCAAGTTTTTAATTCAATTTTCACCGGCATGATTTTATGATTCACTAAATTCATGTTTCATTCTTCATGAATCTGAATAGTGATGTGGAACCATTTACATCTTTCAAAGTTAAATGAAGTCATTGTCTTTGATTATGTGATTTTGCTCTGCCAGTAGGTTGCCTACGGTGATATGAATATGATCACGCTTAACGGTTAGAGGACGTCGAAATCTGGAGGGTCTAAAGGACAACCTGGGTGTAATACACCCGAAGCTATATTGTCCGATATTTGCCATTGAAGCATCGCCTGTCGAGGTTTATTAGTGCCTACAAAGCAATTCGACCCTGCGGAATTTGAATCTGCAGTCAGATTTGAGAAATTCGATTTCATTCACTATGAAAAACATGTTTTTTGATTTTTTACATGTACTTGTACATGTACATGTAACGATTTTTCCAATGTGAAGCTAGTTTGGAAAATCTTATTTCACTTTCTTGCACGATTCGGACCTGCTGATCAGCGCCGTAGCTAGCCTCTTTGTTGCCCTAAATGAACTATCATTTCCATCGATTTTAGTGTTCATGATCACATTTTCTTGGTCAGCCTTTCCTTCTGTTTTGACATCACTCTTGTAGTTATACGAGCTCTACCGGTAAATAGGGCCTACTCTTATTTCCTTGTGGAACTCATGTTTATGCTGATAACAGTATCCCATCTTGGCCTAAATTATTGTGTTAACTCTCTTTTGTTTTGCACTAACACATGCATGTGCGAGTAGGCCTCTATCTAAACAAAAATATTTCTTTTCGTAGGCCTACATAGTGATGAAAAATTTCCGGAAAATTTTGAATCAAAATTTTCCATGGAAAATTATGGAAAAAATTGGAAAATTTTGGATAATATTGGAAAATTATGGAAAATTTTGAAAGTTTTAATTTTTTTGATATGTCCTATAATTTGAGCGCTTCCACTTCCGAGGCAGCTACGTACCAATATCTTGGGTCTAAAACTCTTGATTTCATCATTATTTCGATTAAACCGATCGTAGCAATACGAGTTCCGTCCGCGGATTTTTGAACATTCCTTTGCCACCAGTAGCTTGTGCCTCATTTTTAGTTATCACACAGACACCGTTTGTGATGACGTGAATCTTGCTTTGGGCATAATTTCATGCAATATGTGAAAGATCTAGAGCAAAAATAATGTACTTCAGTTTGGAGTTTGCTAATTTTAGCTTGAAAAATTACTATGCAGCGTTGATCATAGTGATACAAATTCTTCATGTGTTGATGAACACGTGAAGTATAAGAACACAGTCCACACAGCATTCATGAGCATCCACATTGGAAGATATAAAGACTGTAAACTTGTGAGATATTTGGACACTAAAGATATCTGTGGTGAGTAAAAGAATATCTATGATAGCTTCTAACTTCTGGCGTAGGAAGAAAACCGTTCCAGGACACCATAAAATTCAAAAAAATAGTATCTTTAAAAACGACATAAATTCATGAATTTGAACCCTTTTTCAGGTTTTTAAGACCTAAATACATGAATTTGGTCCATTCAAAAAGTACCATTTTTTTCAAAAATGGAATTTTTAAAAACGACATAAATTCATGTATTTAGGTCTTAAAAACCTGAAAAAACGTCTAAATTCATGAATTTAGACCATATAAAAAAATATCCAATTTTTCAAATTTTTCAAAATCTCAAATTTGAGAATTACAATTTTTACCTTGAAAATCATGACCGTTCTAGGACACTAAAAAATTATAAAAGTTGAGAATCTCAAATTTGAGAATTACAATTTTCACCACTTAAATCATGACCGTTCTAGGACACTGAAAAAAATTATAAAAGTTAAGAATCTCAAATTTGAGAATTACAATTTTTCTCTCTTAAATCATGACCGTTCAAGGACACTGAAAAAATCATAAAAGTTGGTATTTTTAAAAATGACTAAATTCATGAGTTTAGACGTTTTTCAGGTTTTTAAAATATAACATGTGACTAAAAATATTTCTTTAAAAATGGAAGAAACAAAAATGGAAGAAACCTCAAGAATATATCCTTCTTTGTCTCAATTAAAAATAAGTGAATTAAATATTGAAAAACACAGAGATAGAGTTAGGTATATGAAAGATAAGGAATCACAATTATTATTTAAATTAGAGCATTATAAAAAATTAAGAAAGAGATGGAGTAAAGTTAAGAATGTAACACAAGGAATTGGCATATTCTTAACAATAAGTTTAGGTACTTTAACAATTGTTATATCTTCAGGTGTTTTAGTAATTCCAGTAGTTGCTACAGCTTTAACAGGTACGGGTGTTTTTGCAACTTCACTTGTTACAATGTTAGATAAATCTTTAATAACTAAGAAACGAAAATCATTAAAAACTAAGCATTTACATATTAAAGAAGTCTATGATAAGCTACATTACTACTTTCAAAGAGTATGTGATGATAATGTTATTACGTTAGATGAGATTGAAAAATTTGATCAAATAGCTAATGAAGTAAATCAAACCTTTCAATTACAGTCCGAAAAAGTTGATGATAAGAATAAACAAAATGGCAAAATTTCTAGTGATGGTAAAACTTTTAGTGATGATAAAATTTCTAATGAAGAAAATGATAAAATTTTTTTAGAAGAGCTAAAAACTTTATTAGACAACACTTTATTAAACAAAACTTAATACGAGAAAACTTTAAACGAGAAAACTTTAAACGAAAAGATTACAAACAACAAAGCAATAAAAAAATAATTTGTTCAGTAAAATGTTTTTGCTGTATTCCAATGTTACCACAAAATTCAAATATTATATTTTAAAAAAATAGATAAAATTAAAGCTGATAATAATAAAAAAAATAAAATATTAAAACATTATATTTGTATATTTTTATCACTCGGTAAACAATTGTTCGATAACTCTTTCATGGATTTTTTTATCAATATTAATTGTAATGAAGCCATAATCTTTTGACCAAGCATTATTACACGATTGTTTAAATTCATCTTTATCTCTTATACATAAATCTCTTAACAAATCACTTAAGTTTCTTGCATTTATTTCAAATAGTATAAATATATTTGCATTCTTTCTAATAACACTTCCGCCTAATGAATACATACTTTGTGTTAAATAAAATACACTACAGTTATTATGTCTACCTCTTGTGAAATAATTTCTCTGAACTGACTGATTTCTATCATTAACACAATCATCAAAAATTACACAATGTTTCATTGTTTTATCTAGTTTACTAGGATCTTGCATATTACCACTATCATCTATTAATTGTATTTTTATATGCTTATTTTTATTGCATTCAACTAATTGTTTATTTTTTGCTGCTTCTTCACACCACAAATTTATTTCTTCTTCATATTCAGATTTTTCGTATTCTTCGAATAGAGAAGCAATTGCTGTTTTTGTAAGATTATTTTCAAATCCATATTTTAAAAATTGATAGACGGGTTGTTCTGCTGTTGTTGTATAAATTATAAGATTGTTATAATCCAAAAAATTTGGAGTCGTTAAAATTTAGATAATAGATATGTTTTTCCACATCCTGATCTTCCGCAAATAACTGCTAAAACTTTATTAGATAAATTTGGATGATGATTAAATTTAAGTTTTTTTTATTTAAAGACATTTCATTCATTTTTAAAGTAATAAATTTATCCATTATTGAATTAGCGTTTTTAGAAACAAAAAAATAAAAATAAAATTTTAATTTAAGTTTATTTTCATTTTTTTGTTTCTAAAAAGATTAATAAGATTAATAAGATTAATAAGGTTAATAAGATTAATAATGAAAATGATAAAAAAAATCAAACTTCTCTAGTGTAGCGTGAAAGTTTATACCTCCCGAACCAAAAGATCTATCATAATCTCTTCACCTCCAAAATTTATTTCTTGTCCTTTTTCATCAGTGATTCTAATGCCAATGTTGTTAATAGTTTTTCTTGTAATAGGAAAATATATTAATGTTTGTGGAATTACATTTAATCTATAACCAATGGGTACAGTAAAAGCTGGAAAACTGAATATTAAATTTGATAATTTACCATTTATATAACCTCCTTCAATAATGTCACAATGTACAACAATTGAATTTATTTCAGTTATTTTTGGAATCTTCTCACCTAAATGATAACCTTGTCTATAGGTTTGTTTATTAAATCCTAATAGCTTTGACAATGATCTATCATGATTAAAATCAACTTGATGATTTTCGTCTAAAGTAAGAGAAAATTTATTAACTGCCGGTTCAACTGCAAAATGTAATTGTTTCTTATCTTTAAATGGTATACCTAAATGTCTCCTAATTTCATTTGATATTGTTTCAACTTCGTAAGAACCAGGAAGAAAAGTTAGTATTTTCCATGTTTTGCCTTTATCAGTAGAATATCTAAATTTATCATTCACATCTTTTATAACATTTTGAATAGTGTTAAATGTAGAGAAACTAGTCAATGCAATTTGATAATTTTTATTTTGTTCCAAATGTAGAATGGGTTCTAAATTACAAGTGTGTGATGAAGTAGTTGTTATAATTTTTAACGTAGTACTAAATTTTGATGAACCCAAAATCTCTGTTAGATTTTCTAAATGATTATTAATTTTGTCTAAATCTGCTGAACACATTTTTAAACTAAAAAATTAAATAAATATTTTTTTATAAAAAAATTAAAAACAACAACATATTTCAGCTACACTTTTATAATCCTCTTCATTTAGAATCTTCTTTTCTAACAGTCTTTTCAATATAGCATGAATTTCATTGAAACTAGAATTATGTCCTTCTTTTATTGCAGATATTAAAATATTTAATCTATTTAGTAATTCTTGTGGATCATCTGGTAAAAATATGGTTGTTTCTGTTTTCTGTTTTTCAGATAAATCTTTCCCTACTTTAACTCCCGTTGATAATAAATTTTCTAATTGTTTATAACGTCTAAGAGATTTTACTACACCAACTCTATCTAACATAGCTTTATATTTTATGAGATCTTCTACAGCATAATTTTTTAAATCTGCTCCTCTTAAAAGATCAACAAAATTTCTATCTAAACTAATAGGTTTTTTATCTGGCGTAAAAATTAATCCTCGTAAAGGTTGTGGAAATATTTCTTTACCACCAAGATAAAATCTTGCAAATAATTTTTTATCTAAAAAGAAAGTAGAATGTTCGAATAACATAGATTTTGGTAATTTTTTATCTATGTTTGCCTCTAACAAACCATAGTCATCTAATAGTGTTTTAAGTACAGGATCCGCTATATCAACACGTTTTTCATTAAGTTCTTTTTCAAGAGTTTTAAATGGTTCGACAGTTTTTTCATAATCAGTTTTTACTTCTTCAGTTAATTTTAATTGATCAAACATATCAGATTGAATACCAGCTTTTGTCATTCTATGTTGAAGATGATTTTCTTTCATAATATTTCTTTGTTTTATTAATTCGTCTAATTGTTTTATTCTTTTAAAATTATCAGCTCTAACTTTATCCATTTTTATATGATAATTTTATATTATTTTATATTATTATTTTATGTTATATTATTATATTATTTTATAATATTTTATATTTTTATATTATTTTTTTAATTTTATATATATATTAAATTTGTCTATCTTAGAAATTAGGAAATTAAAAAGGTGAAGTAGTTATTCCATCAGGTAAAATTTTTCTTTTATCATCAAATGGATCTAATGCTAATTTATGTTCTTCTTTTAAATACATTTTATGTTTCTTTGAATTAAGTCTATAATTACATGCTGTTTTTATTTCATTATTAAATAATGCATTTTTATAATCTTGAAATGTTATTTGATTAGCCACTGATGCCTTTGAAATTCCTTTTAATGTTTTATGTGTTTTAATATTATTAGTTGTATCATAACAGTAACATTTAGATTTTAAAAATATAGCTTCTGTTATGAAATCTTCATTTCCTTCTAGTTCATCTTTTACTTTACATAAATCAGAAGGATGAATGATATCTTTTATTTTATCTATTTGTTTAACAAGTGTAGAATTATACGGTATTGTTAATTCTAAGAAAACAGAATCGGTATCTGTAAAGTGTAATTTATAGTTTTTGCCATAAGCAGGTGCTAAATAATCATATATAAATCTATACATAAATAGTTTAGCTAATTCTAATATAGTGAATCCTATAAAATTAAACTTATCATGTTTTACGCTAATTCGACGTAAATGTACAGCACATAGTTCATCACTAAATCTAGTAGTTCTTTTATATGTAGGTTTCCTTGTTAAATTTTGAAATCTATCTTTATCATAAACTATTTCAATATTTTGTCTATTACGCACATTTTCTAAAGTCTTACCATAAAATGCATTATTCATTAATTTGAAGAACACGTTTCCAAAATCATCTTTATTTCTTTTAGCTATTTTACGTTTTTCAATATTGAACTCTATATAATTTTTTAACCATTTAGATTTTCTATACTCTAGTTTTCGATGTATTTTGGTGAGAATCATTCCATGATCTAAATACCAATCTAGCATTCTTCCTTCAACAACATACTTTCCTTTATTGCTTTGTGTTAACATAAGTTTTTTTGTTGGCCTATATTTCTTAGGAATTAAAGATTTTTGATAATCTGAAAAATCTTTTATAATGGGAATTTTGTTTTCTGGACAGAAAGGATAATATTTTGTTGCTTCTTTTATATAATCAGGGTATACTAAATCAACTTCATATATATAACCAAAATTACGATTTCCATCATATGTTTTTTGATAAACAAGATTATTACACCATGACATTTCACCTGTTGGTAATTCTTGTATCATGCAAGAAGAATATAAGCTATTAAAATCATAATATAACAAATACTTTTCTCTCATGAATTCATCAATTGCTTTTTCACGTTCTACTCCTTCTCGTTTCGTTCGAAAAATTTCTAATATTTTTTCTTTTTCTTCTGGAGATAAAGGTTTCATTATTCCATATTCTTGTGGATTTACTTTCTTATTATAACATTTAACATATCTATTACCTAAAACTGATGAAACTCCACCTCTAATTCCAGATTCAAAAAATAATAATTTATCATATGTATTTTCTTTATAATGTTTAAGTTTAACATTTGTATGTTTTAATCCTGCTAGCCATGTTAAACCTGGTGTAGAATAACAATAACATGGATCTATTCCGTAATATTCTAAAAACATATCACGAAAGTTTTCAAAAAGATCAGCTAGTATTAATACATCTATCTGTAGATATTTCATTGTATAATCATACATTGTTTTACAATTTAACTCTCTCCAATTTTTTTCAGCTTCTGCATAGTCTTCTTCAGATAATTGTGATTGTTTTAATGTTGATTTAAATTTATTTATTGGAGGAAGTTGTTTTTCTTCCATAATTTTATTCACAGAATTAAAATCAGTCTTCGACTGTGAACCACAGGTTTTATCTCCAGTTATATCAGTCTTCGACTGTGAACCACAGGTTAAATATTCATACGGAAATATTCCTTTTAAAGGTTTTAAATTATATTTATCTAATATTTTACATTGTTCGGGTTTCAAAGTTTTTCCCATAACATCTAATGAATAAGGAGTAAAAAATCTAAATGCATCTAAAATTCTAATACAACCTAATTGCATTGAAAAATATTCTTCTTCTTGTTTACATAGTACATTTATTTTTTGTTGTTGTAATTTTTCAGATGAAAATAAATCTTTCATTATTAGATGGAAATCATATTTAGAACCATTATAGAAATATAGAGGAACAAAGTTATATTTAAATTTATTAGCATTAAGATTACAAGAATTATGTGCTGCACCTCTATATAATCCATTTAGATGATCATGATCATTTACTTTATCAATATATCTACCTCTGCCAGTTTTATATTTATTTGTAAAACCTTTTCCACAGTAATAACAATTTATTTCATCATAAAATTCTTTTCTTTCTTCATTTGTTAATGGAATCATTGGCATATTTGTTTCAAGCAATTGTGAAAAACGTCCTTGTAGTTCTTCTACTTTCTTTGTAAACATTTCTGAACTATCTTCACCATAGTATTGTAAATATTCTGATTTAAATAATTCAGGATAATTTGAATGAATGTACATTCCCCAACATAATGGTTTTTGTTCAAATAAATATTTTTCTTTACTTTGTTCAGCTACACTTTTTCCAGAATTACAAACCGAAGGTTCTAATTGGCCCGTACCATTTTCAGAATTATAATTTTCAGAATCGGGTGAAGCCCTGGAACTTTCCGTTTGATTTTGTGTCATATTAACATTATATGCTTCAAAATCACAATAAATAGTAAAGGGTACTTTATTTTTAAAATACCATTTATTATATTCTAAATAATCATCTTTAGGAAAAGTATTTTGAACTGCTTCGTTTTGTTGACAATTCTCCAAATGTCTATTCATTTCTTCTAAAGTTCTAAAACTTGTCATACATTGAAGACAAGGAAAATTTTTATTATCTGAAGTTTTTGTAAATATAGAAACATCTTTACACAATATAAAATGTCCCTGATAATATAATATATTCGCTTGTGCTGGCTGTTTTGTCTGTTCTAGTTTTTCAAATTAATCTTTATATATTTCATGTGTTTCATTAATTTCTTTTGTAATATTAAATGTATTTCGATGAAAATTTTGATTTAATATTTGTAACTGATAACTATATTCTTTATCATATTGTTCTTTATATTTGTAGACATTTTTTTAAAGATTCATTTATTTTTTGTTTGGTTTCATTTTCTTCATTATTTAATTCTTTATTGTCTTTATTGTCTTTATTATTGTCTTCATTTAATTTTTGAATTGTTTCTATCTTATTTTGATATTTATGGCCATATTCTTGTACTAATATTTTTGTTTGTTGTTGATAATCTGTTTTACATTTTTGTAAACTTTTATTTAAATTTTCTAATTTTTGTTGATATTCTGAAGATAAAGATGAATATTTGTAATTATAATCATCAGTACGTCCTTTATAATTATTATGATTAATCATTATTGGTGATAGTGTTTTAACAAGTTCAAATTTTTCAGTACATATTATATTTCCTTGGTAAAAAATATTATGATGCATGTAATTTCCTCTATCATTATATACTATTTCTGATTGACATAAATTTTTATTATTCAAATAAAATTTTTTTGAATCTGAGTAAAGTGGAATAATTTTACCAATAGAAACATAATTCACATCTAATTCAAAAACATTTACTTCAATTAAATTTTTATTCTTTTTATGAAACTTTATTAACCTATTATAATCATATGGAAATTCATCTAAGCCATCAGAAAGATCAAATTCATTTATGTATTCTTCTTTATTATAATGACTTAGTCTTTCTTTATGATATTCTGCAGGATGTAAATGTGCTATAATACTCCACAGAAAACAATAATCATCTTCATTTTTTATGTTGATTAATTGTGGTGAACTGAAAGGTAAAGGAACATAACTACCACCAGTATTATTTTTATATTTATCAATTACTATTTTCTTAGGTAGTATTTTAACAAATCTCCAACCAGATTCACGTAACTGGGCTTCAATTATACAATTTTCTAATTTAAGTATCATTTGTTCAAATATAAGTTGTATATCATTTACATTATGAATTTCTTGTGAATTTGTAAAATGTCCTTGTATTATTTCTTCAGGAATTCCATCAGGTCCATTTTTTGTAGAAAGTACTTCTACATTCATATAACATTTGAAAGATTTCTTAAATATATTATAAAAGTTAGTTAATACATTATAAAAAGTTTTATCGGTTTCATTATATTCAACAGATTCATTAAATAAATATTTTATATTTGCTAAGGCTTCATCGGTTCGTTCAGCTTCATCAAATTCATCTATTTCGTTAAATTCATCAGTATCGCTAAATAAATATCTTCCATCTGGTACATGTTCATCTTCACTATTAAAAACTTTTTTATATTCCGAATGTGAATAATCATAAAATATTTTTTTAACTTTTATATCAGTAGGTAATGTTTCTATATAGTTTTTATAATTATTTAATTTCGATATATTTCCTTTATCAACTCGTTCTACATTTTGTAAATGCATTTTACTTTGTAGATGAGATTGATAACTTCTTTTTGTTTGCAATTTTTTTTCACATAAGACACAATAAAACTTTTCCATTTTTTTTATTTTTTTAGAGAAAATTTAAGAAAAATTTGTGTTTTAATTTTTAAAGAAAAAATTCTAAAAAAATTATATTTAATAAATTTTTTTTAAAAAAAATGTTTGAAGAGTATAAAAATAATTATATTTAATTATAAAAAAAAATGTTTGAAGAGTATAAAAATAATTATATTTAATTATAAAAAATAAAAAATGTTTGAAGAGTATAAAATAGAACATGTACCAGTTTTAAAAAATTATAGACATCCTACAAATCCACTGACACCTAAACAAGAAGTTAAATTCTATTATCACCATAAATACATGCAATTTGTGAAAGATTATAAAGTAAAACATGGTATACCTAAATATGCTAAAACAAATGATTTTCCACTCTGTTTAAGAAGTTTTAGAGTATTCTTGGCTTTTAATAATTTATGGTGGTTAATCAATAAAGATAACTTAACAGTATATGATTTAAAAACATTACAGAAATTGAACATTCCTCCATATATTTAAAAAATATGAAAATATTTGGATAATTTAAAAAATATGAATAATTTGTTTAATTATTAAGTATTTCACTTACACCATTTATTAATGGTTTTATATCATTATATGTTTTTTTTGCTTCATCAAATGTAGATTTGGCATCAGAAAATGTAGATTTAACATCAGATATTATTGGTGTTGCTTTTCTTAAACCGTTTCTAACATCATTTATTGCAATTTTTAAATAGTTTAATGTTTCATTATCTTGTAATCTGTTAGGTATTGGTATACCAAATTTTGCATTTAAATAATGATCAAAATAAAAATAAAATGTATCAGGAATAATTTTTAGTGGTACTTTTGCTTCAGACTCTAAAAAGATAATTATTTGTTCTATAACTTGATTTGATAAATGTTTTGTATTTGCATATATTCTAATATCAAAATCTTGAGAGTTATTATAGATTTCATGTTCAGTATCTACTAATATATTTAAATCTTTATCATATACTTGCATATGTTCACTTATGGTGTCAACACGTATTATTCCATATTTATGTTGTGTATAATATGATAAAGGCATATTCATTTTATAATTTTTATTAATATCATTAAAGAATGCTGCATTATTTTGTGTAGTTGTAAAAAATGTTTGAATGTTTTCTCTAATCTTATTATCTACATCACAAGCTTTATGAGCTAATACAACTATTTGAATATTTTGATGTCTTCCTTTTGTAAATATTTCTGACATATTTTTTTGTTTTGATAAACTTGCAACATCATCTAAAATTAATAAAGATTTATTTTCAGGTGTACCAGCAAAACTTTCCATATCTTGTAACTCATCTAATTGTTTATCATTATAGACGTTTGTAAAAGTCGGCCATTCAGAAGTATGCATACAAAAAATATGTACTTTTGTTTCGTCCTTATAATATTGGTTTATATATTTTTTAATAAACGTAGTCTTACCACTTCCAGTTTTACCGTAAACAATGAAATGTAAATTTTCTTGATACATTTTACCTTGTTTAATATTTTTATTATTAGTTTTATCCTTAATCTTATCCTCCTCAGTCTTCCATCCTTTAAAAGTTTTTATTTCTTGTTTATAAAAATTTATTCTCTTTTGTTCCTCTGTTAGAAAGTAACCCCATTGATTTCCAATACATATAACAAGATGATAAATAAAATATTAAAATACATGCTAACAATATTTTTATACAATGAAATTTTAAAAAATTCCAAAGACGTGTAAGATCTGATTGTGGTATTTTTTATTAAGAGATGAATTAGGGGTAGTGTCTCTAAATATCTTTTATTATATATATTTTTATCTATATTATTATATATATTTTTATTTATATTATTATTATATCTAGTATTATATATAGGTTTATCTACAATATTATTAATATCTTTTAGATTCGGATCTTGAGGGGTTAGTGTATCTTGAAACTCAGTGTTATTCATATAATTATTTATTATTTCATTAAATACATTAAGAGATTTATGACGACTTAGATTACTTTTATTACTTTTATTACTTTTATCACTTTTAATTATAACCGGTGAATATAAATCTTCCAAATTTTCGTTTTTATTCATTTAATATTTTTAAAATAAAAATTTAGGAATTATTATTTTTTAATTCCGGACTCGCATTCTTACACTCTTATGAGTGTTTTTAACCTCTGTAGAACCTCCGGAATGTGTCGGAATTTTTGTTCCTATACTCAAAAGAAGTATTTTTAGTCCTCTCCTCTCTTCCGGAATGCTTAAGAATATTTTAATAAAATAATATTTTATTCTTTATAAAAAAATAATATTTTAATATATATAAGATTATTTTAGTAGAAATACAAATATTTTAATATATATAAGATTATTTTAGTAGAAATACAACTATTTTAGTAGAAATACAACTATTTAAATATATAAGACTATTTTAATAATAAAAGTAATTTTATCTAATATAAATTATTATTGTTTTGATATAAATTATTATTTTGATATAAATTATTATTATATTGATTATTATGTTGATTAAGTTTTGGACACAGTGTTACATGTCGCTGAAAATTTTTCTTTAATATAATTTTTTGACAACCTCTACATTTAACTTTTTCTTTTAAACAATCCTTACACTGATATTTACTATCATAAAACTCTGTCTTAGGTTTAGTAATTTGACAACTTGTACATTGTCTTATAGAACTTATACAAGAATTATAATGATTAGTAATTCCTTGAATTGTAAAATATTTATTACAATTACGAAATAACTGATCTTTTAATTTATCTTTTTTATTTTTTTTAACCTCTTCTGGTTGTTCGCATAATTTTAAATGACGTGCAAAATTTTTAGACGTTATATTTTTATTACATCCAGAACATATTTTTTTGTTATTACATTCAACAAATTGATTTTTATCAACATAATTATTTTGTGCTACATTATTATTTTGAACAAAAGGATTATTTTGTGCTACTTAATTATTTTGTGCTACATTATTATTATTATTTTGCCTAGGTTTATTTTGTCTAGCAGTATAAAGATTTTGTTCTTTATCTGAAATAAATAAATGCTTTAATCTTTGTAATGGTTGCTCTGATTGAATATTATTATTATACTGAATACTATTATTAGGTTGAATACTATTATTAGGTTGAATACTATTATTAGGTTGAAATTGATTCATATACATACCACATGGTGTGTTTTTCATATGAGAATATGATAGCGTTTGATTTAAAAAACGCATATTGCAAACTTGACAAATTTGAGTCATTTCCATTTTTTTTTATTAGAAAAAATTTTATTTTTATTAGAAAAAATTTTATTTTTATTGTTTAAAAATGATGTTACCAAATGTTGGTGGAGGTGCATATATCCCGAATAATCGTGAATCAGAAATAGAACTAGAAAATTATATCATGAAAACTGGAGACGTTTTATCTGGTCCATTACATCTTTCTATTCTTCCGCAACAAAATACAGAGTTGACAAATAAACAATATGTTGATACACAAATCAATGACTTAAAAGAAAAATATATAAACGATGTTATGGTTCCACTGATGAATGAATTAAAGTTGCTAAAACTTAATGACAAATCATTAAACGAAAAATTATTAAAACTTGATAAAAAGGATAGAAAGCTAGAAGCAGATATAGCAAAACTTTTTAAAAAGATTTCTGAACAATCAAAAATTTTAATATTACTTTCTATAAATTTAAAATCTGCAGTCATTAAAAATAAACATCAGATAAAAATGTTAAAAGAACAATTAGAAGATGAAATAGAAAAACTACCTGAAAGAATTAAAAAAAATTTAAAACAGTTACAAACTACATTCCAAAAAATTGTGAATGAATTGAGTTCTAAAATTGCTCAACAAATTAAGAAAATAAATCATTTGAAAATTGAAGTAAAATCACTTAATGAAAAAGTTGATAAAAAGAAAACTCCTAAAATCAATTTAGAAAATGAATTAAAGAAAAATTTACAAGAAAACTCTAAAGAAAATAAAGAACAGTTAGATTCCGTTAAAAGAAAAGTAGATGGTCTTAAAGTTCAATTAAATGCTTTAAAAACAGAATTAAAGAAAAGTGAGAAAAAATTAGAAATGACTGAAAAAGAAATTAAAGTACATCACACGCTTCTTGATGCAATAGATAAAGTGCAACAAGCAATTAATAAAGTTATCTCGAAGTTGTTAGATATTCATAAACGTAAATCTTAAACGAGTATTGTAAATATTAACTTAAATATTTTTTACCTACAAAAAATAAAAATCATAAAAAATATAAATATAATTTAAAAAATATAAAAATATAAATATAATTTTAAAAATATAAAAGTATAAATATAATTTTTAAAAAAAATTTAAAAATATAAAAGTATATAATTTTAAAAATGGATAAAATTAGAGCTAATAATTTTAAAAGAATTAAACAATTAGAAGAGTTAATAAAAGAAAGAAATATTATGAAAGAAAATCATAGAATAAAAAGAATGATTGATGCAGGTTTGGTTCCTGTTCAAGTTAAACCAAAAACGCAATCTGTAAAAGTTAAGAACAAAAAATAAACATTTTTTATAATTTATTTTTTCCCAAAATTCAAATTTATTACTAAAAAATGCCTATAATTTATAAACACAATCTTAAACAATTTGCTTCAAATCAAAAAATTGCTCATGAACCACGTATGAATCCGGTTTACCATTATGATAATAGAGAAACCGTTCAAAAAGAAGGGGATGGCATCTTTTCTGGTATTGGTAGTATCGTTAACTTAATTAAAAATAATAAAGATTTGATTACATCTGCTGCAAAAGGAGCAGCTGCTATAGGTAGTACAGCTAGTGCAATATCAAATGCTGTTAAATCACAAAACGAATTAAAACAACTAGAAGCTATTCGTAAACTCAAGAATGATTCTGAAGAACTAAAAAAATTAAAAAAACTTTCAGATGAAACAAAAAACAAAATTGCTAACATAGCTGTAGAGGGTGATAGTAAAAATAATGAAAAAACAATTGAAGAAATAAGAGGTAATGGTTTAGCAAAATTCTAAAATTATATTTTAGTAAAAATTTTTTCTATCTGTGAGAAAAACAAAAAGTCAAATTATTTTTTATAAAAATGTCTTCGCTTATCGAAAATAAATTTAGATTAGACGATCCTCCGTTCGTCAGTTACAATCAAAAAAAGAATGACTATATAAGAATTGCTATGAATCCCGGATCTTCCAGTAGAGTAAATACTGGAGGTGATTTAATTTTTGAAGTTGATAATCAGCAGAGTTATATATATCTACCTGATTCATTTTTACACTGTGAATATTCTTTATATAGTGATGCCAATTTTACAACACCATTACCAGATACCGATAATATTGCATTAGAGAATAATTTCTTTCCAAGATTATTTACACAAATGCGTTTAGATGTTGCAACTCAAAATATAGAAACAATAAGTGATTCTCCAGGTGTAATTGATACAATGCTTAGATTTGTAACAATTGGTGAAAATAATAAAAAGCATGAAATCGAAGGTTGGTTTCCTGATACTAATGATGGTATAATTGTTGATGATTTAACTCACGCTGGAACAGATGCCGCAGGAATTGCGAAAGATGTAGAAAATATTGCAAAACATTTAAATAAAACAAATAATGATGCATATAAAGAAAGACGTGAATTTAACAAGAAAACTAAACAGACAGTAAATTGGTCATTGTCTCCATTATTCGGATATTTAGATTATGATAAAATATCATATCAATTAAAATTTAAGTTAATAATTCATCGTACAGCAAATAATGAATTAATCTTTTTTGGTAAGACTGGAAAAAAAGCATATTTAAAAATTGATAGACTTGAATGGTGGATTAAGCATATTACTCCTAGTTTAGAGATTGAAACAGCTATTGCAAAAAGATTAAATACTAACAAACCAATTCCAGTAAATTTTCTAAAGCGTACTGGTAGTTCAGTAACTTTTTCCGAACAAAGATTTAACTGGCATTTTACTAGAACTTCGAATACTCCAAGATATTTATTACTAACTTTTCAAAGAAATAATTCTCCAAGTTTTGATAAGAACAATAATATCTTCCATATTAATACAATTCGAAGTTTACAAGTTTCATTAAATCAAACCCGTTATCCAATTGATCCATTAAGATTCGATGATACCAATAATCAATTTATGGAAGGATATGATTCTTATCGAAATCTTTGTATAGAATTTGGAGTTGAACCACAATTAGCTCCTGGAGATTGGAGACATTTATATCCAATTTTCTGTTTCGATTTAAGTGCACAATCTGAAGATATTATTAAAAATGGTTGTGATGTAACAATTAATATTGAAAAGAAAGATTCCACAACTTCATTGATGGCTTATGGTTTATTGCTAGAAGATGTAAAATATTCTATTGAAGTTCTTAATGGGAAGATGGCTAGAATAAATTAATTTAATTTTTTTTTCATAACTAGAATAGATTAAAAAATTCTTAACTTAAAAATTTATTCACAACTAGAATAGATTAAAATTTTGATATCTTAAAAATTTTTCGTAACTTAAAATTTTCGTAACTTAAAATTTTTTTATTAAAAATGTCGCAAGCGAAAAGTAATAATAATAATAAAACTGCTGAATTAAAATTACGTAATATTGTTGACAAAAATACCCCTAAAACTATTACTATTAACAAAAAAAAGTATTACATAAGTAAACCAATGATAGAGAATATTCAATTACAAGAAGAAAAGAATGGCGGGATTCTCCCATTAATTCAACTAATAATAGGAGGCATAGCAGCTGCAGGAAGTGTTGCAGGTGGGACAGCTGGTATTGTCCAAGCAGTAAATAAAAATAAATCAGAGAAGGCAGCATTAGAAGAACAAAAACGACATAATAGAGAGTTAGAGAAAGTTGCTAGGGGAGAAGGGACATCGGAGATGTCTTCCAGGGCTTCGCCCGAAGGAAAAGGAGTAGTAGATAATTTTATTAGTAAATTAAAATTAGTTGATGAAGGAAAACGAGTTCTTAAAAATATTCTCCACAATGTTGATGATTTAATTGAAATTAAAGAAACTAAAGATGGTTCTGGAATATATCTAAGTCCTAGTATGATTCGGTAATAACTTCAGGACCTTTGGTTCTATTAGGTAAAACATTTATTTTATCTTTTTAATTCTTTTTATCTTTTAAAATGAATTCTACAAATTCCGAAAATTTAACTAAATTAAAAATTTCTAATTTAGGTTTATTGAATTATCTATTAAACAAAAATAAAAACTCAAACTGTCAGCATATTAGAGGTGACATACAAAAAACATTAGAAAACTTTCCTGGATTTATTTGGAGTAAATATTCGAAAGAAAAACATCTTCCTGGTCATTCATATACTGGTCCAGGAACTCGATTAGATATAAGACTAGATGAGAATAATAATCCGAAACCAGGTGAAGAACCGATAAATAGAGTAGATGCCGCAGCTTACAGGCATGATTTAGCTTATCGAAATCATGATCTAAGTTCTCGACATGCAGCTGATAAGAAGATGATTCAAGAATTAGATAGTATTCAAAATCCTACATTTAGAGAAAAAATTGAAAGAATGTTTGTTAAGAAAGCTTTACAAGCTAAAATATTATTCGGTCAGGGTTTAAATGAAACGACAGCTAAGCTGTCTGAGAGCAACGCTCGAACTAATAACTCTGAGAGCAACGCTCGAACCTACGCGTCTGAAATTCATAAAGAATACAGAAGGCCTAAATATTTATTGAAAGTAAAAGTATTTAATAAAGATGATATTTGGAGTGCTGATCTTATTCATATGCCGAATGAAAAAGATTATAAATAGGCATTGACCGTTATAGATTTATATACACGATACGCTTGGGTAAAACCTTTAAAAAATAAAAGTGGTCTATCAGTTAAATATGCGTTTGAAATAATCTTTAAAGAAAGTAAGAGAAAGCCAAAAAAGTTGTTTGTTGATAAAGGGTCGGAATTTTATAACCGAAACGTTCAGCCACTATTTGAAATTGTTTATTCAACTGAAAATGCAGGGAAGGCCGTAGTGATAGAAAGATTCAATCGGACGTTAAAAAATAAATTATTCAAGAAATTTACTGAGCAAAGAAATCAGAAATGGTTGAAGATATTACCAGGAATTGTAGAAGAGTACAATAATAAAGTTCATTCTGGTATTGAAGAAACCCCAAAGAATGCTTCTGACGACCCTGATTTAGTACGAAAGAAAATATTCGAGAATAATAATTTGAATGAGAGTAATCCGAATTTGCAGAAACTTAAGCCGAAATTTAAAATTGGAGATAGAGTTAGAATATTTAAATATAAGAATAAATTTGAAAAAGGCTTTGTTGGCTATTGGACTAAAGAAATATTTGAAGTTTCTAAAATAAATCAAAGTTATCCGATTACTTATGAAATTAAAGATTTAGATAATGAGGATATCAGAGGTCGTTGTTATCAAAATGAATTACAGAAAACAGAGCTTTAGCTTCGCTTGAGTTATAGATTGTTTAACTCTAACATAATATCTAGAAATGATACTCCTTTTTGTAATTTGTACAAAACGTATAAACATAATTGTCCACAATAGGTAGTGCCTGGTGTTTGAATTTGAAACGTATTGTATGTTCCCGTTCCAAGTAATTCTTTTACTTCATTTGTAGGGGGCAAACCGTATGAATCAAAATAATAGTTCTGCTGATGATTTTTAACGCCTGCTGACCAATGTACACCTTTTTCATCTGACGTATGAAGATTTGTTATGAAATTTACAGTTATTGATGGAACTTTGTTCCGGGAACTGAAGGTTCCTGTTGGCCTGTTTTTTAGGAATTGTAATTCGTCTCTCATTAGAACATGAAAATTCTTTATTCCCAATCGATTAGCGATTTTCTTTAGGTCGAAATTCGTTGTGGTTTGTGTTCCATATAATTTCAAAAACTCATTTATGTTGCTCATTTTATAATAAAAAAATTTCTTAAGGGACCCCTAGAAGACAGAAGGGGGGGTATTGATTTAAAATTGTTCTCTAATGATGTCTTTCCTTACTACTTAGTCAGAAGGGGGTATTGATTTAAAACATTTTTATAATGATGACTTTCCTTACTACTTGGGGGGGGGTATTGATTTAAAACTGATCCACAATGATGTCTTTCTTTACTACTTATTCAATTTTGAAATGATTTAATTTAATCTAAATTTAAACTTTACATTGTTGCATTGTATTAGTAGAGTTAGTGTTTCGCACATCTTTTATCAATAGTAATTCATTACTCATCAATATGTGAAAATTCTTTATTCCCAATTGCTTAGCAATCTCATTTAAATCGAAATTTGACGTGGTTTTGTTTGCTGTATATTTTTTTGGAAGTCCCTGATGTTTCTCATTTTTATAGAAGATACAATGTTTCTATTATATTCCCGTTAATGAGAAATTAAAAACAACACATGGATATTTCAATTTGGTTACATCCACTTTGCATACATTCAATTTGGATACATTGAAATACATGTAAATTTGTCCACGTGTGGACAAGGTTTCATTGGATGAGAGAAAAATGACGTCATATAACAACATAATGAAAATGATTGAAAACAGAAAATAGCATTGCATATAAAACAGAAAATAGCATTGCATATAAAACAGAAAATAGCATTGCATATAAAACAGAAAATAGCATTGCATATAAAACAGAAAATAGAATTGCATATAAGATACAAGTTTTCTAAACAATAGGATTTCTGTCCACGAGTGGACAAGGTTTCATTGGTTGAAACACTCTATTGTATTTACATTGCATATAAAACAGAGGGGTTTCAAGAATGATAAATTTTCTTCACAGCGCGTCATTTGATTAGTTGAATGGCGAAGTATTTTAGCTGAATGGCGCACCATTATTCAAGAGAATATAATGGAATGGCATAGGTCTAAACGAAAATAAAGTGTCGTGCGGCCGTATCGCAATAACAATAGCGGAGTTTAACATCCAAATTCCATTGAATATGTCAGCGCGGTATTATCGCTAAATGACGCACCATTGTTTGGGAGAAGAATGGAATCATTTGGAATGTCACATAATTGCTTTACACAATGAAGTCAATCTTCCGTTAACATTAGGTCGTGACTTTTAAAGTACAAGAGAAACAGACACCCAACAAAGCGTAGGAAATTTGTCTGCTAATTTACCTAATTTCATAACAAATGAAACTTCGGTGCGTGAATAATTGATATGATTTTGCTTCAAGAGACTATAAAAATAAGACTTGTCATTATCACAAACAGAGAGCAGATAGTGCTTACCGATAAAAATTTTACACATAACACAGAGTGAATTGTTTCTTTTTTCATGCAACAAGAATTTGTGTAAGTTTACAATTGTATTATTCTCTCCACCATTTGGCTCTATGAAATCACTCAAGGTATCTGTAAATTCATACCTCTCAAAATATATTCCTCTCCAATTCCTCCCGTAATTTTTTCATCCTCCCTGGCAACGATTGTTTTCTCCTATCTTCAAATTGATCTTGTCTCATTTTGAGAAATATATGACGAGAGCGTTTTGACACAACCTTCACTGACAAGAAACACTGTTAAATTAAATAAGTCTTCAGCACAATTGTTTGAAATAGCCATATCGATTATTGTTGTTGTGTATTATTTCACGGCATTGCAGCCGGAGTAGGATTTGCTGGTTATATATTTCACGTCTTACAAATGTCTAAGTGGGTGTAGCAGCTGTTTGTTCTTTCATACATTGTTTCCTTTCAAATGTTTGAGTTGGAGGACACAGCTCTTTACACTGAAATGCCTTTTATTCATAAATGCGAGAAGCAGATGTTCTCTACAATTGAATGACAATTGTAAAAGTACCTAAACTTATTGTTAAGAATATGTCAATTACTTCAAATATTTTTAGTCACATGATATATTTTAAAAACCTGAAAAATGGATAAAATTCATGAATTTGAGATTCTTAACTTTTATAATTTTTTTCAGTGTCCTAGAACGGTCATGATTTAAGTGGTGAAAATTGTAATTCTCAAATTTGAGATTCTCAACTTTTATAATTTTTTAGTGTCCTAGAGCGGTCATGATTTTCAAGGTAAAAATTGTAATTCTCAAACTTGAGATTTTGAAAAATTTGAAAAATTGGATATTTTTTATATGGTCTAAATTCATGAATTTAGACGTTTTTTCAGGTTTTTAAGACCTAAATACATGAATTTATGTCGTTTTTAAAAATACCATTTTTGAAAAAATGGTACTTTTTGAATGGACCAAATTCATGTATTTAGGTCTTAAAAACCTGAAAAAGGGTTCAAATTCATGAATTTGTGTCGTTTTTAAAGATACTATTTTTTTGAATTTTATGGTGTCCTGGAACGGTCTTCTTCCCATTACTGGCGTATTGTCCGATATCTTCACTGAAGATACACATCCTCCATAGTTCAGGGTTCACATATAGTTCCAATCCGATTTCAGATCTGCCCAAATGAATTTCAGATATGATCCGCATGAATTGGAGATCTCCAGTTGAATTCAAGATCTTTTCAAAGTTGAGCTTCTGACAGATACCTGAAGTCCAGCTAAAGAAATCTGAAATCAAATTAATGTCTGACAATTATTTGGAAAGATCTGAAAGAGACATGGAAAAGGTGCAGTTGGTACCAAAAGTTAACATACAGGGATGATAGGGAAGTTTTCGGTCTTTGAACATTACATAGTCCTTTCAAACGAATATAAGTCTCCAAACAAAGGCAGAAACGTCAATCACCGAAAAATAAATTTCAAAATTTTCCATTTGCATCACTAGGCCTACATAGATATTGTTTCTTTCTATGTGATGGTAGGCCATAAATAGGCATATGATTTGTTTTTTCAATATCAATTCATGTACTACACCACATTGGTATGAAAAAGTGCTTTATTTAAGTACAATACCTATAAATCGCACTTTCAGTGTTGATATCAAAAACTAACTTTATTACATAGCTTTTATTCACTTACAAATATTCATGTGAAACATAATGCCCTAAACATAAAAACGAGAAAGTAAAAACGATCACTTGTGTTTCGAAATAGTCAAGATTTCAATTTGCAAACATTATACGTACATGAATAATGATTAAATCAATTCAACTGTAGTACTTATCGATATCTAGCTATCAGCTATAACCCACATTATGTTGAAGTAAAAAAGGAACACAGTATGATATGGAACTAATTGTTGGAATGCAAAGAATCACTCGACATCACTCGGAAATTACTCGACAGGTAGTCCAAAACATCCAGGGCAAAGCTTGTACATGTGGTCCATGCAAATCACTTTCTCACAGGAGCAGCATACTGACCTTGACCTTTTGTGTGCGCTTGCCTTACAAATTTGACATCGTTGTTGCCTTTGCAGAGACTCGCGATTCAGACTGCGAGACTCACGGTTCAGGTTGCAAGACTCACGATTCAGGTTTCGATTGACAGGAATTGTATAACCTAGCATTTCAATCGTACTTCGAACATGCTTTTGCAGACTTTGGGCATTTGCAATCCTTTGGCGTATTTTCTGGTCAACCAGTTCGTAACCCACGCTTTTCAAGAATTCAACGCGGCTCATGTAGAGGTCGCTGGTTCGCTCATGAATGAACTGTGCATTGATACCCGCGACATCGAATAGGTTGCAAATAGCACCGACTGGCCAGCGTCTGCATTTTCGCTTTGCCGAAAACCCTCTTACCTTCTTGTTTACGAGGTCCACTCCGCTTTTCGTTTGATTGTAGAAGTCGACTGTAGATGGCCTCTCACTGTTATTTGTCGCGGCGGCAGCAGTCTCCCGTGTACATGTATCGAGGAGAAGCACGGACTTACTGCCTTTGTCCCAAAAACTGCACGGAAGTTTTTCTCCAGATACATAGTAGCGATGATCGCCTCGACTTCGACCTTCGATGACCTTCGCGATAGGCGGGATGCAGCGGCGATTTTGACGTAGAGTGGCAACCAAAGTCGCATTGTTCTGTAGCAAATGGTCTGCTAATTCCTCGGACGTAAACCAGTTGTCAACAGTTATGTTCCGGCCATTATTGAGGAATGGCTGTGTAAGATGGATCACGATTGCCTCAGCCTGAGAAGAGCATGTTTGCACAACTTCTTCCTTCAAGCTGTTTGCGCCGATGTAGACAATTCCAGAGAAGACATATTCGCCTCCTGAACTGGTGGGCCAGAAGATTTTAATTCCAAACTTGCCTGGCTTGCTTGCGATGTATTGTCTAAATCTAACGCAGCCATGGAATTCAGGAGTTGTTCGTCGACGGTCAGGTACAGCGGCGCAGTTACATATTCCTGTATCTTCTTATTGAACATTTCCAACAAATAGCGACATGGAGCCAGGGGGTCATCTCGATTGCGTCGAGCTACGTCGTCAAATCGTGTAGGAACTTCATGATTTCCTTGAATCTATCTCGTGACATGGTGGCACGAAACACCGGTTGGCTATCACGAATGGACCACAAGTCCATCGTGCTCCTGTAGTGCGCTTTGAAAACGCCTCCCAAAATCAACCATCCAACAAATGAATCCATTTCAGTCCGATCAGTCACTTTCCATACCTTCTTAGTATTATTGACCCGATTGTATTCGCGAACTTGGCGTTGTGCTTGAAGATTTGTGTACATTGCCATGTCATCAATAATAAAGTCAGTAAACATGTAGAAGGCTTCACATGGCGTCGATGGACGAATCCCACGGGCAATCGCGAACGGCTCGCCGTGAAGCACGTTGTGCTGAGGCTGCCTACCTCCATGTGGTAGACTTAGAGCCATGTGATAGAATAGAGCATCAATGAATAGCCAGGGGAGAAGCGAAGTCAACAGCAGCGCTTGAATCACTGTACTTTAGTCGTTGAAGTCAAAATTCGCCTCAGCCGTTGCTCAGTGGAATGCAATAATCTTGGGTGTATTACACCCAGGTTGTCCTTTAACTATTATCTATCAATTGCGCCTAAAGTATTTATTCGTTTTGCTTGATTTTTTGGTCATAACATGCTCTCACCTACACGCACAAAGTCATGAAGTTTCAACTCTTAAATCGCAATAGTTTAGAAATGAGACGAAATTGAATTTTTCACCTGGGTGTGTCACACCCAGGTTGTCCTCCAACCGTTAAGAAAACACTCTTGAGGTTCAGCATGAAAGTAATAGGAACCCATCGAATTGCTAATTATTTAACAAACATTAATTCTCCAAGGCTGTCATGACACTGAGAATCTGTGAAATACCATCATTCCTTCTGCATTACAATCATGATCAGTCAATTCCATGGTAATTTCTGCGAAACTGCAAAAATATGTTCACATCTCACATTTGGCAACAATACTACCTGTATCTCCCTTGAGTTCATTTAATAAAATCGAATGAGCATATGCACATTGGGGATTTGATAAATGCGGAGTTACCACTACCTAACATATGGTGTCGACTCAAAAGAAAGTGACTGTATACACAGCTATGGACTCAATCAAAGTCATCGTCTTTGAAAGCGACAAAATGAATGGCAATGAATTATAGCTTAACTTTTATCAAAAATGTAGGTGATTAATTAAATCATGTCAAAATAAATCATGGTTTTGGCACACAATAATACAGATTGCCCAAAAGTCAAGCAATCACTAATCAAAAAACTCAATCAATATTCAACAGTTTTTGTTAAGTTAATTTGCCTACAAAGCATCTGTTTCAATGTCGGTGGAAGTAGTGAAAACTGTGCCCTACTTGCGAGGGATAGGTACATGGATAGGTACATGTATAATTCAGTGTTATCAATAGGTACATGGATAGGTACATGTAGAATTCAGTGTTATGAATAGGAACATGGATAGGTACATGTATAATTCAGTGTTATGAATAGGAACCTGTATGACTTCTGTCTTACTGGATAGGTACATGTGTTTGGTAGACTGGGTTGAGTACATTGCGTTTCGGAACGTCTATGATCGAACTTGTGTGGTTTGGTTCTGAGTACTTGAGTACGTACCGATAGACGTCCGTTGTTTGATTTTGAATGGGTTTGCTCAATTGCGACTATTGTGACAATTATTTTAAATGTAGCACTATTTAGATGTGAAACTTTAATGTGCAGCTATGATTTAGTTGCTCCCCAATAAGAAAACCAATTCCAGAACTATGTTTAAAATGAAAAAGACAAGAGATTTACAATGTAAGTTTAATTTATGCATTAAAAATAAATGATGGATACAGATCACGTCCCTCAGGCGACTCCATGATCTTCAGGAAGTCATCACACCATTCATGAAATGTCTGATTGTTGCTAAAGTCATGGTCACACTCGTGTACCGGACACTTCACTGGTAGTCCACTCCGCCTTTGAAGTGCTGTCACAGTCAAAGTTTTCTACAGGGCCACTTTGCAGCCGCAACAGAGATGCACGGTCATATCCAACTGACCTCCCATAATGACTTGACAGTCATTTTAAAAATAGAATAAAGGTTTTGAGGACATGCTTCTTGTTATGGAACGTTGTGGATAACTACTTAACAGTTTGGAACAATGACATCCTTTATATAGTTATATATTCTTTAGGGAAGTTCGGTACATCTCTGATTGGCTGTTAGGATTTCCTTTGTTTAAAAAGTATATAAGTCCGAGGTTTGTACCAATTCTTATCAAAGGTTCTAATCCTCACGTTTACAAGTTACAATTATTTTAAATCTACAAGTCATTACGGATCGCAAACAGGAAGCTGCAGTTGAGAACGGTACTACTGATCGTACCACTTCGCCAGTGGAACGTACCAATACACCTCCCCAATCTCCGATGGAGCGATCTACAACACCAAACGAGCCGGTGGTGTTCACCCAAGCCCCTGCATCGCCCGACTACTCGAGTGATGATAGTGACGTATCAATCGAGACGATGCGTCACATGAATAAGAAGTCCATGCGAACGCCACTGTATGGAAGGGTCACTGTCAAAGTGAAGAACGCGCCGAAAAAGTATCACACCAAATGGGTCTTCATGCGAATGGAGCCGAACGAGCGGAACCTCACAACCGCTCTCGAATTTTCAATCATTGACCTTGACACACCACGTCGCAGTCCCTGTGCGCCCAAAAAGACCAGGATCCATGTGCAAGTGGACTTGAAAAAACTTGTACCCTTTCCATACCTTGATGACATTTAGTGTGTTTTTTTAATCTTTCATTTAATATTCATTTATATATATGAACATACTTGTTTTATCATTTTACAAATCGGTCTTCAATTAAGGTCTGAATGGGAAAGGGGAATAACTATCTACAATTAATGATGTTCAATAACTGAATTGAAGCAAAAAAAAACAAATATGAAGACTTCAACTTGAAATAAATAGGAACATATAACTTTTAAAGAAACAGTTATGTTGTTAATTTTAAAATGCTTGTAGCAGTCCAGGATGATATCATACATGTGTCATACACGACACCATAAGAATGAGAATGAAAAGACCATTCGAATGATATAAGGTATGTACCTATTCGATGGGAAAATCCTAGTTGTATGCAACTGTATGCAAGCAGACAAATGTTAGATTTTTAAATTCACTAAGTTTTTAGCCCATTCTTTAAAGGCATGTAGCTCTCTAGTTATATGTCATACATGTGTCATAAAATACACCATTAGAATCAGAATGAAAAGAGTATTCGAGTGATATATTGTATGTACCCATTTGATGAGAAAATCCTAGTTGTATGCATTTGTATGCAACTTGAA
The DNA here is from genome assembly GCA_907163375.1 of Prostheceraeus crozeri. Lineage (NCBI taxonomy): Eukaryota > Metazoa > Platyhelminthes > Polycladida > Euryleptidae > Prostheceraeus > Prostheceraeus crozeri. The sequence continues at coordinate 314,819 of CAJQUW010002096.1, read as the reverse complement.
AAATTCCAAGTTTTTTTACAAAAATGACTAAGTTTACAAATTTTTAAAGTTAAAGTTTTACAACTAAAAATGACCATAATATACAAACCTCTACACTTGACCTTGACCTTAGACCTGACCTTGACCTTGACGTTTGACCTTCATACACTTCATACACGGCGGGGGGGCCTGTAAATTTCTCGGGCGCTTCGCGCCCTCGAAAATTTATTTACCCATGGGTTCCGGCTGCCATAGATACTCTTCTTGCTTCCCTAACCCTAACCTTAACCTTAACCCTAACCCTAACCTTAACCCTAGCCCTAACCTTCATCATTACATTTGATTATTTAAATTTTGGCGCGAAATTTGAATTTTCGAAATTTTCGCGCGCAATTTGAAATTTGCAATTTCTTAAACAATTCAAGCATCTAATATCTTTAAGTTCACGTCATTAAATTTGATTATTTAAATTTTGGCGCGCAATTTGAAATTTGCAATTTCTTAAACAATTCAAGCATCTAATATCTTTAAGTTCACGTCATTAAATTTGATTATTTAAATTTTGGCGCGCAATTTGAAATTTACAATTTCTTAAACAATTCAAGCATCTGGTATCTTTAAATTTAAATGATAATATGTCTTTAAATAATAGCATTTCAAGCAATATATCATTCCATCATTTTATAATGTTTGGAATTGACTCCAATGCTTGTATGTAGAGATCTTTCAACACATTTGATGGCACTTCCACTTCTAAGTTTAAAAATAAACCAGCTGTTTAATTTCTTGTTTGAGTTATCAATTTTGTTTGGTCGTACCAATTCCAGGATGTGATGTCATAAGGTCTTTGTTCATAGTTGTTTTGTCAATTTCATATATAAAGAAGTTGCACACAACGAATTTTCACTCATTTTCAAATAATTCAGTGTCCATAGCAGACGTCGTTCTTCGTTCCTCTGTTCTCCGATTCATACTACAATTCTGAAGTGAGTTTCACTACCATGTTGTGCTACTTTATGGGATATTCGGGAGTAGAAACATTATTAAGTTCTTATAACCAAATAGCTTTAAATATAGAAGCTTGGGTTTTAGGATAGGAACACTTTATGTTACATTATTAACCATGTTTTTTTTAATTTTTAATCCTAAATTAAGTCATTGAGCGAGAGACATGAATATATCAGTTTAAATGTAAGTGTATTTAAATCAACAAGATTTTCACAGTTTGTTTATAAATAAAAGATACCTAAATAAAGCCTTTATCCATTTTAAATATTCAGTCTGTCATCTGCTAACAGATGTATAAAATTCAAGCTTGTTTAATTAAACAAATTGAGAATTGGTTGAAATTTTCGAAATTTCACTTTCATTCCATTAAATCAATTTCGAAATTAAATAATTTCAAGACAGCTACTTGCAAATTTCAACTCTTTCTATGAGCAAACCGTTTTCGAATGAAAATTAAACTTTCGACTTTCGGTTTCAAGTTCAACTTTAGATTTCAATTCTTTCTCAGATTTATTCAATATCAAGGTAGTACTTCATAGAGTTTTGTTGATGATATATAAATGAGTTCTCATTTAATAAGAGATAAAATTCTAATCAATTTTTTTTCCTCTATAGAGATGGTCCGACAAGAGAGTCTTGCACGACAACGCCTAATTTTTCACTTCTGTGAAACATGTCAATTACCCGTTCGACATGCTAATAAGAGCGGTCACAAGAACTGCATCTTCAAAAGTGACTGTACGTATCTGTACTGCCTAACTTGCAAGTCATATAAACGGAGTAATGAAAAGGTTAATACCGAAGCCTCTAAGGCATTCATTGAAAAGCATACACCATGTGCTCAGCAAAAGGGGAGGAAGGGCATCAACCTCACCTCAAAGGCTGAAAAGAGGAGGTTGGAGCGGTTATTTCAAAAGGAGAGGCCGATGGAAGGTGTCCTTTCACAGGTTGATGAGCCTACGGCAATAAAGAAACCCGTCAAGTCCCGAGTCCCAAAGAAAGCCCCCAAGTCACGACAGTTCATCGATGACACCTTAAGGGATTTTGAGGTGAGTTCTGCCAATCATACATAATACCTTCAAAGGATAGCTTCTTAAAACCGAATGAATTAATTATTGGTCCATTATGCATAAAAACATATATCGTTTAAACATTTCAGGATAATGATGAGATGCCAGCGTCATTCAGCGTCATCTACAACCCATGTGTTTATCGATAATTTAATCTGATTCAGAATTATATATCCATTAAAATATTGTAATAAAACAATAATAGAGCAACGCTAATAGAGTATGTTCCATGATAATTTTTTCTTCCTATGCACTTTATTCAACCTTCATCTAGCCTTTCAGTCAAAATTACCATTAATGGTCCATCATTGGCTCGAAGATGGCAATCTACATTTTCATTTCACGTTGGCTCATTAAAGGATTAAGATGGCCAGTGTGAGCCAACTCCAAGCCAACCAATTTTCGAAACCAATGGAGAGATACAAACGTTGGACCTATGTTGGCTTATGTCGGCTAACGAAAGCCACTGAAAGCCAATGTAACATTCAAAGGACCAATGTAGGACCAACGTATGTAAGGAGTTTGTGCTACTTGGGTCCTCCTAAGAAGACCAAGTCTTAATTCAAAAAAAGATCGTCACTAAAAATGTGAGAATACATTTACTCCATTAATTATTCTACCATGTAAAAAGCATTTCAACATTGTCACAAAATTTCAGAGTGAGTTGCCTCAACAGACTTGTGTCAGTTTTGAAGAGGAGAAAGCGGCTGAATGCTTGAGAAGTGTAAGTGTTAAAGTTATTCATTAGCTCTTTATGTGGAATTGAATATGATCTTTTCTTCAGCTGTTTACAGGTGTGAACAGTATACCCCGTTTGCCTACACCGGAGAAGAAGTGTCTTCCTAGTCCCGTAAGTGTCATTGTTTAATTATTTGTCAATAATATTTCTCAATGCATGAAGTATTTTCAAGAACATGTATGCTTCTCAATGAGTTGCGAACATGTTATCTTATTTTTCTCTGCAGGTTGTGCGATCGCTGTCCCTCAGGAAGCATCGAAGTTTCCTTTCGACGCCAGCGACGAGTACATCGGTGGAAGATAACGAGGAAAAGCCTTATTCGATTCGGGAGTCTTCATCAGAGGACGATGAAACCTCGTCAGCGACTTCATCTGATGAGGAAACTTCGTCAGCGACTTCTTCCCCGACATCTTCTTCCGATGAGGATGATGATCCTGTTACAAATGTAAGTATCAAAGTTGGTCAACTGCATGAGTACAGAATTTTCTATTAAAATATGTTTTTTGTTTGTAATAGATTGATTTATCTTTTAGAATGACTCGTTGCTCCGTGAGAGAGAGAGAGAGATTGGAACCGGTCAGAAGGTCACAATCCAGCCGGAGGTAAGAGAAATTCACTTTTGTATCTCATCAATGGTAAAATGCTAAATAGATGATAAACAATTGTTTCTTTCGATTACAGGACTCCGCGATGTGTGCATCTCAGGAGGAGGTGTCATTCAGCCACATCCGGTCTTCTCCGAGGTGGAGTGTGCGCCTTCCATTATCACCGATGATGACACTGGCTCCGTTATCTCCACTGCGTCCTTCCTCTTCGATCCCAGCCGCAGCTCCTTCCTCTCCGATCCCAGCCGCAGATCCTTCCCCTCACGCTGCTGTGCTCGCACCTCCAGCTGCTCTCCCTGTTCGACAGTACAATGTCGATCTCGACGCGACAGTAGAAGAGGTACAAGACGTTGAGGTACAACTCCGTAGTTGCCAAGAGCGCCTAAAGGAGGTTGAGGCCCGCGAGGTGAAGTTGAAGGAGGACAATAGAGGTTTGATTGAGTCTCTAAGAAATATTACTCAATCAAACCTCCTGTTGGCCTCCCAAGTAACCCCCAGCCAACAGCATAACAAAGAAACGCTTGTGCACCTCGAGTGTTTCCAAAATGGCATCAGAAGAGTGCGCCTTACGAGGATGGACGATTTGGGTGGCTGTAGTGACAGCTGCAGTCACCTAAAACTATACCATAGTGGTATTGTCAAATGCGTTAAACTGTAACTTTGACTTCTATTTTCTTCTATTTTAAAAAAAATAATTGTTGAAATTGTATGTGTTTTCTCTTTACAACAGATCGGAACATATGGTATTGGCTGGTGATGACGCTGACGTCATTAGATGGTGGATGTATATAAGGGCTTGCTAATTTCAATCCTCATCAATAATCATGGTTGTCTGTACCAAGTGTGGAAAAGTGTTCACTCTCATTGGCAATTTGCAACGTCATGAAAAATTTTGTAAGTTAGGAAAAACGTATCAATGTAGCAAGTTTCCATATAAGACGAATAGGATGGATAATCTTAAGAGGCATAAACTTGTATGCAATAATAAACCGAATGATGGCATAACAGAGTCAAATTCAAATAATCAAAATAGATCTACTTCTAAGCCAACAACCAGCGCTTCAACTAACATACAAAACTTTATGCAATACTGCTCTCGGTGTGGCAAAACGTATAACTCTATAAGTAGATTTCGACAGCATATGAATGTACATAATACAAATAGTGAGATGAATATGCATAATAACTATGGAACTGTTAGTCTCAGCGAAAGCGCACTCAATGGCCATGCACGTGTGTATGATATCACGCCAACAACACCTACTGTGGACATAACATCATTCTTAGAAAGCATGCGTTCCATGTTAGGGAATTTAGTGTCTATCAATTGCGCGGTCGTCTGATTGCACAAATTCGTTATGTCCGTTCTAATCCTCAAGAAGAAGAAAATTTTCTCGCACACTTTACCTCATCATCCTCAAACTATATTTATGACTATGATGATTGGTTTCAGCATCATCTAAATAGTCTGATAAATCATATTGAAGCCTTTACAAAAAAGGGTAGTAATTGCATTATAGATGATGTACAAAATATAGAGTTCAATGTAATAACAAGTCCAATACTGTCAGGTGGACAATCATTTCCTCTACCAAAGAAGTTAAAAAACTCTAGAGCTGTCATTAATGTTAATTCAAATGCAAATGATTGCTTCCTATATGCAGTTTTATCAATATTGCATTATAATGAAGTACCTTATTCAAGGAATGAATGGAAATCATATAGTAAGTGGACATCTGAGTTAAATATGGAAGGCATTTTCACACCAGTATCAATCAAAGATATTCCAAAATTTGAGAAAAATAATGACATTAAAATTAACATTCACTTTTATGAAAATGGACTCAAAGGTGTTCGTTACAATAGTAACTTTACTGGTAGGCAAACGGCTAATATTTTGCTAATTCTAAACAATGGAGCAGCACACTATTGTGGAATTCCAAAGCTGTCAAGATTGTATAGGAGAACTTTAAAAAGACATAAATACTTCTGCGAAAGATGCACTCAGTCATTCACATATAAGACAACACTAGAACGAAACTTCCAGTTTTGCATTCGAGGAAAAGCACAAATAGAAAAAATGCCATCGGATCTAAAAGTACTAACAAGTGGCATGGAATATCAACTAAGTCCTCCTTTAGTAATTTATGCAGATATAGAGTGCTACATTGATAATAAAATACATAAACCTGCGGCCATTGGAGCTTATCATGTCTGGCATAATGCCCTTCAATCGAAATTTGAAAACAAGTATTACCTCTTTGAGGGAGAAAATTGCATTATTAGTTTCTTGCACCACTTAGAAACTGTAGCCCAAGACTTATATGACAACCAATGTGCAACAACTAGGCAGCCAATGACACTGTCAGCGGATGAAAAAGCACGCCATGAGAATGCAGAATGTTGCAACAAATGTAAATCGAAATTCAGCGATGAAGTCATAAAAGTTCGTGATAATGATCATATCACCGGACGATATAGGCAAACATTATGTAGGAAATGCAATCTCCGGTTAAGACCTAACAGACGGGAGCTCCCCATATTTTTCCACAATTTTAAAAATTATGATAGTCACATCGTTTGCTATAAAGCGATTGGAAGAATGAAATCTTGGAAATTAGATGTTGTAGCAGCAACTGCCGAAAAATATATAACTTTATCCGCCAGTGTCCCTGTAAATGAATACAAAGGGAAAACAGTATACTTTAAACTAAAATTCTTAGACTCATATCAATTTCTAAATGCATCCTTGAGTGAATTAGCCAAGGGCTTGCAAACGTATGAGCATGTAGAGACATTAAGGGTAGAATTTCCACAATTAAGTGATAATGTTTTATATCAGAAGGGAGTGTTTCCATATTCATACTTCAAAAACTTAAACATGTTGACGGAAGACTGTCTACCACCACAATTTGAATTCTATAATGATCTTACTCGTGAGCACTGTTCCGATAGTGAATATGAACACGCTAACAAGGCGTGGATTGAATTTAATTGTAGCACATTTGGTGATTACACGCTGGCATATCTGAAGTTAGATGTTTTATTGTTGGCAAACATATTTGAAATGTTTAGAGCATTGAGTCAACGTGAGGATGAAGTCGACCTTGTACATTTTGTCAGTCTCCCACATCTTAGCTTTACCTCAGCACTAAATTTCTCTTCCAATGATCCCCCACACTACATACAAGATGAAAATATGTACAATCTATTTGAACGAGGAATTAGAGGGGGTATGACTTTCACCAACATTCATCGAGCGCGTGCACGCATTGAAGAATTAGGAAATAATACACATGAAAGTCGACATTCGACCTACTTAGATGTTAATAACCTTTACGGTTCTTCACTCAGTAGGAATCTACCCCACTCAAATTTCAAATGGTTGAATGAAAGTGAATTAGATAATTTTTTAAATGAAGAAAATGTTCAAAATATAGACGATGATGGTGAAATCGGCTACATTTTTGATTTAGATTTAGAGTATCCTGCAGCCATTCATGATGACACTGCCGATTTCCCATTAGCTCCAGAAATGCAGATGATTGAAAAGAGAATGTTTTCACACTATATGAAAAATCTACATGAAAAAGTAAGACCAAATACACATTTTTCTTCTATTAAGAAACTTCTGCTCCATCAATTTGATAGGGAAAATTATGTAGTCCACTACTCAATTTTAAAATTTTATTTGACCATGGGCATGAGAATTAAGAAGATTCATAGTGGCATAAAATTCACACAAAAGCCTTGGTTACAAACATGCATTGATATGAACTCTCAAAACAGGGCTCAATCAAACACTGACTTCGAAAAGTCATTCTACAAATTGAAAAATAATTCTTTATATTGCAAAACAATGGAAAATGTAAGGAGAAGGAAAAAATTTAAACTAGTCAACAATGAGAAACAACTACTGAAATTGTCAAATCATCCTCTCTATGTTCAACACAAAATATTTGATGAAGATCTGATTGGTATGGAAATGTACAAACCTTCAATAGTTTTAAATAAATTAATTGTAATCGTTGTTCTTGGTTTATGTGTTGATTGTAATGTTTTTGTAATTTAGGGCAATGTTATTGAGTTTGCAGTTAAGGATGTGTATTCAATATTAGGTTGGTTTCAATGAGGTGGTGATGTTGTCTTTTGTGGAATTATAGTGTTCTTGTAGCTAGTGTTAGTTAACCGAGTAGTAAGGTCTCCGTCTAATTATGTAGCCGGCTAAATGATGGTATCGTTAACTTTGGTATCTATGCGAAAAGGACGGCAAAGGGAGAAGAAGATGAGGAGAGAGAAGGACAGACGATCAACGCTTTAAAACTTCAGCTGATGCGAATTTTATTTAGAAACAGTTGAGTACTCGTTGAAGGCTAAACGAAATTATTTAACTTGAATTGAAGATAATCAGCTGAGACTACAGTGCCAGAATTAAATTGCCTTAACTATGACAGCAACCCTCGGTTAACTACGTAGTTGAATGTAATAAAGTCCCTTTCGATTTTTAACGGCTAAAGCAACTCAGGCTCAAACCCAAGATCCCGTTCGTCCCCGTCACCTGCTGGTTGGTGCTGCGCGCAAAGTCAAAACAAGTTCAATGACACAGAGACAATATGAATTATTCAAATAGTCTGGTAAGCACTAGCACGAAATGATACTTATCACGACAATACAAATATCAAAGAGTATATAGAGTCAGTTAACAACTGTTAAGATTAGATACTATACTGAATGAAACAGAGATGCAAAAGCTGCTAAAGATAATGTAGATACTTTCGAACGACAAATTACAGTTACTGAGAAAGATATCGGACCCTCTCTAAATAGTCACAGAGAGAAGTGTACGTTACCACTCTTGTCTTTCAAACGTCCACGAAGCTTCCAGCAAGTCTTCTTTCCGCGAGCTCGATCAGGCAAGACCAACTTGACTCGTCTTAAAGGCAAGAAGAGATCAAACAAACGTCAGTTCGTTCAAGTCAGATAGGTGCGAATCGAAGTCCCTCTCTTGACTCGAGAATCATGTTATAAAGTCCATTTTCTTCATTCCATTGGGCGTCCACTCACATCTCGAGGGCCCACTATCCCAAAATTTCACTGGCCACGTAGGCTTTAGAAGTTCCTGTGGTTCGACATTGGCTATGACCAATATCAGTTTTCGAAGTTCTAAGACCAATCTACATGTGAGTTTGGCCTGACCAATCCTAGACTCATTCGATGGCATGGAGGCGGCTTTTGTCCTTTGTTACCGTTAAGCGTGTCACTATCCCATAAATTTCCGGTGAAGTTTAATTCCAACTTGCGGTGCACTATAGCGCTAGCTTTGATGAAAGCCGCCAATGTGCGGTAACTCTTAACATGTGCGTTTCGAAACAATGCGTTCATGAATTCATTAATGTTCACGCTTCCAAAATTAGACCCACAAATTGCCGCTCAGCGCCGTTAGAGTTTTTGCAGAATCCATTCCTTTGTTTTCTGGGATTAATGCTGACACTTATTTTTCCGCCTACACCAATTCTCAGAAGATGAAAAATGTTCCATGCACGTGCCGAGATGAGTCAATTGTTGGTGACCCTTCGACCTCAGCTCTCAGAATTTTAATAATCGCGTTTCTTATTTCTTCAAAATAATGCTATTATTGCATTTTGAAACCAATGATTCCATCCGTGTTGAACAAAATGCTTCCAAATATGTATGCTCCATCCGTCCTTCGAAAGTTTGGAGATACTGCCATAATGTAAACCATAGGAGTAAATGTAAGATCGAAATTAGATATTGAGTTATGTCACATAATATATGTTGGTCAAGCAGTACTTGACTATAGTAAGTTGGAAATGTATCAGTTATATTACAATGATCTAAAAGGATGTCCACTGATAAATAGAACGCGGCTTTGTGGAGGTGATACCGACAGTTTCTTCGTATGTTTATCCACATCACCATCTATCCGTCTGGAAGATATACTTCTATACTTCGGTGAAAAGTTTGACTCTTCAAACTATGACAGTCACCACCGACTATACTCAACTACAAACAAAGCTAGATTAGGTTGTTTTAAGGATGAGTGTGCTGGAAAGTTGCTTGAGGAAATGCTCCTACTAAAACCGGAGATGTATTCAATGAAATATCTAGACTCTACGAATCATAGCATCAAACGTGCAAAAGGAATTCAGAGAGCAGCAGTTAAAAAATTGAAACATAATGACTATAGGAGTGTCTATTATAGTGAGAATGATACAACTGAAGATATGACAATTATAAATTCAAAAAATCACAGAGTTAGCACAAAATCATTTAGGAAGCGAGGTCTTTCACTTTGGGAGGATAAGCGCTGTTGGCTGGATAAAAATTTATCATTAACATATGGACACTATAGCCTAGGTCTTCCCCAACCATCGAAGAGAAGGAGATGCCTTCCTGTCACAGGTGATGTAGAATAAGTCTAAATAAAAAAACAATACAATATTCCACTTGTAATAGATCTTGCGATTGCTGCATCTTCCGACATGTAGCAACACTTACTAATACATAAGTAGTCTTACTAAAATTGAAATTTCTACATCTTTCCGATATGTAGAAATGATTACTAATAAATAGGTAGTCCTAATGTGAATGAATATGTGAAGAATTTGTACTCAACATCATTCCGATATGTTGAGCTAATAAAATAACAAACTTTAGGCAAACATTAAACCTAAATTTGAAACATAGCTTTCGGAACATGCCTCATTACATTAGAACATGGAAACTTAGTGACGTTCAAAACGTTCACATAACAAATTCTAAAAGAATGGCATTTCGTCATTCAATAGCAAATAGTGTTCGAAAACATCGTGGCGTTTTCATTAGAATTGACTCATTGCCTTCACTGAAAGACTGCGGATCTCATTGGCAAGCATAAGACTCGGATCAATATTCCTCTCGATGACAAGGTATGGATAAAGTGTGATTCATCAGTCAAACTATACGTCTGTTACCAAAACGGGAAGATGTTGAATATCGATTTTTTCGTTTAAGTGACGTCACATGGGAAACCTTTACAAGGGAGATACTACCACAGATAACGTCATTCATTAAAGATGGAGGACATCAAACGGTTGGAAGTTGTAAATCGGATGTTAACTACAAAAGCAAAGTCAAAACTCAATCTACAAGAGATCGAGAGGAATATACCCAACCGAAAACAATGGTTACTGATAAAACGCAAATTGAAGCCGACAACGAGCTTACATCTTGGAAGACCCTCGATAATAACATGGAGGATTCAGAGGAAGGATAAATCTCTCACTATCCTATTCTTTCCAAATGGAACAATCCAATGTATTGGAAGGGTCATGGAGGGTGATCTCTCATATCTACACTTTACTTTAGAACATTTACTTGGTGATTCATTATCTGATTGGAAAGTGAAGACAATGACCGTGTTATGTGAATTGCACTATCACTATGACTTCCGTAAAGTTACATCAACACATAATCTAACTTATGAAGTGGAGTTATTTCCAGCAGCTCAATTGACTAACTGGCATCCATATCATGTTCATGTCTTCCATAATAGAAAGATTGTGATAACCGGCATCAAAGACATAAGTGATGTGCCTCCATCATATGTGATTTGAAAAAATGTTTCATGAAAACCAAATTGTAGATTTTGTATATATGTGAATAGATAATGAAATATGAACATGCTTTTGTTTTCTTTATAGACCCTTGTTTTGGAAAAAAAGAGAGCAAGTTAATGATACAACATGGAACTTTATTTCAAAACTGTTTCGATATATTTAGTAAGAATTACATCATTTTTATCACAGTTTTTTGAAAATAATTCTAAAGCACTTTTACAGTTATTATTCAATGGTCTCTCGTTGACAAAATGGAGTACATAGCCACCGCACATTAGAGATGTATTACTTTGAAGTGGGAACGATGTTACTTTCCTAACAGTCCAGGAGAACCTGTTCATCCATAATGCGATATCATGTAAACGAGGTTGATTAAGAGAGTCAAAATATTCGGCCACCTTATAACGATTGATGTATACAGCAATCCAATGTTTTCCGGGAAGATTGTTGGTATCCGTATTGATGATAAGCGAACAAGGATAGAAAGGAATTAAATCAGGTAAATTATCTCTAGAAAAGACATTGAGAAATATTGTCTTGGAGTAGGGATGAGCTTTCCTCATTTTCCTCAAGATTTCTATGTTGCTTAAGTTACTCATCTCTGATAGCTGACAGTCACGTCTCTCATTCTTGTTATCTCAACTTTGCTATCATAGATAGCATAAATGAGACAAGTAATTGTTTTCTTCAAAGGTGACTCAAATGATACCTCCAGTCGTAGATTTCCAGGCTTTGTAACTCCTACGCTTTCACCACCTAGATCTGCATCTGCTGTGAGGTTATACATAATGAAGAAGTAGCCATTCTTGTACATATCCATTGTAATTCCATTTGAATCATCTGTATTAAACATGTTGAGGGCGGTGAAAGTGGAACCATATTCACGTGTGAATTTACCATCTTTGAAATTATGCTCATATGCTTTGCAAGATACAAATTTCCCATCCTGGTAGAGTGCTAGTTTGCTAACATTAAAGTGTTGGAAATTGAATGGATTCTTTTCAAAAGCACCAATGAATGCCTCATTTTCCACAAATGTGATATACACCGCCTTTGGCATTGCAGTGGGAAAAAGATTTGGGTAGGCATGTGAGGATGATCCCGCACCAATTGTGAAGTTTGTCAACACACTGTGATTAACTGGATATATTGCATTGTTTTTCCTCAATCCTGTCGCATGGTCGTTGATGACTGACGGGTTCATTGTTACTCGCCTTACATTGAGCACGGCATTACTTATGTTAACTTGATAGTTTGTAGCTCCAAAAGCCATTAACGCGAACTCAGGATTTGCACGAATAAATTTTATTTGCATTTTAACCTGTGATAGCAGATATCTAGATTGACGAAGGAAATCAAGATAGACAGGTCCTTTCAAGTATAATTCCTTTGAATCCGCTGTTAAATGCATTCGTCTTTTCATCCCTGTATTTGAAACATCATCAAATTTCCCTTGCTGATCATCATACCACCCAGAAACTTCCAAGTGTGACTGTTTAGCTTGCTTTTGAAATTGCGTCATTGTATGTATATATGCTCCATATGGATATGCTCGATCCCCTCCTTCAATCTGTTTGTCATTCAATATTAGATACACATCTGAGAACAGACTGGCAATAGGAAGATTTGCTAATCCCACTTTATCCTTAGATGAATCAATATTTGTACCATCAGTCTTCTTAATTTGTATACACAACTCTAAATCAATGGATTGACAGTCAATATAATCTTGAGGATTGGCAGGTATATCAAACTGAATAGGCTGTTGGTTACCATCTATATTTGTTGTGGAGACTATGTCTACAATTGTTGAGGAGATGATGTCTGTCTGATGAGGGGGAGAATCGAAGAAACACAAAGCCGAATTGATACTCTGCATCGTATTAGCTCTACAAATATGTTGTCTTCCTTCGTTTTGACTTGTTTCTAGTCGCAGTGGAATTTCGTTTGCGCTTTCTTGTTTTCACTCGACGTCTAGATTTAGAACGTGCTGTTCTAGTCGGCTTTTTACTTTTCCTGCGTCTTTACTTAGTAACTCGACCGGATCCAACTTGTCTTGACTTCCTACGCTTCTTCCGAACTGTACGTCTCGTCTTTGTTAAATCATCTAATGCGTCTATGGCAGATTGCTGCGCGCGCATTTTCATAGATTCACCGATATCCTCACCTTGAAGCGCATCAGGTGCAACATTTTCACCAAAATCTAAAGCCCTGCTTCCAACACGCTTCATGATTGGTGCGCCATACTTTTTGAGTGTTGGAAGAACCATGCGTCTTAGTGCACCAAATATGCCTCCTCCAACTTGTCGTCTACCTCCAACAAACACGGGATAACCGCTCTGATATGATGGTCTACTGTAAATGCCTGTCATTATGACTATTGAATAACTATGGAAGTCACAATAGCGTAAAGCCTTATTCTGGTGACCTAATATGTAGGGTCAAAACAGTAACACCACAGAACGGTACTACTTCTCCTGCGTCATCATGAATTGATATGTCAATTCTATTGATGTAATTTCGAGTGATTGGTAGATACATTGTGTTAAAAAATTCTCGATTGATTAGTTGCTTCCTTACGGATGAGAGAGGAAATGTGCGCAGAAGTGGGGCCTCAATGTCGCCAACCCTTGTATATTCAATAATGTTACAATAGACGTATAAGTTACTTATATCACGCTCTAGTGATGGGGCTGTATCGCCTATTGATGTGCCTTCATAAATAGTTGATTTTGAGAATCCCAATGTGGTCGTTAACACGCTATCCAGCTTGATAAGAGAGTTCTTCCCTACCTTTAGAATCATGCGTTTCTTATGTGGATCATAAGAAAAGTGATATTCATCTGCATCAAGGTAATCTACACCAAACTCATTTAACTTTGTACACAATTCAGATAGCGTTTTCAAGCTTTCAATGTTCAAATTAACTCTTTTTACAAGTTGACTGGAAGTACACAAATCATCACCCAATATGTCTTCGCTGTATACGTGGATATCCCATGAAGCATTTGTTGATGCTTTGAGTTTAGAAGAGGACAATTGAACCTTGAATGTATCATTTAATTCTGTCAACCAAGGTGCGCTTTCAAGGTCCTTAAACATCCCAATCATTTCAGATACGAATTCAATAACAGCGGAATCAGACTTTTCCAATGGTGTCTTTTTAGTAAAAACAAGAAATTCTGCCTCCGTTTCAACAGTAAATAAAGTTACTTTCTCTTTCTTATATTCGCAAGTCATTAACGTTTCTGGCACTGATCCTTGAAACTTTCTAGCAAAGTCTTCAACACTTCTAATGACCTCAAATTGATTTTTTACTCGGATGCTCCTTTTTTGTAATGCATACAATGGCACAATTCTACATTTAAAATCAGTGACTTTCCTCTCCGAATTCCACCCACGTCCATTGTACCAATACCTTGATGAGAAAGTTGTTCTGGAATACCCAAAAGTATGACTCAAATCCTTACCTAATACAAGAAGAACATACTTCCCTTCCTTCATCAATTTTGTTGACCCCTTTATGACTGGTTTGTAGAATTTATTCAAAGTCAGCTTGAAGAGATCATTTATTCGTTCAAACATTCTACCGATTTCCTTTTCTGTATCTTGCAAGCTCATTGTGGGATCCTTAGAATCAAAAGTTGACGTTGCAAATGCCTTTTGAATTTTAATCATGTTTTGGACAGATGGTGAAGATGTTGAAAAAGGATGTAAAGTTAGATGATGAAAATCCCATGTACCATGTAGACTATTTTGAAATATGCGAAAGCAATCATCCTTCCCTCGCACTTCTTTATGTAATTCAAAATAGTTGTTCTTTAGCAAACTGATATCGTTGCAATAAGTAATTTCAGTTAGAGCAACTTCATGGGAACCATGCAGAGTAATTGGATTAGCGAATTCAACGGAGTATAGGGTTGGTTTGTTACTTGGGAATATCTTGGGGTTGCTATTGCTTGGAAGAATGATGTTGAAGTTAGTAGACATGTTAAAATCATATATGGAAGAGATCAAATGCTGTATTAGCTTAAAAGTTACGAGTGCCTCCCACCTCCACATTTTGTAGATCCTGGTGCGTTATCCAGCTATTGAATGAATCAGGATATCCTTTCCATTTAACTAGATATTTCCTTTGATTGCCATGACCTTTCCTCCTAATTATTTTGTCAATCATATACACCTCTTCACTTCTGTCTACTACTTGCAATTCATAAGAGTAAAATTTTCTTTCAATTGGATTGCCATCATAATCTATTAATTTATACATGGTGGGTCTAAATTTTCTATTTACTTCATCTACAAAAAACTCTTCTTCAGTCCAATTAGTTAGATACCCCTTCTCAAATGTAGACTTAACCTTTGAAATCAAAACTCTATCACCAACATTAATTTTCTTTTCATTGGAGATGTTTTTCGCTTTCTTATCATACAATCGAAGCCATACATCCATCGCATTATTTGGGATAACATCAACTGGTTTCATCTTAATGATTCGATGGTAGCTTTCATTGTAATTCTTAACAAATTCTGCAGCTCACCTACCCAAACATGTGTATTTTTTGCAGTGAAATAGCGCCATATTTTTGTCTTCAGTGTGCGATTGAACCTCTCAACCATGGCAGCTTTATAAGCACTTTTGACACTAAACAATTCCACATTATGACTTTTAAGGAGACTTCGAACATGAGAGTTTTCGAATTCCTTCCCTTGATCGGTATGTATTCTTTGCGGAACACGCCCCTCATCGAAAATGCTCTGAAAAGCTGCTTCAACTTCTGGTCCTCGTTTAGATTTCAGCGCAGGTGCCCAAGCATAGCGAGATAAAATATCTATTACGGTTAAGATGTATTTATAGCCATCATTGTACTGTGATATCTGTTGCATGTCAGCCAAGTCCGCTTGCCATTGACTATCTATATTGTTAACAAAATATTTTCTTGTTGGAAACCGCTTTCTCGCATTTTGGTGAAGAGTGTAAGTCGGTTGACTCCTTAACCACTTCTTGACTTTCTCTATTCCCACACCTGCTGCACGGGCTAGAACCTCCGGACGACTGAAACTTGCGGGGTAGTTTAAGTCGTAATAAATCTTTCTGAGTTTCACTACTGTACTCATCGTCTTTGTTCTGATTTGCACGCGCATTACTCGCACAGCAACTGCTAACACAATTGATATCAACCTCTATGCCCTGTTCTCCTTTACTTTCGAGCGCAGATTTCAAACAACAGCAAAATTTTTGTAACGACATGATATGAGAGAGGCAAGGCTTAATTCATATTTGCTTAATATTTACTATACTCCTTCGCAACACTCATTGAGCGCCTAGTAGCTCTTTTTGGTTGCAGATCATCGGGATCATGAAGCTCTCGCTCGACCGCCATCGTGGGTGTTTTACTTTTTGATCCATTTTGTAAGTGACCCTTATCCAACTCATTCACAGTCAGTCCTCCAATAATATTGTGAGGTACATTTTGATCAGATAAAATTTTCTGAAAATATGTCCACCCTTGTGGTGCACTTAGTTTTCGCCTTACATCTCTGACAGCATATTGTAGAAGGTCATCTATGTGACTATTTCTAATAACATCACCAGTTGTTTCATCTATTATCTCCCCTCTCTCATTGAACTTCACATGTGGATCAATGAAGTCAAATAATCGCTCAGCGCGCACACGATATGGTCGAGGTGTTGACAAGGTTATAAATCGTCGCAACTTGTCACGAATCTGTCGCCTCTCATCAATGTTTTCAGCTGCTAACTGCATTCGTCGATAGGGATCCTTAATCTTCTGAATCTCCATATCCTTTTGTGTTAGTTCCTTAAGTTGATTCGTAATAGGTTGATCTATATTTTTGACTTCCTGTGCACTTTGTAATGTAGTCAATTGTACATACTCCTCTTGAGGAATGACTACCATCTTTGAATACGACATGTTTGAAAATAATAAGGCAACAAAGTACATTGCTTAAAACTAACTGTGAACCGAGAAAACTGTCATTGGTTCAGCGGAATTAGATATGATATTTGTTCGAAATCGAAGTCGTTCCGGACATTCCTGGGTTAGATCAATAAATAGATAGCCATGTGGTTTCTTTGTTACATCTTCATATATTTTTGAAAGTAATTTAGGTTGTTGAGGTAATATCTGTCTACTGAGATGATGTATCTGACTGCTATCTCTTGGATTATTAAATATTGCCAAATAATGTGTATTCAAACTTCTAGTTCTTTGCTCTTTCAATCCATCGAAGATGCTTTGGGTGATGTAGATAGTAAAAGCTTCCCTATGATGTGCAGTTTGAATGAACATTTCAGTTACATCCTTTGAAGATTTGCTTTCACGTAATAGATCATCTAATACTAGTAAGTCACCTGCTTTAATATCCTCAGTTGATGGCAACCCTTGCTTCACCTCATAACCTTTCTGGCGAAGTGTAGAATGTAGTTCTGGTTGAAATATTCCATAATGCCATTTGACTCTCTTAATTTCCTTGTTAAACATTTCATTTCTATATTGTAGCAATTGAGTTACAAATGTAGTTTTACCGGACTGACTTGGTCCAGCGACACATATTGTGCGATCAGTGAATAGACGAAAATCTGTCATCTTATAATACCATTAACATTAAACTCATCATCCCGCTAATTTTGCTTAGAACAACAAAACAGAAACATGTTCCAGATCACGTTTATTTACATTCAGAATAGAAACTTTCAAATTACATCTACAAATTAAAACATTTACAAATTAAAACATTTGTGTTTCCTCATCACAATTAGGGTTATAGAAAGTTTTCAAGTCAACATCTTGGCGCTTCAACTTCAATTTAAGATTCCCATCTTTAGATTTCCGCCCTCGCTTTTTGCTCTCTTACTTCCCATCACTTGAAGCAGTCTTATCAATGTTAATTAAGCATTTATCAATTGGTAGTGGTTGATAGACTAGTTGAAGAACCTTCATTTGTAAAGATGCGACTTTACCAGTCGAACCATGTGAGCCAATATAAAGTCCGGTAACGTGCACTAAGCCCATATAGCGGCCCCGTTTGAGATCCTCACATTCCATCGCGCTTGTAAAGAGATCGAATGCTTGAAAATGATCCGATAGTTTTAAAAACAGTGTGTCGAATTCCGGCAATTCCTTGTAACCAACTCCTTCCTCTAATGCCTTTCTCCAATGAGTGGGAGCACTTTCAGGCAGCTCAACACATTCTTTCGCGAAAGAGTCAATAGTTTTAAGAATCACCTGTTGCCATTTTGGAAAAGTCACTTGCATTTGTCTCATATTGCTATACCCTGATGTAGACATGCCATTACTGTGGAAGAATGGAACTTGAAGATAAAAGCCATCATCACCATAATTCAAGGTTTGAAAGTAGAATGTATTTCCAATCCCTTGCACCTTTCGTGTCGGACGAAGCTTCAAGAGATCTTGCTCAAAAGCGTCACCTTCCTCTCTGATTGTATACATTTTCTGAGTCATATTTCATCAAGTACTAATTCGGAGCTTTCAACCAGCGCAAATGAATTGTCACTTGAAAGTGATAAAATATCATTAAAGCGTCTTCCTTATATACACCTATATATGACTCATCAATCAAAGTGATGACGTGTCACTTTATGATTCGCTAACCTTATATTAACATTGCAGCAGTTGCTGCAATCCTTCCAAGCGGACTATTGATTACACCATTAATACTGTTTTCAATATCATTTAACATACTTAGAAACCCACCACCACCGCGCTGAATTAAGTTTCGCCTTTTCTTATCACTACTCCTTGGATTTGAAAACTTTTTTATGCTATTCAAAGAGCCAGCATTCAATAGAGGCTTGTAAATAGGTAGACATTTGTGTATTGCAAAAGCAAAATCGCGAATGAAATCATCACTTGAATTTTGAATCAATTTACACTTCTTCTTATTATCATGTATCCTGTTTAACTTTCGCAACACCATTTTAAACTGACTTGAAGGTTTGAAGGACCGTTTCGATTGACGAGAAGATGCCTTCCGTTTTACAGACATTTTTATTCTAATATGGAAATAGATAATACAATTACAATTTTTGCTTAGTACTTACAACATAATACACAAAAGTTTACAAGCATTCACATATCACGCAGAGTTTGTTGCTGGTACTTATAAAATTACACAAAACACTTAACAAGTTGTAGAGGGAAACTGATACACATTCACATCGGCTAGAGTCTGATTTGTAGCAGTTATGAGCTGCTCAATGTCTTTCATTAGATGTTTTGAAATAGGACAGCACATACAGCAGGGCTTTAAATGGAAAGTCTTTAAAATATTGGCATAGTATGCCCGCAAGCTGATCACCTCAGAATGTCCTTGAGCAGCCACATTGATGCTTACTGATGGCGGTCCACTGAACAAGTCCAGTTTGCATTTCTCACCCTTCTGGTCAAAGTAGCTGGAGGTGATAATGTCATGGAGACATGTATTGTGTTTCCGTTGGATACTGCTGCAGCAACAGCGAGAGTATTCCGGTACAATCTCAGTTTGAGCTAGTGGGCGAAATACTTCATTGAGCCAAAATCTTGCAACTCGTGTAAGAGCGTTGTTCACGACTCTCATTAACATTCTCTGCACCACAACGTCCTCTCCGCAGCGGAAATACTTCACTATTTCCTCCATCAGATCCACCAAATCCGCTTTATAGCCAGTTATATTCACGGCAGAATAAAATATATTGCCGGTGAAGAGTTGACTTCGGTAAATTATTGAAATGGGAATGTTGGTAGTGAACGACATGCTGATTGACATTGTATTAGCCTCAAATTATGCTTGAAATAGAACGGTACAATGTCCTCCTTATATAGAAAAGCCACACAAAGACAGACACAATAGTGACCAATCACAGACGTGCATGATGACTCATCATGCACGATATACAGTGACTGTTGAAGATATTTTTTCATCACAAAAGGGGACAAGATGAAGTTTCAAAGGGTACATAACATGTAGAACACATAACGCTATGAGAACATGGTAAAAAGAGAAGGGATCGTTCCTGTTTAAAACATTTAACGCAGTTCTGTTCACATAATAATTTAAATGTCTCTTCTTCTAATTTCCTTCTGAAGTCACTTTTATTGGGAGAACTTTTTATTAAAACACTGTCAAATGTCTCCTTCTTTCCATGTCGTTCCAATTTGATCCTCCTAATTTCACTATCATTGCAGTGTAGCATGGAGAAATCCTCTATCCACCTACGATCCAAATTGTGATTCATGGCATGCTCATCTAGATCCATTAGTCGATCAACTAAATCACCAGCGGTGATATTTTCACTGAGATTTGTTACAGTTTCTATAGCTTTGAACGAATATCCAAGGTCTCTTGCGACAACCCACGACGTTGGGATACTAGTCATCATTATGTATGTCATCAAACAACTATCTCATATTTATAGCATAGTTTGTCTACGTAAAAAGGAAAATCAATGTGACTGTCATCTTGATTACAATGGTTGCAATAGTCACAATAGTCGCAATTGAGCAAACTCATTCAAAATCAAACAACGGACGTCTATCGGTACGTACTCAAGTACTCAGAACCAAACCACACAAGTTCGCTCATAGACGTTCCGAAACGCAATGTACTCAACCCAGTCTACCAAACACATGTACCTATCCAGTGAGACAGAAGTCATACAGGTTCCTATTCATAACACTGAATTATACATGTACCTATTGATAACACCGAATTATACATGTACCTATCCCTCGCAAGTAGGGCACAGTTTTCACTACTGGTGGAGAACCAGCAAATTCGTCGGACGTCGTAGGATATTGGCGGGGTGACAATCGTCGGTTGATTTTTCAGTAATTTTGTAGGATAATTGTCGGTCTACGGTTAACAGTGCATTTATTTAAGAGATAATCTCAATGAGAAACAAATCTCAAAGCTTATCAGTTGCATATAAAAATAAATAATTTTATCAAAATAAGGATAGCCTACCCTACATTGTTGCAGCTGTGTTCTCAGCATTTTGATAGAATGCTGAAAGACCTGATGCCTCAAAATTCTTATTACCTTATTAGAAAATCTCATCACCATAATGTCTGGTGAAAAAATAGTAGTTGATAAAGTAAAGCCTAGAATTGTGCTATTGAAATAGTGTACGTAGCTGTCTCTTACTTAGCTACATATGTAGAGCTCTATAAGCCCTTCCGTGAAAATAAGCTGTTCGATGCATGAAACATATTTTTGTTAATTTAAGATTGAGCCTATATTAATAGACTCATAATAAGCCCTTCCACAATATAAAAGTTGGCGAGGAAGCATAAATGTCAGTTTAGTATACGTATAGGCCCAAGCTGCCAGGATTTGCGTTGGCTAGGCCGAATGGAGAGTATTTGCACATTAAAAATATCAATGCATGATGTGGTTCTCCACGTACCCGGACAGACCGTTGAGAGAATCGAAAATTTCTTCGGGTACTCATAATGATAATTATGAGTATAAAATAATATAAAATGATAATTAAAAATATCATTTCTATTTATTGGTAACCTATAGTATGCATGTATCGACCGCAACCAAACATTCATGTAAAACTTGTCAAACATCAAGTAATAGCCGAAAATGTATGCAGGTAGGCTATAAGAATGCGGTGTGTCATCTTGGACGTTGCTTAATGTATCATCTTAAACGCGAACATACCTTTGACGAATTCCTATTTTTGTGAACTTTCCTTCATCAACTTTTGCTGCGTCTGGCATTTCTGATAAAAACAGTTCCTTAATCATGTAATCTATTTGATCACGATCGAGACACAAGTTTATTCACCTTACATCAGGGAAGTCGAGAATAATGTGTTAATGCACTGCACGAGAGATGATTCCGCTTTCGTCATCAACCAATAGTGCGTGATGTCATACGTCATTATGAGGCGCTATTCATGATGGATTTCGTTAGAGGCAAGTTTCATCCAGTTTGTCGAAATTAGGGTGTATATCTTAGATGCCCGTATCATCGGCAGCTCTCCCCTGCTTTAATGCTCATTTACATTCCTATGGAATCAAGGAATCAGTCAACGTAGACGATTTTTCTTGATGGAATTTGGTATATCTTTATGTAGATTAAAAGTCTCTCGATTGAACAGTGTCTTTTCCCGGAAGGGCAGTCGAATTATAATAGGGGAGGCACGGGACTAATGTGGGCAGCGGACTAATATATTAGGTAATTTGAGTTCTTCGGCCTCTAGCTCAGGACCCATTCCTCGTATGAATTTCAAATTCGATAGAGAACTAGTCATGGTCATTGTTTATCCGCATGTGCAGCGCAGCTCATTTGAGGAAAACACGCGCTCACACGTGCGCACGCACTAAGAGGATAACGGAAAAAATGCATAAATTTGATCGCTGAAGCAACGACAATGAAATCAGACGCTTATATTTAGCTAAGCCTCTCATTCTATGTGGAGTGATTGTTCGAGGCAAGTGAAAACTATTCCGTCATCGTAATTACATGCAGATTAACGATCTAACTTCCATTTTGGCCCACGATTGATAGTTTCCGTAAAATGTGAGTCTATTAGAAAAGTGCCCAC
Source organism: Prostheceraeus crozeri (assembly GCA_907163375.1). Classification (NCBI taxonomy): domain Eukaryota; kingdom Metazoa; phylum Platyhelminthes; order Polycladida; family Euryleptidae; genus Prostheceraeus; species Prostheceraeus crozeri. Next base: position 292,218 of record CAJQUW010002096.1, on the reverse strand, counting down.
GCAGTGCATTTTTATCATCGCTATTATTATTTCTGGCATGCTTGCTTTCCACACAAATAGCCAGAATCTATGAGAGATTTATAGAAAGACATAAATGGAACTATGAATCAATGCAAAAAGTTTACAGGAATTTGATGGAAAGCAAATAGTTTCAAGTAAAGCGCCAAATCATGAAATTTAGTCGGAAAGAGACAGACCTATTGTTATCAAGTTTACTTTAGAAAGTTAGATAGCAAACTAAATGACATAAATTCTTCTTTTAAAGTTTTCATCATGAACACTTAACTTGCTTCCAAGATTATCATCAGTTTAATTTGCCCTTACACAGCTCAGGACATGTCAGTTGGCCATTAAGTATCATTTCTTATCTGATTATTATTCTGCTTCAAGAATGAGTCTACCATGTATTGTTTGCAATCTTGTACATGCATGATATATCGGTGGCGATTGACAATAAATCACGATGATTGACCTTTGCACCAAATACCGTATAAGAATTGGGCACGTGAGTGGTGTGGCATGTATGAAAAGGCGATTCATGCAACGTTTGCTATTTTGTGATAAGTGTAAAATCGAATAAAAATGATGATTCATGACTTTTCAGTAATGATTAATTAAAGGAGGACAAATTGATATTTGCTGGAATAATGAGGTTGTTATCTTGTTGGGCATAGCCCAAAGCAATAGAATTTTACAATCTGGATCTTCGGACTTACTGTTCTTGTCAGAAGATGGCTTTACCACGCTAGAGACTATAATCTAATTGTAATTTGAACAGTGCCTTACAAAAATTTGTATTTGAAGTACGTAAAAAGTTGGCGGCGCGCAGGTACCCCGGCGAAACATTGAGAAGCCTTGTTTGTGGCATCGGTTCTTGGCTTCAAAGAGTTGGCAACAAATAGTAGAAGATTTTCTCTGATGCTGACTTTGCAGAGACTCGCATTGCATTGGATGCGGCCATGAAGGAAGCTGCAGAATTATATGTTAAAGGAAGAAAGAGGAGAGCTTCTCCCATCACCGAGGATCAGGAGGAATCTCTGAGGATGAGAGGGTATTTAGGTCAGGACAATCCCAAAAGACTGAATCGCACGCTTTTATATCTTCTGGCTATCAATTTAGGGCTTCGTGGGGGAAGAGAACTCAGAGAGCTGACGATTGGTTCAGAAAGCGAACTACATATGAGAAAAATAAGAGAAGGAGAGATCCTTGAGTATATACAGAAAAAGTGTCGAAAACAAAAAAAATGCGGACTTAAAGATCGACACACTGATCCCAAATTCGTGAGAATTTATCCCCTCACTGATCAGAGTCGTTGTACAGTCACTCTTTATAAAATCATGCGTGATTGGCGGCCTTTCAATTGTCCCACGAATGCCCTTTTTCTGCAACCTGATCCATATTTCTCAAACACACGATGGTACCGACCCTCTCCTTTGGGACATAACTCCCTGAATATGATGTTTCGCGCAATGATGGAAGCTGCTGGTGAGGATGATCATAATTTTAGCAATCAAAATGGTCGATGAACTACTGTCACGAGAATTGTTGAAAAAACTAGTGAGTGAATATACTTTTCTTGAAATCATTTAATGCTTAATCATGATTATAAATGATAAAAAGGAATAAAGAGAAACCTTCAGAATAAAGAAAAGTTGTAATAAATGTTTCATCAGGATTATACACAGAATGACTTTTACGATGATTTTACAAATTTTATTTTTCACTGTAGTCTAATTGGATGAGAAAACGGTAAACGGCAATATTTTCATGTAAATAGATATTCGTGATGTTATTGTAGGCCTATTGATATTCAATTGCCATGTTTATGCAAACCAGTCCCTTCTATATAAATAAGACGGAGCTCATTTCCAACAGTCTACATACAAAACATTGAATGCATAATCTTAGAACCAGTATCAGACTAAGCATAAATATTTAAAAGACAAAAAAATATAAAAAAGAAAATTAAAAGAAAAAAAATTCAACATCGGCAAAACAAAAATTCAACTGAAATGACACAAATTAAAAGTGATATAATATATCAACGCAAGTGAAGAAATTATGGATTTTCCACTGTTTTTAAAATTCCCTGCCTTTTGTATTTCAGGCGACAAACAATTGAAAAAGAAAATCACGGTCCATCAATCTGATTGTGTTGACGTATATATAAGACAATAGGGGAAAAGCGGATGAGGTTAGCCACTAAGTGCTAAGTTGCAACTCCTCAACTGTTTCTTCACAGGTCCATCGACGAGTCTTACAAGCAACCTCACAATATGTGATACAAGTTCACCATTTGACGTCGGATCACTTTGTGCGAGATTGGGTATTACACCGAAAAAGATGACAGTTACTCAACCAGATGGGACATCAGTGCATTTGGAATTTTGAACATGACATAGCTGTGATATACCGCATGATTTGTGATATCTGAAAATGTCTTCGAGTTTAGATGTCTTGATCATAGTTTTTATGCATCCAATCGTTTTCTTCATTCTCGATTTCTGTGTCTAGTTAATTGTCCCTGGCATTATCAGGGCTAGGGATACCGGATTTAATAAGATTTCTACATAGCAAGATAAACTGGTTTAGTTTAAGTCCAGTTAATTGTCCCTGGCATTGTCAGGGCAAGGGATATTACGGGATTTAATAAAATTTCTACATGGCAAAAATGCATAGTGAGATAAACTGGTATAGTTTAAGGTTCAGTAAAAGAAACCTTATTGTTTAACTATCAATGTGCAGCCAATACTATCATGGTCCATTTTTCTTATACGACAAAACTGTTGATAAACATCATTCAATAAGTCAAAATCGACAAAACCCATACACGTAGCCCCAGTCAGTGCCCATATTACCACGTGGTATGGGGGGGGTAAGCATGGGTATTTTCACTTTTTACAAAAATGCTTCTAATTTTTTTCTAATGAATCCTAGAACAGCCATCATTTTTGGAAAGTTGTCTGCCACTCTTCTTGCCGTGCGAGTTGTCCCGGGACGAAAAGAATTACTTCTGTAAGAAGTATAAGTCTGAAAACCCCTTAGGGTGCCCAAATTAGTCCCGCCTCACCTATAGAATTTTTTAAGAAGATTTGACTTTCAATTGATCTCTGCTGCTGATGTAATAATAATAATGACTTGGGGTCCACAGTGGTCCCCATGCGCTAAACTTGTAAGTTTATATCTGCGGTATCGGAGGGTCAAGCTTACAATGATGATTTGAAACTTCGAATACTCGATATTGAAATCCCTATGAAGACTGATCCTATGATGTCAAATTTAATGTCAGTTGCATTACCAGGAATAATAGAATAGAAACGGTGATTGGATTACGGTTGTTAGGACACTCGAGGCAAGGGGGTAGTGTCAAACTATCAAGTACCGATATATAATCGATATATAGCTATCGACTCGAGTATGCGTTCTGGCTAGGGTCATCCCCTTGTATTGGTGTCTGATATGTGATAATGTCAGATCTGACTGTGCTAGAAAGTTATCTTTCAATCTCGAAGAGAAAGTGCAATCCATTGATATAGTTTTGTTGTGATTGTAATATCATTACACCTAACTTTACAATAATCCATTAATTTGATATTTCAATTTATTTGTTGGCAGAGGAACAATTGGAGAATTGACTTTTCAGTCAGAATAAATTCCCACGTATTACTCATCAGCTCCATCAAAAGCAAATATAAATGGTAAAATATTATAATAATCTGTACATCATAAATATCACAATCTATGGAAGATAAATGAAATACAGTTTCACTGGCAAGTAATGACGCTGATTGGATAAATGATCATCTGTCGAGTCCTTGTGTACATCTGGCAGTGTTCGAGTCTGTGTCCTCAGATGACCCGCGTGCGGGTACGGGAGGTCGACGTCGGGTGGAGGGAGGGGGATCTAGGCGAGGAAGTTGATCAAGAACGTCCGGAGCGCCTGCATGATTGGGAGTTTCAGCAAGGCGATACATCTGTTGAGCTAAACTGTCCGACGACATTTCCTTATGGCCACTATCGGGAGAGATATTTCCACCACTGCCACCACCATTGGCACCGTTGTTTGATGACTCGTTCCCCGCCCCACCAGTTGCTCCACAATTGGAAGCAACACCTGTCCCCGAACCGACGACGCTGCCTTCCACCAATGAGTCAATGGTTCCTGTGTTGTGGGAAGGCGTCCGTGAGGAGAACAGATAAGAGAAGTCACCTGGTAATTCAGTTGGAATACGGTGAGAACAGTAGTCATGATTCCGAGGGCAATTGTTCGAAAAGACGCGAGATAAGGTCGGCCACTCGCGAGAAAACTGTAAAGAAGAAGATCATCGATATATAAATGCAATTGACATATTGAGACTTTTCTGAAGCGTTATGGTTCTTTTAGTCCGGATGCCCTTCCTGCCGACTTCCAATGACACTTTCGGGGGTTGACCTCTGGACCAAAAGATCGCTAGGCCAAGCACTTAACCACTGTGCCACGGAGACCAGTCTGATCCCGTTCAACGTGGACAAGGATGAAAAACGGGAAGTAAGTAAATGCAATTAGAAATCACACTAATTCAATCATTTTAAAGATTGAAATGATCCATAACACTACAGTAGATATCAGGGATGCGAATTCCTATCATTTTGATGGAATCTCGACTCCGGTAGTAGGCCAAGTAAACAGTAAAAAAACATGAAAATTTCGCAGGCCTGTTCGATGAGTTAAGCGTCCATATCAGTTCAATTTTCATTAAGAAAGTCAAAGTGTAGTACTTTATATGAATGCCTCACATATGAATAAGAGCGTGTAAAGTACTTAAAATACAAGTGCATCACAAGGTATAAGCGCTCAACTTTGCGCTCGAGCCATAACTACTTACTTGCGATCCCGCGCGAATATATTTGACGAATAGGGTGGGCAGCAAGATTTAGGTCAAAATGCAGTATGCTTTACTTTTGACTCAACTTAATTGATTTGTGCGTAGGGCTGTTTGTAGGTCTACATCTATATGCTCATTAAAATTATTTTTGATATTTTTCATTCATTATCCGCGCACGTATTAATGAGAACTTTATGTATTCATAAATCGCATGCTTTAAAATATTCAAGATGTCCATAAGACATCCCAATTATCTATTTCATGCATTGATATTGGGAATGACATTGAACATTTCTCGGCCTATTGTAGACCCACGTCCCATGGGATCCCAGTCCCATATGCCCTCCCATGAGGCCCCATCCTTGTATTACTGCCTGAAGGAGCACCGCTGTCGGACCACATAATGTCAGGGCAATTGAAGTCACCTAATATTACCGAATAATCACACCTGAGATTAATGATCTCATTCAAAGATTGAACAAGTCCACTAATCAGATCACTTTGAATCGGATAGATGTTATGGATAGGTTACCGGCATAGACAGATGATATTAAGAAGTTTGCCATCGTCTGGAATGATTTGACATGCCATAGCTTCAGCTCAGTGGCGGCTTTAGCGATCATGCCCTTCATGCTCAGCATGACGAAGTATTTTGTCTAATTTTCCTCCATACAAATCAACGATGTCAACCACAAGAAAGGGAAAGTTTTGAATCAACAAAAAAACTTCCAACATCATTTGATTACATTTGACAACATTTGATTACTATGTCAGATCATGTTGCTGTGACATTAAGGTCATACTCAATTAAGATTAATAAAGTAGCTAACTTGTTCTAAAAAATTCAGGGGAACGCAAGTCAATTCGAGCATACCTCATTTGTTATTGGCCGGATCATCTGACGGGAGAACAATAGCAAAATCTGCGTATGACGATTTTCATACTCCATCTCATGCCGTAGACGGGAAGCACAAATGATACGTATAGCTCGTTTCAACCAACTAACGGTAGCTGATTGGACGGCAATCTGCTGATTTTATCGGTGTAGTGAGATCATGAGATGTCTCGAGTCTCAGTTGCACGATTGAAACCCCATCGAATTGACTTCCTTTATAAGTAATTCAATATCTTCCAATGTTAATACAGCTTGTGATTTTGTGCGATTGACGGTGTTTTTACTATCTTAAATGCATGCTTCAAATAACTAGAACTTGAATATTATTTAATATACATTATCTGGTGATTAAATTTAGCCGTGGTCTTCTACATGCTTGCATATGTACATATGTCTAGGAGCAAATAGTATAATAGGCTATGCATGCATCAGATTATCATCGGATGTACTCAAACATACAAATCATGTAGCCTACGCCTGGAATTTTATTTTAAGCGTATTTTGGCTGATACAGTATGTAGATCATTAGAATTATGCCTAGCCCTACACCATATTCACTGGATTACCTGATGTGAAAAGTAGGCGGCTTGCATGTTTGAATTATAATTAGGAAAGGGCAAATGCAAATGGAATGAGATTAAAATTTTGTTCATCGAATTCGTAACTGTTTCTTAAGTTGCATGATATTAAGCTACATTATGCTACATCAGTTGCATGGTTAAAAATCCTCGTATGATAGCTGTCACACATTTTTCCTCATGATGCGAAAAAATTGATGAGCATGACCTAACAGAAATCCATAGAGCCGCCACTGCTTCAGCTTTATATTCATAAAATGAATGCAACTGATAGGAATTGAAGTCTTTATGAACATATAGACCTCCCAGAGCATTTTCGATCACAGATTTTGCGTCATTCAGCGAAAATCTATCAGAAGCAAGTGGAGCGCTTTAGCCCTTTCACACGCGCACATTATAGGCCATATGGTTTTGATTTATTGATACGCAAGCATATTACAAAATTGATGAAGGAAGCTGTAAAATTCTGGCCACTCTCCTATAAGTGTTTGCTAGAGTTAGCTAATCTGATATTGAAATTGAGCTGTCATGATTGCTAACGGCTGCGGCGGAAGCAGCCCTTGCAGTGCTTTGACGTGTCCCTATTTCCAGCATGATACTGTTGCAGTTCTTTGCATTTTAATCAGTGCTTTTAAAAAGTGCTTCTTGCATTACAATTGATGCATGGCAGTACCTCCCACTAGTATAAGAACTCAATATCATGTAGGCATTACCATAGGTATTACCGCATAGCTTGCACTGCTTCCACCATAATTGAACGAAATGTCTATGTTATTTGAATCACGAGACACGAAGCGTCGAGTGCTTTAAGTAACATAGACAGTGAGCTCAATTACAGGTGGAAGCACGCCAAGCTATGCGGTATTATATTTCCTGCATGATATAGAGTTCTTCGTACTAGTGCGAGGAACTGCAATGATATCTGAATACATTAAATACACAGATTGTCCGTGCAAGAACCACTTTTTAAATCTGCCGTTAAAAGGCAAAACGACGTATTTCGAACTACGCTGTTTTGTCCTTTATGGGTTCAATTGAATGGTCAGGATGTGAAGTATCATATCTCACAGGATAGATTTGGTCAAATGTTTTACTAATATCATGAGTACCGATTGTTTTCATGAATGCAATCACACTTAAACAATTTGCGTGAAACGCAGTTTGCGTTTGAGGAAAGTTTGTGTTTTTAAAAAACAAATCAACGTACTTCGAAAAACGTGAATAGATTTCTGAAACTTTAAAAGACAAAACAACGCAGTATGAAATACGTGATTTTTCAATGAAAGAATTTTCATGTTTTAAAAGACAAAGTAACGTACAACGAAATAAGTGACTTTTTAATGAAACAATTTTCATGTTTTAAAAGGCAAAGCAACGTACAACAAAATACGTGACTTTTTAATGAAAGAATTTTCTTGTTTAAAAAAGCAAGTTGCGTTCTTTTTTTAAAAATTACATGACTGAAATGAAAAATTTTTTGTTTTAGATGCAAAGCATCATATTATGGAATATACCATAGTGCTTTTTAGATGAAAATGCTTCTAACGTGGGATATTTGATTATTTGAACCAGTAAGGAACACACCAACTACACCAGTACCGATATACAGTACATTATATCAATCATACCTAGATTTTGAAAGCATCACTTGATGGTACGAGCATATTCATAGCCTACGGGCTAAAGCAGTCAAACTTATAGACTAGTGAAATTGAATCATCTATCGATGTTTACAAAAATCTCAATACATACATATAATACATATATGCTGCAGATGAAGATCAGACACGCAAACGTTATTTTAAAATATAAGGCTAAAACACTAGAGTTTCGTATATTAGAAATAGACCCTACTGAGAATTTCATTTCTTACCATGTTGACAATGTGAAATTGTTATGAATTACCTAAGTAGGCCTAGGGCCTTTGCCAAATGAAAATAGTAAAAGAATTGGAGATATAGGCTTAAAGTTCGCCTTCGAATTCATTTCTATGATGACCGCAGCCAGTTAATAAAACCCTACATAAACATCTGCCTCTACATAAAAGTAGTATTAAAATTGATAAGATAATATTAAAATCAAGTTATTAGCAAATACCTAAATCTTATTTCCTCATACGAACATGCTTATAATGATGGCAATCAATATCTATCATACTTTAGTATAATATCGATAGCCTACCGGCACTATAACGATACAGTCCGCGCAATGCGTTGCGTAGATAGGTAGCCTACTACTGAAAATGCAAGGAATGAACTGTGATACGTACTTGATTTTTTAATAGTCCTAATAAACATAGTATCTCGAAATATCAGTGCGGTTGAATAGTCGAGGTCCGTATTAATTTGATTCTTTTCTAAACACGTTGTTCTGCCGTTGAAGAAAGCGTCACGATTCAAGCGTACATTGAATTACGTTGTTTTGCCTTTGAACAATGTCTCATGGCTCAAGCGTATTTCGAATTACGTCGTTTTGCCTTTGAAGAATGTCTCATGGCTCAAGCGTATTTCGAAATACGTTGTTCTGCTGTTTAATTGAAAGATCAAAAGTTAGAGATTTTAAAGGCTGAAGTAGAATGATGAAATATCAAACTTAACTTTGACTTCAGTTTTCTCAATACCATGATATTCCGAAATACGTCGTTTTGCTTTTTAACGACAGAAATGCACTGATAAAAATGCAAAGAAATGCAATATCATACAGGAAATGTTTCTTACCGCATAGCTTGCAGTGCATCCACCATAATTGAACGAAATGTCTATGTTATTTGAAACACGAGACGCGAAGCTTCGAGTGCTTTAAGTCAAGTAACACAGAGAGTAATAAGTTCAATTACAGGTGGAAGAACGACAAGCTATGCGGTGTTGTATTTCCTGCATGATTTTTGAACTCTTGCACTAGTGCGAGGAACTGCAATGATATCTCAATGCATTTTCAAGAACCACTTTAAAAATGCAAAACTGATAAAAATGCAAAGAACTGCAAGATCATGCTGGAAATATAATTCCGCAAAGCTTATCGTGCGTTCACCTGTAATTGAGCTCGCTGTTCAGTTAACAAACTGAAATGAATTGAGTTATACAGCATATTGCTGCCAAAAAAATGACAAAGAGAAAGTAACGTCATTCGATATTTCGTGGAATTAGAAAAGCTTATTATTTAACACATGAGTTATCCATTAAGTTGACTCACATATAAACACGAAACTTTTATTTTCCAACTGAGTGAAGCTGGGCAGTCTAGAAATAATTACTCATAATTTTTAGCTAATTCCTAAAAGAGAATCAGGTGGTTAGTTGGACTTTTCATCAGTGCAATAAGGTACCTAATTGAATATGATATAGCGCTCATTTCTGAAATATTCATATTGCTTTACTCAATGCAAGCAGTAAAAAAAGAGACAAGAGCATGCGAAAATGCTGACGTGGTCAACATTAATGATTGCTTTTGCGACAGGAATGGTTGCCATTTCATCTCTATTAAATGTGGGAAAGCCGATCTCGGCAAACATATGATGCTTTCATGTACTTACATAAGATGAAGCGCCATGTTTTTCGACTCTTCCACCAACTTACAGATTCAATGTAGGACTAAATTCTATAATTGTGTGATGTCCTAATTAACGAAAAACTATCCTGTTCACAAATTGAATAAAAGAAAGATATTTTAAATGAATCAGGAAATTAATAAATGGCATATAGAGAGCATTTGCAATGATGCAGCAAAATGAAGTAGTAACACCGCCTACTGTGATTATCAATGAATGGTAGTGGTACGAGAAACACATCCATATTTATGAATGGTTTCTAATGCAGGACAAAATGTCAACTTTCTTGAAACAAAAGAATATTCATATAAAAGTCCTACTCTAAGATTGAAATCACGTCCCGCTAATGGAGCCTATGAAAAAAAGAGTTTTGTGTGTTATTGTGCAGTCTGCTGCTTGTACAATTAGTGAGTTGGGTGAATTTTCTAGCGCTAGCAGAAGTGTTTTAGCTACTTGTCTCACATAATCATAGTGCCTAAAACGGCTCTGAGATTTTAAGCCGAGGCGAGTCGATATTCTTCTATGTGAAGCCACGCCCAGCTGTTGTCTATCCGGCTCAGCGCGGCTTTGCGCATCTCTATAGCTTTTGTGAATGTAGTTAAAATTCCGTTGAGTGGATTTTGCACAATGCCAACATGTATATGAGCATAGGGTCGCACTTAAATAAGTGCAATGAACGTCACGAAGGCGACAGATCGAGAATCACATAGGGTCATAAGGTTGCAGGTTACGCAGACATCTTCTATAGACTTCTGCTCGAATCATGCACTAGGAGAAAATGAATGCAATCATAGTATCTGCTTGCTTTACAATTAGTGAAGAAAAATAATAGATGTTCAAACGTCACCCAATAAGTGCTAAATCATTATAACATGAGCTAACTTGCATAAACCTGAGCTGGAAATATGATATTGAGTGCATTATCTCCTTCTGTAACCGGATAGGAGTCAATCGACAGGTAATTATGATTTGCAACTAAAATGTTCTTCAACAAGTAGGACAATATGTTCACAAGATTGATGAGAGTCAAAGGATGGTTTTATAGTTTGCAATAATATATCTCGGGGATCTTGTCCTCATTTTGAGGAAGGAATCTAAAATGACGCGCTAAATAAGTAATTTTCTCAAAGAATAGTTTGGAAATCATATTATTAAATTGAAATTTTTAGATTAATTCTGAAGAACAATTCGACGCGCGGCTACAGTGAAATAAGAAAAATAATCAAAAAGTGATTTGAACAGAACAATCACTTTGGCGGTCTGGCCGCTTCAGCTGAGTCATGGTATACATTGGTGAAACTTCAAGAAATGGCAAGATTAGAGGCAATACGTTTTGTGGAAACATTGTAAAGAGAGAAATGAAAGCAAAATAACGAAATTCAAAATGACTAATATCAAAGTATTCAATAACGATGCAGTTGCAAGACAAATAGCGGAATCAATAGAAATGAGAAACGTAAACAATGAACAATTAATTAACACAAACCAAGAATTTCATTCAGCCTGGATTAGCGATATCATAGTAACTTCCAACCTGAAAAGATTTCTGCTTCTAACAACTACATACGTGTATGTAAGAGAGATATCTTCACTATGAAGTATGATTTGACTTTGATAGCATTACCAAAACTTTGAATTTATCTTTTTTAATGTAAATGATACAGCTGAAGCGGCCAGACTGGCGAAATAATTATTCTGTTCAAATAACTTTTGATTATTTTTCTTATTTCATTGTAACCGCACGTCGAATTGTTCTTTAGAATTAACATAGTAATTTCGATTTAATGATATGAATCTAAAATGTTTTAGGGACAACAATAAGATGTCTCAGCCAGTTAATGGTACATTCTATGGTATTGTTAATTTCTATGTATATGAGATAGGGAATGACGCCACTATGTCCGAGGATGCCAAAAAGTACTAATAAAAAAGTAAAGCCAGATGAATACAAATTACATTTTTCTTAAAATTAAGGTACAATTTATCACTCCATGTCATTCAATTCAATGAACTTTTTTCATTCCATCTGCACTTTTTGAAGAATCAAACGAAACTTCTGAATGTAGAACTTCTATCAATCATCATAAGCGCATATATTAAAAAAATGTCAGAAACACTTTCTTCAGTGGATCAAGGAAAGCCTTCAATAACCGTAAACCGTCAGTATACAGCTATGCACTAACTGGCATTTTTCTCAATCCCTTCGCTTGGGAGGTGCTTTACTTGAGTTGACATTCTTTCAGGAGGGTGGTTGTCTATTCACTTCCCATCTCCGTTTCGAAAAATTCAAAAATATTGCTTCAATATTTGTTTATATTCTTCTTATAAAACTGCTGCTCGCATTTCGCAAAATTCTTTTCTAAACATAAAAATCTTTTCGCAAATGTTTTAATACACCTGAAAAAGCTGCAAATGCACATTTTACTCAAAGCTATAGTACAGATTACGATTTCATAAAATGAGCAGGAAAACTTTCACCGTTCCACTCTGCTTGCATGTTAATACGACGTAATACGCTACAACTTTATTTATATGAAGAACTGATGTAAAAGTAAGGTGTGTCACAGAACGCGAACGGATTCTCTTAACTTCTATCTTGTGAAATGGGGAGGGCCTGCAAAATCCCTTAGCACATGCGTAGCTCTTTGATGCGGAGTTCGAAAAGGACAGGCTTTTCAGCCCGGACTCGACCCATCCCATCCTAGGCACATTTCCATCTGTTTTCCGTCCAAATGAACTCTTATCCTTCAATTTTCAATACGATTGCTGTTGACATCAAAAACCCTCATGGATAGAGGAAATTTAGACTACTTACACTTGATTCCCAAGTCAGTTAAATTCAAATAACAAGCTCTTTTCGGTAAGAAGATGACGTAATCATTGTGTTGAGTCTATACTGCAAAATATAGAAATATACTGTAATTATTAAATTTAGTTCAAGGAAAAAATATAAAATGCTGGATAATCGCTCGAAAGATTTGTGCAAAGGGATGGCTTGTTCGTCAAACTATGATAAAAATTTGAAAATACTACTCAGAGAACATCTATAACTTGATCAATTTTTTGAAGGTGGTCGACACCGCTTATTATTTCTTTCAGTTTTTGGAATCCATGGAAATATAAAATACAATCAAAGAAAACTCAGAATGAAAGTCGAGATGAAAGAATTCGAGTGCTACCGGATGACAATGTTGTACATAGAATATTTTCAAGCAATAATTGAATTCTAAAATTCAGTTAAGCAATTGTATTCACATATTACATACACGTAAGTTTGATGCATCCCCAGTATACCTATTTGTCGCAAAAATGATGCCGGATAACCAGGGCCGCGGACGAATGAATATTTCAATGGCGTCCTCGTCCGAGTACATTTTCGGAAATATCGGCGCATCCACGTCCGCATTTTCTATCAAATGCTCGATGAAGTGAGTATCGATCAATTCAAAATTATGAACAGATGCCATCTTCCATTTACATTCACTGGATAAACGTAGACCCTTAAATGTTTGCGTTGATGCGATTTAGCTTTGAATAGGTACTAGCTATTTATAGTTAGCCGCTAGGTCTAACCGATGACCATTAACTTATAGACTAATGCTTCATGAATCATACTGTCAAATGTTCAGGTACCTGTTGGTACCAGTGGTGGTTTATATATGTGGTTGCATGTATTGAAATCCAATCATTCATTCTCAGACCACTGAAGCTCCCAGTGTTACTGGTATATAAGCTATCCTGTATGTCCCGTTATTTAATGAGATCATTTTATACAGAATACAGATGTAGGAGTAAAGTTCACAAATTCAATGTAGACTTTATAACCCTACTAATAGGCCTATGGAAGCTTTCGATTTTTAAAGCTATATCTATTAATAAGCTAGATCTTCAATTTTTCTTATTGGCGTACTTGAATTTCAAATAACCTTATCGGAAGCGGATTCGAGAGATTTCTGACCATGTTCGCGTCCGCTTCCGCGTCCTCAGCCCTGCGGATACCATTAAGAAAATTAATTCACACTTTCTGTTTTAAAACGAGGACATTCTCAGCACACTTAAGAAATTCAAAAATTGAGCAGCTTACAAGTGGAAATGTTTGGACGGTGCTTTCGCTAGCTAGGGATGAAGCAAGAGTGCTGTTTGGGGTTTCACGACCAGACTCGAGAAGATGTACACGATTGACCAGCTGATTGAGATGGTCGAGTAGTTCTCGATTATGGAGAAGTAGCTGATGCACTCGAGCCTGTGCTTCCACTCTTGCGGCAGTCTCAGTAGTCAATTTATCCTTCATCAATTGTACTTGCGCCATGGCAACTTGAGCCTGTTGATTGTGTTGTTCAAGTTGTTGACGCATCAACTGAAGGTGATGACATGACAGAGGCATCGCGCCGGTTAATTGAGGAAGCGTCGCTGGTGACTTCAGTAGTCCATGAGATGGCGTTGATGCGCGCTGAAAGAATCAAATTTTGAACGGACAATTATAAATTTAGAAGAACTCCGGAGCCATCAACAACACCGATTTTTAACTTAAAATTGATATAAGAATGGCTTTCAATTTGTAAGAAATTACTTGCTCAGATTCGCGAGCAAAATCTTAGCTTCAAAAAGAGTGGAGGGAAGTTCCTGGCTTGTAGAAAGGTCTTTCGCCAAAGACTGGAAATATAACATTGATTGATCAAGCGTGGGCTTGACCATGAAACCAGGGCAGGGAGAGATGCGGTATTTTATTAACTGAATATTAATAGATTTTACCATTTCATATTTTCAGCCAACCATTAATGAAAATTAACATGGGAAAATAAAAAATGTGAATATCATGCTGAACCATCGCATGCCATGATTTTCCTTAAACACAAGAATATGATGACAGAATATATAGTGAAAAGGCCCTGATTAGTCATGTTGTTTGATATGATGTTGGAAAGAATCAGGGATGTTTAGATGTAAAACGATTTTAATTATATATAAAATTTTTCGGTCAGCATCCACAGACCATCTTCAGGCAAAAATTTTACCTGAAGATGGTCTGTGGATGCTGACCGAAAAATTTTATATATAATTATAATCGTTTTACATCTAAACATCCCTGATTCTTTCCAACATCATATCAAACATGATGACAGAAATATTATGTTTGATTTGAGATACACATAATTTCATATTTCCCTTTGGAACAATGCAGTTAAACAGTTATCAAGCTAACAAAGTAAAGAATATCGCTACAGAGCGACCAGGGATATCTTTCGCGACCGTAGGATCAATCTTAGACTGACAAAAGGCGCAGGACATCGAAAGTCACTTTAACTTGTGACTTTATTTCATTGTTAACTAGAAAGTTTCGACCAATCTTTGGGAAACTTTCCTTTAACTGATATTGCAAAAATATTTAATCTCCCTACAACTGGTTAATTAAATTGAGAATATCTAAAAATGTTTCATTAGATGCCAATGCTTATTGTGAAGCAATAGTTGAAAAGGTACCGGATGTAAGTTTCACAACGTTTAGAAAGGTTTACAAGATAGTCAAAATGAAAAAGAGATTGTGAGAATGTACATAAAAATCTAGACATGAAAAGCAATGTAAAATTTAAATTTGGAGGAAAGACGACATTCAATAAAATTTATAAAATATAAATATCTACAAAAATGAAAATCGGATTTTCGAAAGTGCATGTATCCTCAAACAAAGGCCAAGATCAAATCAAGTACTCTCAACTGAAATGACACAACATCGCTTGATCTGCAGCCAACGTTCATCAACAGCCTCTTTTAGAGTGATGAGACGGTGTCATGGCCACTTCTCTGCTCACTTTTTGCATTATGACTTCTTTTTTTACTTTTAGATATGTTTTCAGTAGAGCAGCTTACAGTAATATTATTTGTCTTGACATTCATATATATTCATTCGTCAGACAGATTGATCATGCCATTTGATTTGTGTTCGTAATCCGTCCGCTTTTGTTACTGCTGGTTTTGTTCAATTGTCTGCCGTCAAAGAGGCAACATCCGAATGGAATAAAGAAGCATATAATGAGCTGGGATTGTTCTGTTCATGTTACCGTGTTCCGCTCGAGTAGCTTGAGACCACACTACTCGTGCATGTCATCATCAGGTCATGACATAACATGTTGCGCTTTGACTACTTCCAGTCTGAACATCTCCACAAGGTTGAATGCTTTTCGTAGTCTACAAGGCGTGTGAATTTAAACCGAAGTAGGCATTAAGCCTGTAAGAAATTGCACCCAATTGCTATGAATGTTGCTATACTCACGAACTATCAATTAACTCGTGAATTCACGTGATAATGGCCATAGCCTGACCGAGGAACGTGTTTAACATGAAAGTGGTTAAATTGTCATATTTAAATTATTAAATGACCGATAGCTTAACTTTCATATTCCCTTCAACACGATTATTCAATCACTCGGTTAGTTTTTCGATTCAAGATGTCTTAGCCAGTTATTTATTTTTAATAAGTGAGGAAAAGCCAATGCTTCAATGGCGTAATAATAGCCAATTTCACTCACCATTCGACAGCCAACATCAGCTAAAAGAACCTGAACATAAACGCAAGAACATGAATTCAAATTTCACATTAATGTAGGAAACAAGGGAGTAGGAAAGAAATCTAGCAAAGTGCAGAGACCTTTTTTCTAACAAAGTTCAGGAAGGAAGAGGGGGAATAGAAATATGAGACAGATACTATCGTATTATTTATATTAAGCATTAGACAGGACAGGGTACTTATTTCGAACACCTTGAGAGGATAATGAATGAAGACCGAGGTTTGAGTGCTTTGTTTTCTTAAAGAATAAGAATAAGGCACTTTATCTGATTTGAAACATGCTTTCCATTTGAAAGTGGTGCTAAATTTTTTCTCGCAAAGTAAAGCATCAGTGAGGAAAATGAAGTTAAGTTATCCCAAATATATTTGTAATTTATCGGAAGTTATCCGAGATATAGTCCGACAGCCAGAACGAGTTTTTGCAGGGAACGAGGCAGAAAATGAGACTTTCACAGAATGATGTACGCCCTATGCCTACTGCAACTGCGAATCTTTGTGTCTGTCGAGTTCTAGTTAGTTCCTCTTCTTGTCAGACAGGATCAAAGAAAAACGCATGTAAATCCAATGGGGCGCAGATTGCAGTTTTTAGTAAAATTGAGATTTTCTATGTTTTCTCCGATTAAGTGAAAAGTACTAAGTCTAGAGCCATAATTTTTGGCACGGAATGTCTTCAGGTCGTTTCTTATTAGGTTCATGAGCATTTGTCTATCAAGCTTAATACATTCAGATTTAGAAAGCTTCCCACTGTCGGCATATACCAATTTGTTGGCCCACTTTATCCACATTGAACTAGATTATCGCATTTATCGCCGATCAAAAACATAATAATATCGCATGCACATAATAGGAAATGACCTGAAGACATATCATGCCGAAAATTATTGCTCTAGACTTAGCAGTTTTCAGTTAATAAGAGAAAACATAGAAAATTTCATTTTTGCCGAAACTGCAAACTCCCTTCCATTATATTTACGTGTGTTTTACACCTGATCCAATTTGTTGCGCTAATCACAAATGCATGCTTCTTTTTTCAAAACAATACAGTTAAAAGCGGGAAAATCGCAACATATTCATGTGCGTGTGTTAAGTTAGCGGAACCACCCAACGGAACCATTTTTCATTACAGCGTAGTTCTATTCAAAAGAACTTTGACTTTAACAATTTCAGCCTCCTGATCCTAATCATGAATCTGTGCTAAGATTCCACAAATTAGAAGTCGTTATTGAGAAATTCAGGTTTAAAGACAAAAGAGGTTCCTCTGGGTGGCTCCGCTGAATTCACACACGTTAATTGATGTCATGAAGAAATTTCTATGATTAATGAAATAACTTTGGTTAGAAATAAAGTACTATTTTAGATAAAAATAGTCACAATGACAGTGAAACATGCTTTAGCTGATGATGGTTGACATATACTTATAGTAGCCGTAATTAAGTGTATCACTAATTAAATTATTTCACCATTGAAACATTGGCTCTTCCTCAATTATCAAAAGCAGCTAATTTTCATCATCAATATTGAAATTTTAAATACAAGAATTTTAACTGGGTTCGTGTATGAAAATGAAAAACTAGAGTAGATCTGGTTCGGGCCGTGCTCTAGCAAATCAGAAGTTATAGAATTCTTCCATGTCATATATTTCTCGCAAAAACGAATCAAATGAGAAATGAGGAGTGCGACTAATCCTTTCGCATTGAAAATGATGGAATGGATTTGAGATAAGTGAGACACATTACCGGACAACACCATTGAAAACATATTGAATGAAACGAAAAGGTTGACAACATTAATAACAGAATTCTTTCATAAGCAATCTGACCACTGAACAATCCCTGACATTTTTCTCTCTTCACTATGGTTGCTCTAATGGACACAAGTACTTCAAACGTGCCAATGTTTTCTATTCGACTTGCCTTCTTATAAGGAGTGAAAGTGCTGACATTCATTTCACCTTCTAGAGCTTCGCCATCACGAAATTCTCTCATCTACAGTGCAAAGAAAAATATGCTGATGAAAATATTAGAGAAAATTATTTGTTCTTCATAAAGGAATGCAGACAGTCTTAAAGCGAATAAACTATGCTGATGTAGGCTCAGACATCCTTTCAAATGTGGAGAGAGAAAATTCTTCAATATATTTTCATATCATAGTTTTGCAGAAGAATTTTTCTGGGGTGTAAAATCAGAAGGCTTCCACGGAGACAGGCTCCAATCAGAAGTCGTACACTAAAACCATAATCATGCTGGTTCGTATCGAGTGTTAGATGGACACATGCTCAGGATCCGCTGGAAATGCACTGAAATGACTCAATAAGTTACGATTTCTATTTATAGCGGGCGCGTCTAAATACCACAAATACGCCACAAATACATTTCAGTCGCCACATATGCAGCAGGATTGAAACAGAAGTAACAAATTCTGCCTTAAATACATTCCTACTGTTAGAAATAGAAGCTATAATTGCCACCTTTTTCGACTGATGTACACTGCGCTTTTGTGGCAATGCAGAGCTAAAAATTTGTACATAGGCATAATTTCTGTGGCTTTAGCACAAACTGGAAAGTACCGGTATATCTGGCGATACTCAATGCATTTATGTGCGTTACAGTCTACTTGTGGGAAAAGGAATGTGTTGGGGAAGTCTTTGTGGCAGGGGTGTGGAGCCGGAGCCGGAGCCGGAGCCTTAAGGAGCCGATGGTTTTGGTCGGAGCCGGAGCCGGAGCCGATTTATCACAAAGGCTCCGGCTCCGATAGTTTGAGCTTTGATATAAATCTAGAATTTTGAAAGTTATTAATTGGCATCATAAAAAAATTAAATCATTTGAAATCTAAAGATATGTCTTTTAAGCATACCAATGATCTGTCCTCCACGATATCTTTCTTTGCAGTTGCCGCCTTCTTTTGTATTATATTTATTATATATTTACACGCATGTGTAATATTTTTTTATTGCATATGTTTCGTAAGACTAATTTCCATATTGACAACGTATTCTCCAAAATCCATTAATTTGAAGACTTGTTATATGCATGCTAACTAGATGATTGTAGATTCCTAGAGACAAGTCGCCAGTCATTTATGTACACATTTCCAGTTCAGTCAGCAAAGATAATATAGCTACATTTCTTGCGCAATGTCTTAAATCTAATACGGTTACTATGAAGGCTATCATCTATCGGTATGGCTACTGGCAGAAGCTACTGGCATCTGTGACAATGCCAATTTCCTTAGATTGTATTGTAGGCTCTTGTGCAGTCCCCCCACCTACATTTTTCAAAACAATCGATTTCAATCGCTTATTTTCAACAATAAGCGACCCAGCCACTTCTAGTAGCGCCCTATTATTTTAAAGGTATCTCATTCACAATGAATTTCCTTTGACTTCAAAATTCAAAGGGTATATTTCAATGCGAAAAAACCCGAAGGCAAATTACAATGTTGACTTGCTGACGAAGTTTGCGACCATGACATCGCAATTACCCACGTAGATTTTTACAACAG
This sequence comes from Prostheceraeus crozeri, assembly GCA_907163375.1. Classification (NCBI taxonomy): domain Eukaryota; kingdom Metazoa; phylum Platyhelminthes; order Polycladida; family Euryleptidae; genus Prostheceraeus; species Prostheceraeus crozeri. Next base: position 272,267 of record CAJQUW010002096.1, on the reverse strand, counting down.
CACGGAATGCTTCACTCAAACCGGTGATGCTGAAACGGACATCCAATGGTGCTGCATCGTTTGACCAGAGAAAAAATGGGGGGGGGGAGGACTGCACAAGAGCCGTATCGTGTAATGATATTTCCCCAAATGTCATAGACCTGTGGATTTCAAGAATTTTCATTATTATTTTTTCCGTCTGTCAACACTTTATGCTGATATCATGCTGACTTATATGTAAACAATAAATAAAGACCGAGACGCTCTCAATAAAGGCGCCTTTTGACCTCCCTTTTCTATTGTCTGTGACATTAAACCGCACGCGCATTCGAAAGCTAGCAAAGTAGATGGGATTTCTGCTCGGTGCTCGCAGTCAAATTTTTATTATGCATAGCACCCTGCAACATACTGTGTGATACTCCGAGTTCAGTTTCATCAGCCTAACCATCATCAGAGGAATAGTGGTAATGTGTTATACATAAATTGAATATAATAATATACATGAATCATTGATGAATTATTTAGTGCAACTTTACGCCATAATGAAAAATACGAAATTAATATAATGTAAGTTAGGCCTTAACCTATTAAGTATGCTGCATAGAATTACAAAACTTGTCCTAAATTAGATATTTTTAATTTTTTTAAGTATAATTTTCAATTGTACACTTCTAGCCTACACTGCAATGAGGCTATCTAAATTACAATTTCTACAGATGATGAGTCGTGGGCTACCCACCGATCATATTATTCATGGACCAACAGACTATTGAATAAAGGCAATAACAAATAACAATAACAACCTAAGCTAGCCTATATACACCTTAATATTCAATAAAGCAATTGATATCTTTATTGATACGGTATATTTGGCTATATAGCCGATACCCTTTCCATGTTCGAGTAGATACAGGCCCTATAAGCTATTTAGAGGCATACGCTATCCAGTTTCATATTCAAGCTTTGTTAAAAAGCTTATACTACTATTCGGCCCCTGTGACGGCTAATTAGGTATATCATCATCACTCATGTGGTCTTATTTAATGTAGCCTCGTAGTAGACTGGTTGCAGGCTAGGCCAATTTATATTTAGCCAGTGCGGGAGATCTTTATCTAATTTAACCAATCCTGGCTATAACTTTATTTTATCTTTCAGAGATAGTCAGTTCATACAAAAATATATGACAAGTATGTTATTTGTCATTATATTAGGCTATTATCATTTTTATTATTAACTTAAGTCGTTGCTTGTTAATGAAAACTAATTTGATGATTGTAGCAAGCCTCTAAAGGCCACACCGTTATCCCAAAAACCCGTTCAACGGATCCAGGATAACCAGCATAGATAGAACCTGAATTTGAAGCCGGAGCCGGAGCCTTTCGCATCAGTGTCGTGGAGCCGGAGCCGATGAGATAACGCATCGGCTCCACAGCCCTGCTTTGTGGCAATCTTCAAGGTGATTCATATTTGCATTGATTGTGCTATATATACACGCATGTTAGTTTAAGTGTACTTGTGGCAATAGTAGCTTCTATTTCTAACAGTAAGAACGTATTTGTGGCATAATTTGTTGCTTCTGTGTCAATCATGCTGCATCTGTGGCAGGGAAAATTCATTTGTGCTGTATTTGTGGCGGCTGAAATGTATTTGTGGTATTTAGACGCGCCATTGACGAACAGTTAAAATTCTGACATTTCATCTTCAATGTATTTGAACGTTAAGATGAGTGGCCACATAGGAACGAGAGTGGTCCGTATTAAAGGGCTAGAGAGAGGGATTCGCATAATCAGGGCCCTGGGGAAATTGGGTATAAATAATACAGTTCAGGGACAACAATTCGCCCCTAACGGATTTACGGAAACCAAAATCGGCACAATCACTTGTGCTTGGAGTTTTTGATGAGGTGAATCTTAGATGTTGACCCCTAGAAATGGACCTTAGCCTCGAAATCTGATAGAAATCTTCATGGGCATAGCAGCATTGTTGAATTTGTAATAATGAAGCCGTCACGATATACTGGCGGTGGAAAACTCTGTATGACTTCTTAATTAAAATTTAGATTTGCTAATTATCGTAGAGATGAATGAATTCAAACCATCGGTCACACATCAAACAGAATACGTTGATTAATGACACTGCGCATCAGCAAGAAATTTTCGACAATAGTTTCTAAGGGATGCTCTTTTCACCGAATTAGTCAGATTACTCGTTAAATATAGAATAGAAGGCGTTTTTTCTTTCATCAAAGCCTCAATAATGATAATCGTTAGGCGAATACAAGTAAGATGGCTTATGATATTGAAAAGGTTGCTCAATAGATGGAAGATGTGTTTTCTTAATTGACTGGTCAGTAGTTGGATTTTGAATCAAGCAGCTGCCGATTTTGCTGTGCCAACAGGAATGACATGTAAAGTAATGATTCTCGGCATCACTAATAGGATAACGATAATGAAATATCATCAATTCAATCCAAGTCATCACCTGCAAAATGAAACATTAGTATTGCAACTCTTCGATACATGTAAGTTCTGATGCACACTTTGTCTGGCATGAAAGAGGATCTAATTAGAAAATAATCTGTTAATGCCGTAAAACCACCGTCAAATTAATCAAGGACACATCAACTTGGGAGAACAGTAAGGCTGAAAATCAGGTTCTATGTATCCAAAAATACAAAAAATTAAGGAAGCAGCGAATATGATGTACTTGTAGACTAGGGATGGAAGCAGGTGACTGCAGAGATAATGATGTTTATTACTGATATCCTACGGCAGATGAAAGTCGCACCAATGGATCATAGTCTTTCATATAAGTAGTCATTTTTAGTCAGAATCATTTTTTCTTGACTCACAGAACACTGATAATGACTTTAACATTAAACTATCGCTGTTTCAACAAATATTTGCCATTTCCTCTCCGGCTAAGATGTCTGTATTCATTTGTGTTTTGTTCATTTTTTAAAGAGTCAAAGAAAAGTAATTTTGAATGCAAATGGCCATTGTCATTATAGAGTATCACCTGTAGATGTTTCCTCTACTAATCATAGTGAAGAAATGCCTTGTATGAGAGCACCTTGTTTCGTAAGGAAATAAAGCTTGACATGAAAAAATTAATTTGGATTAGTCATGGCACGAAATTAAAGAAATTTCGCATTTAGCAGGCAGATGCTTTCATCAGTCAGAGGATATTCTCTACATCATGTCGGAACAATGTAGGCTATCGGAGTGTGAGAGGAGCAATCGAATTCATGCTACATGTGGATATGATGACTGCCGGGTCAAGGTGACAGAAAGGCGCAGGTAGCAATCCAATTTGGTAGCGCAGGTGCTCCAAATCGCATGACCTGCAGTTGTGGTAGACATGGGTACTACAGGTTAGTTTTCTGCACGCTCATTTCATTTTGGCTCTAATGTCAATCACGTCATACCCTACTGCTTACTCACAAGACTTCGCAGGTTCCATACCATTCTTGAAAAAAGATGCAACGACGCCAGAACCAGGATGGAATATTTATGAGATTATATTCCTGGGAGAAGATATCTTGGTTGTACATTATGAGTATAATGAATGTAAATAATAAGTTGATTTCAACTACTAAACGCGACCATATTCAGAGTAAACAACCGTTGACTAATTAAGTATCAGAGATGGAACCGGGTCATTTGGGTCACACTTTGGCTCCGAGACACTAGGGCGAGGGCACCATTCAGTGACCCAGTTAATGACCAGGATTTTTTCATTTTTGGGTTTTACTGCATGATTTAGCAACGAAAGACATTCGGTTTCAATGCGTAGTAAAATTACGAATGGAATGAGGTGCCATGAGAATGCTGGCTCCCAAAACCAGTTGTGCAATCTCACGGCAATCACCGAGTCTTAGAGATAACAAAATGGGAAAATGACTGTATTCATTTTAAATAAAACACTTATTTGATAAAAATATTTTCTGTGATCTTGGTTAGAATGCAACGCGGCATCAGTTAAAATGTGTGACTTTTCAAACAGTAGTACTATGGTCAAGATATATTTCAGTTTAATTGTGACATAGTTATTTAGATTGAAACTCGAGATTGCAATTTCTCGTTAAAAGCAAGATCATTGCATCGAATTCTGCAGAATAATGTGTGGATGGAGTCGATCTGTTGAGCTTCGTTCGTATTGGAATAGAAAATTGCCTCAAAAGTGTTATTTTTTGAAAAATCTATATATTTCTGCTATAGCGTGAGCGGTTAGGTGGGCTACGCGAGGTGATTCTCCATTATTGGTGAAGACTGTCACCATTGGCTGTGGAGACAGCCTCCAGCTTGTATGATACTAGTGTATTATTCAACAAATATTGTTAAAAAACCATTTAACAAATATACTAGTAATGAAAGCGAAAACTCGTGTGAAGAATAATGAAAATTTCGGGTCAATGGGTCTCGGATACATGTTCCATCTCTGTTACGCATAATAGTTGAAATCTAGTGGTCTTTGCATTTCTTGCATCACTATCAGTTACATCGCTTTCAACTTCATTCAATCCTATTTTTATTTCATCCTTATTTCATATTTTACTACATGCTATATATTTCTGATCTAAAATGAAATATGCACCAGGTCATGTAGACTGAAAGAACATAAAAGGCAATGATGAGAAGAATGTGCGGTGTGAGGCTGGCTGTTGGACACAGGAGTGAAGACCTAAGAAAGAAGGTGAACCTGGAATGCATTTCCGATGTTCTACAAAGAAGCCACATTCAGAGAAGTGACGAGAATGACTGGACGAAAAGATCTTTCCAGTTGGAGGTCAAAGGAAGAAGGTAGAGAGGAAGACCAAGGAAAACATGTCGCAAGTCGTCTGCAAGGATCTTCACGGTCTGTACCTGAATCCAGTAATGGTCTGCGATCAACAGGAGTGGAGGCGCGCAATCAGAAGGCAGCAACCGTCTGACCCCGTTCAACGTGGACATGGACGAAAAACGTGGAAGTAAGTAAGTACCAGACACCAAATTGACAGCTTGGGACGAATTGGGGCGCTTTCAATCATTTTCTTGCATTTGATTTTGATTAACTTTTTTCAAATATTACAGAAAACGTTATGGTATGGTGCTAAGATAAGTCATGAAGATGGGACTAGGTAAAACGTGGAAACGGATTTCCGGAGGTAGTGAAGCTGAAGGGAACACGCTTCAGCGTTCCTGCAACCATACTTTTGCAATAGGCTCCAAGCTCTTTTTGCAACATTACCAGCCAAGCTAACTTCGCAATAATTGCAAAATATCATGGCCTGTAGCTACTGATAGTTTTGTTTTATCAACTCCTCACATTCCTATCATGACTTTCAGTGTTAGGCGATATTTGATGTGGATATGTCAACGTCAACTCAAAAGTTTCATTAATGGGAATCTGCTGTCGCTTTCTTGATTACATGATCTGGTTTGTGATAAATTTAACAAGGCGACGATTATCAAATACGTAATCACTAGATCATTGATAAATAGCATCAAGTCATGTGATAACGAGGCTAATAAAGAGATTGTCTCCTGTGATGACGCCCTCTACTTTCGCTTCATGTCATCCGTATATTTTATGAAGGAACTCAGGAGGTGAAGGGATTCTCTGCTGCGAACGGAATTAGTCAAATATCATTCATTAGCAGGGAGGATTGAGTAAGCATGAAATTAATGAGGACTTGTAGAAATTAAATGAGGATGAGATTCACTTTTAAACAAAGTCGGATGAGTGCAGATTCGATGATACTAACCGGTATAGTCTTAACAGCAGCGGCTTTTTTCTTTTGAGAGCAATTTCGGTGCATTGTATCGCTCTACAAAAATGAAAACCTCAAATTTTAGCGTTAAGTTCTCGCTGAATCAAGTTCATTTTTCTCAATCAGGCAAACATTTTCAAAGTTGGAATTTTGGAATTAATGAATAATTGATTATGACGTCATGCTTAGAGTAAGCATATAGTAGGTAGAGAGTCAGCTCAAAAAAATGTCAGCTTACAATGAAAATTTTTATATGAAAAGATTCACTTTTTAGCAGAGATAACGTTGCTGCGGTTCAAAAATATTTGATCACCTTTTGAGAAGCTGAATTTTTGAAAATTATTTGTGTTTATATACTACCGAAATCACTGCATAAGTAGTATGAAACTTTTTATGTATCAAAAAGAATAGACATTCACCACAGGCATCTTCATTAAGCGGAAATTGAGCTGATTATCAAGAACCACGTCATGATGCAGATTTTCATGGAAAAGTTGAGATCTTATTCTACTTCTTGGCTGAAATTTTAAGTTTTTAACTCAATTTTTATCGGCATAATTTTATGATTTACTAAATTTATGTTTCATTTCTTTAATCTGAATTGTAATGTGGACCCATTTGCATATTTTTAAGTTAATTATGATCAGCGTCTTTGATTGTGATAGTTTGCTCTTTCAGTGTCAGGTTTTGTCATATGATCACGCTTAAGGAAATGCTCTTATCAATAAGGCAGGTCGGTAAAGCAATAGTAACGCAAACTGTATTTCCTCTCCAATGTTGACATGACTGAGGATTTGTAGCATACTTTTATTCCTTCTGTATTGCTATCATGTTCAGTCAATTCCGTGGTAATGTTTTCAAACTGCAAAAGTTGGCATACATTTCACATGTGGTAATGGGTCTCAAATCGAGTTCATTTAATAAAATCGAAACCGTATGCACATTGGGGATTGAATTAATGCTGAGTTGCTACTCTATCTAATATGCTCACTCTATGACATCACGCTTCAATCAGCAATATCTCATAGTATTTTTATGTTTATGTACTGCCACATTTAATTAGACACATCAGAAAAGTGAGAGAATTCCAATTGTGAACATCCTCATCAAATAAGGGCATGAATGCATGCTTGTGAACTCTCACTTGAATGGCCAAGATTCATCCTTAAGATCAAAGGCTCATCAATCTAATAGTTGTCAATTCTTTCTAAAAGCCAGTAACTGCTGTCTTTTTTACTTCTTCGGGAAATAAGAAAACCCAAGTTTTTAGTTATATTTACTGCATATCTGCAAATCTTGCAAAAAGCTGATTATCATTTTGAATGAGTGATTGAGGTTGTTTCCTAATTTTTTCTCCTTACTAATGTATGGCAGATGGATAAAGATGAACTATGTTTCGTCTCCGTATTATTTGTGGTTGCGTAGGAGTTTCGCATTTGTGCTGTGCATGCAAATTCAGATTTAATCTAATGGACTGAAAATATTTACTTACCGAGCTAGATCTCACTTTGCTAAGCATAGTTTGGTCAGTTTTGGCTTCAGTAAGAGTGTCTGGGTCTGTTGACGATTCTTCTATGACTTTAAGACTAGAAGATCCCACTGCACTCGTTAATGAAGCTGCTTGATTCGCGTGTGAGTCTGCTGAAGATGTCACAGGAGGCATGTATGCGGGTTCACTCTCAGCTGAATTAAAGCGATACGTTTCGCTTTCTGCACTGTCTACTTTGCTTCCAACCACACTGGGTGTGTTCGGAGCCGAATCTGGAGGACCATTACGATTGAGTTTGTGACAAACTTCAAAGGCTTGTCCGATTGTTCCAACTATTCGCATCGCCTGATTCTGAAAAGAAGTCGTTGGAAACTAGCATAAATGAATGAAGTACACGTAATATCGAAAATTTTGATTAGAACGGATTTAAACTTTTATCAGCTTTCTTACAATGTTCAGATACTGCTAGAAACTTTCAGAAATAAAACGATGACTGAACGCTTCAATACTTACATGGCGCTGTGCTTTGAAGACGACACACATGAATAAATTGGTTGTAGTGTCGCGAGCAATGTAACTAAAGACTTTCAAATCTTGGGAATCATGAGACACGTAGAAAACTCTGGAAAACAGAACCAGAAAATATTGTCATTGTTATGTTTTTTAAGCAAATTAAAATTCAATATGTACATATTTATCACATAGCAATAAAAATAAATAAATGAAATGAAATAAACGACAGATCAAATTGGCATGCAAAGGATGTGCGGCAGTCAGGATTCGAACCTGCGACCAAGGTTAACTGGACCTTTGTTCTACCAACTGATCTACGAGCCACTGATGCGACTGTGTCAATTGGCAGGATCAAACCTTGTTTGAGATGTTCGAGATGAGCAAGTTAACTAATACGTAATTCCTCAATGTAGCAAGCATGAAAGTGTGAGAAGCTAGCCGCAACAATATTCATGACATATCAAAAATTGAATGTGTTACTCACGAAAACAACATTTACACAGAATTTTAGAATGTGCCAGCTTGTACCACCACCTACTTTTCACATTAATGTAGTTTAAGCGAAATCGTCGATTCGAGGTGGTGCGGATGTGAAGTTAACCGCACCAAATTGACAAAGCAATCTTACATGGCAAATTTATGAATTGTCATCCGCATGAGCGAATGAAATAACACATCTGAAGTATGCACCACTGATTCATTATTCACGAAATTTCATTCAAATATTTCGGAAGCCCGATAGAAAAAGTTCAAAGTGGCACGAATATAAAGCTAGTCGGGTCAGTGAAATAAAAATAAAAAATATTTATCAACATAGTTAAAGAAATGACGGAGGCTCACTTATTAGGCGTGTGCAGCTTGCGCCAGCCCTCAGACTACCCAAACTCTCCGTGGAATCCGCAGTCTTCCTAATGCTAGCAGTCTTAGATAAAATCCTTTGTCAGGAAAATCTGCAATTATTTGGTGCTCTGATCGTATTCTGCAAAGGTCTTGAAAGGGCAAGAAATTATTTGGATGTCAATAAACTGAAGTCGAGAGGAAACCTGATTCAAATTTCCTGATGTTAGCTGTCAAAATTAGGAAATTGTGATTACACACGCTCATAAGACAAGGTTGTGAACAAAAGTTCACTTCATTTTCATTCCTAAGATGCTGTGCCTTTTTATCTCTAGTAGACAAATGAGAAAAAAGAAATGTCAACAATACGTTCGAAAATACACGTGCTATGGTATCATTCGTTATTTATCATATTGAAGACGGAAAACGAATTTCCATTAAAAAGAAATATCACTTGAATGTCCTCAAGAATCAAAAATCTGTGTCATGTTCACTTGATAATTACTATATAAATCCGTTAGTATCATCAACGATGGTACGTGTGCTTTCAATAACACTGCGGAATTATGAGGACAATGTGACTCAAATTCTCCTTAAATACTTCATTTTCCCGACAATTGCAATCTTCAATTTTTTGCCATCGAACGCTGTTTTTCATCCTTAGGAACGTCTTATGAAAGAGTGAAAGTGGATTCATCTGCTCGGTTCATCGGCCCGACAAAAATAACTAACTAAAATAAAAACTTTATTATTTTTATTAAAATTTTATATAAACTACTAACTTTGCACAAACCTTCATCAAGTTTCACGCTCTTTTTGATAAAAACTTTTGTTTAAATGTATTTCATCTTATTTTCATATCGACACGTTTAGTATTGCCTTCATGATTCATAAACGAGGTATCTTTATTTGTAATTAATTGATGCGCACTCAATCATCATTGTGCTTCTATTTACTTATATATTAACTAGAAGTCTATATATAATTAGACTTCTATTAACAGATTACATGACATATTTATGAGATTCCTTGACAACATGCAGTGGATATGGATCTGATTATGAAAAGCTATTTACTAGGTCAGTTAATGTTTTATGGCTAATCTTTTTTTGTGACTAAAATGATAAATATCTTTCCAGCCTCCTCATGAATAGGGATGCCTATTGTAAATAACAGCAAGCATTTCCTGCCATCGAAGTTTGATAATATTAACATATTTGATGGAAATCCAAAAGGTGTAGCATTAATATAAATTACATTGGCAATTCAGAAAATGCATTTAGCGCATAAATTATTTTTACATAGAAGTGAAATGTGGGAATAATGGATGTGTCACCAAATGTCTTTGCGTTGAAAGCAAGAAGTGAGGATTTAAAATTATTTGCAGCTTTGACATTGACTTCTACTGCTGTTAAGTCGTTCCAGTATCTATTTCCATCAACTAAAAAAAATATGAGCACAATACGTATGTATTCCGTGCTATATATAAGGGCTGCTATTTCCAGTTTGTATTCCGTTCTTCCAGATTTCTTCAGACATTATTCATTACATCAGAGTAACCTATTAGTCCAGCAGCCAGAACGAGTTTCTGCAGGGAACGAGGCCGAAAGTGAGACTTTCACAGAATGATGTACACTAAGCCTACTACGAATCGGCACGTCTGCCGAGTTCTAGTGAGTTCCTCTTCTTGTCAGACAAGATCAAAGAAAAGCACATGTAAATCAAATGGGACGCAGATTGCAGCTTTTAGCAAAAATGAAATGTCGTATGTTTTCTCTGATTAAACGAAAAGTACTAAGCCCAGAGTCATAATTTTTGGCATGGAATGTCTTCAGGTCATTTCCTATGACGTGCTTGTGCTTTTATCGTGCATCTAATCGTCAATGTATGTGAGAATGTGGTTGAATGTGAATGAAGTTGCTCAAAATGTTGGTGTTTGCCGACATTAAGAGGCTCGCCAAATCTGAATGTGTTTAGCTTTATAGACAGGGGTGCATGAAAATGAAAGGAAATGACCTGAAGACATTCCATGCCAAAAATTAGGACTCTGGGCTTAGTACTTTTCGTTTAATCAGAGAAGACATACGAAATTTCATTTTTACTAAAAACTACAATCTGCGTCCCATTGGATTCAAGGTTCGATCTTGGGTCTTGGGTGATCTTGGGGGGTACCCAAGAATCTTGGGGTGCTAAACCAAGATCTTGGGTGACACCCAAGATTAAAAAATATCTAGTGTAAAAAAATACAAGTGTAATACATACTTGTAGGCCTATGTAGAATTTACCCGGAAAATCAAAAAAGTCGTAGTCCTTGAAATCAGTATGTTAGCACCTGCAACCAAATCAAAGAATCCAACATTTTGAGTACTTTACAATATTTGTCCCATATGTGTATCTGTCTACACTTGATTATTGTAGTCGTTTTGAGTCAAAATTATATCTACACATGGTAATCAAACATATGTCTATGTTTTACACCATCTAATAATAATTAGCCTAATTATCATTTTTGTATAGGTTGCCGTTATTATATTTATAAAATCGTTAATATTATTTAGGCCTACACTGTACTTCATTTATGCTGCATATGTAAAAACTAAGAAATGATAAATGCTCAATACGATGTTAAGCTTTTTATCATTTGCTTTTATTAGCATAAACATTTAAAGCCTTGTAAAATAGGTCAAGTTCTGACAGAAAACTATAATAATACATTAATGAAGTATTTGGCTATCAACATTGAATCAAAGCTGCATATCGGCCGAATATTGTAAGCCAATGACGAATATCAAGCCAAGACGATGGATAAATATGCTAATAGAAAAGTATGCTTCGTATCAACAAAATAAATTTCAAAGTCTGTCTTCAAGAATTGCCAGTTGTACATCTTTTACTGAAATCTGGTCAATCTTGGGTCAAATCTTGGGTGACACCCAAGATTATACCCAAGATCAATCTTGGTCTTGGGTCTTGGGGTGTACCCCAAGATTCAATCTTGGTCTTGGGGGTAACCAAGACCAAGATTAGACCCAACCTTGTTGGATTTACATGTGTTTTTCTTTGATCCTGTCTGACAAGAAGAGAAACTCACTAGAACTCGGCAGACGTGCAGATTCGTAGTAGGCATAGGGTGTACATCATTCTGTGAAAGTCTCACTTTCGGCCTCGTTCCCTGCAGAAACTCGTTCTGGCTGCTGGACTATATGTGCTCTTCCAGAAAGTTACTTTATCAGTCTTATCCAACTTGCGCTTAATAGTGACTTTGTCTGATACAACGGCGTCTATTACAAGCAGAATGACGGACTGGCTATGAGAAATCCACTTGTTCCTCAAATAGCCATCATTTATATGAATTATATTGAATCAAGGATTCATGAACTGACTGATGGTGTCCTGCATTGGAAACGCTACATCGACAACGTTTTCATAACTTGGAATTCGATGATGAGTTTGGCTGAAATCACCTCTCTTGCCAAAAGCGTGTGTCCTAAGATACAATTCACGTCCTTTTCTAGATTGTGAAATCAGACATGTTGACAACAAATTGGAATCTAGACTGTATGTGAAATTCATAAACAGCGGAGTTGTCTTACCTTGGTCTGCTCATGTTCCTACTTCATCGAAGCGAGTTATCGTACCGTATTCTCTCTTTTAATGACGCAGGGGTCATAATTAAACATTTTCTTTTTATAATGGGTCACTAATAGAGAGTGTGTTATTATTTGAGAGTGTGTCATAAATAATAAGTTATATCTCTGTATACTTGCATCCATATTACAGAATATATATATATTTTTAATAGTTCCTTGATTTTAAATGATTTCAAATCAGGTTCGAATTTAATCCCAAAAAAATAATCATCACTGCCTATTATTCCCGAAATAGTTTTCATAAAGCAAATTTCAAACGACCAAAATTTAATTGAATAATAATGTATACAATCTTACCATTCAGTCATCATTTTCAAGAGACGAATTGCCATCACTATCTGTAAGACTTTCATCATCACTGCTTGAGAAGACGTCATCTTCAATATCATATACATGGCATTCATTTCATCGCCGATTTATTTCATCGCATAGGTCCAACTGCTTCACAGCATGGATGAGGTCATACTCCGATCCATCACCTTTAGTTGTTAAGCCGCAAACTTTGAAGGAATTCACAATAAGACTTTTATCCAAAGAATCCCATGCATTCACTGCCCACTGACATAACTGTAGTTTGGATGGTGGTACTGGATTCCCAGCTGCAGTTCTCGGATGAATACCGTCAGTTCTAATCCAATCTTCATAGAGCTCAACGTAAGCAGTCTTGAAATTCTTGATCCAACAGACATCTGGTGCCTGAAGAAGTAATGTACACCCTCCAGGAATCATGGCGATGTCAGTTCGTAATTTTTCCATTTGTTTCTTCACAGATTTGGTTCGGTGTGCATTAAATGAGTCCCACGAAAGTAATCGACGCCCGAAAGACAACGTTCCCCAAACTTTCTGAATCCATTCTTTGGTGGTACTCTCATTCATCCATCCATTTTCCGTCATACAAATAATGGCTGTCTTGAAATCAATGAGATCTTTCGGTATTCTTTTTCCCTTCAGGCAAATGAAAGGTTTCAACTTTGTTCCATCAGCTTTAGCACTCAACATCACTGTGAATTTTGCTTTATGATGTCCGGTACTAAAAATTGAAATAGTTTTTGAGCCAGTTTTTTCAATCGTTGTATTCTGTATTGGATCAATTAATACAGCCGTCTCATCGGCTGCGCCTATGTTAGACGGAGGATAAGCGCAGCTATTCTTTAGCGCATCAACGTACAAAATGTAGTCCATAACCTTTTCTTTCAAGTCGTCTGGACTTTTTTGGGATACAGTTGTCCGTTTGCGAAGGCTGTAATTGTTTCTACGTAAGAATCTGAAAAGCCATCCTTCACTGGCTACAAAGTTTATATTATCACTTTCAAGTTCGAGAAATAAAGCTTTCGCTTTCCGCTGTATAAGTTTGCGACTCACTCTGACAGATTTGCTCCGTTGGTCAGTGATCCATTCCAATAATAACTCCTCCATTTCTTCTGATATCAAAAGTCTGCCTGCGCCAGGTAGACGCTTGGCATTTGGGTTACATGTCTTCAATTTGGCCACATTCTGGCACCATCTTTGGATCTGCTTACGGTCTACCTTAAATTCCTTCGCAGCATTTCTCTTCGAGGTTTTATTAGCAAGCTCCAGTGCTTGAAGTTTTACTGAAGCGCTCAGAGATCTCTTCATCTTCCACCGCTACTTGTGCACGCCGAATGTCTAATGACTACAAACAATTTTAACGACTCTCATCTTGAGTTGTCAAGGTTACACCGATATTCTTTCGATGAATATTCCACAGCAAAATTGATGACTCACACTCCTGTGGAGTGTCTAATGGCTAATGATAATCTATGTTAAAGTACGTCACTATTAGAGAGTGTGTCATTATTTGGTAGCCCTTTATTAGGGTGCGTCATTATTAGAGAGTGGGTCCATAATTGAGAGTGCGTCATTAAAAGAGAGAACACGGTATTAGGTGAATTACATCGTGCTCAATCTAGATCCACTACTTCAGAGGACGCTATGTTTTCCAGAGATCTAGTAGTGAAACGTTTCTTCAACAATGCCTATCCACACCGATTTTTGAAACATACAATCAAACATTTTGAGGAGAAAGACAAGAACAAGTGTCATAATTCAGACAAAGTGTATGTTCGTGTTCCTTTCGTTAGTGAATCACATAAAAGACAATGTCTCGCTCTGGTCTGCCGATCTGGTCTTCAAGATAATGTGACTCTTTGGTTCGACAGCGGCAAAACAATGAGGAAGACGTTTCATCCACCAAAAGAGAAATTACTATGTCCTGAAGACTGTGCTACTTGCGCTAACTGCAATAAAAATAGACAATGTCCTTCGAAGAATGTGATATATAACATTACCTGTAATCTATGCAGTAAACGGCATGTTGGTGAAACCTGCCGAGTCATACGCCATCGGATTTTGGAACACTCAAATACAAACAATAAAACCAGTGCCGTTGTTCAGCATTTTATTTTAGAACATCCAACCTGTGAGATTTCTTTTACTTGGAGTTTGTTGACGTGCTCGTTCTTATGATAAAAGATTGATTTTAGAAGCTCATTACATTTCTCTTATTCCTCATGAGCAGATCATCAACGGTTGTAATGGGAGTAGAAATGCTTTTAAATTGTAAATAATGTTGTACTTCATGTATTTATTATTTACCTGTGGATTATTGAAAACAAAAATTTAATGTTTTTTGTGTTTGGTTTTTGTGACTTGTTTCATTTTTTGATTTTCAGTTGAGCGATGTGAAATCATTTTTTAATTAGCTACCCTACTTTTTTTTGGTTTTTATTTTTTTTAAAATTTATATTTTATGTCTCAAATTATTTTTGCAATTTGGTTTCTTCTTCATGTGTCTACATTAAATTTTTACTTCTGACTTACGTTTCCTCACTTTCGCTCGCTTTCAGTATGTTGTAAACGTTCCATATATTACCAAACTGCTTTTGTGACGTACTGGTTTGTATTGACTTTATCTATTAATTTCAGTGTCCGTGTTGATCTCAGTCTGTCGAATCTTGTTCAGCCCGTGCAGATCAATTTTGTGAATGCTTGCACTCATTCTGTGTTTTACTGGCATTGAGAAAGCTGTAATAGCGAACCGTCTGCCAACTTTAATAGACTAATTGTATCCGAAGAAGTCTATTTTCTTACTTTATTATACGGCTTCCCGGATACGTGGAACTATATCTTTACAATAGGCATGGTGAGAGGTTGGGATAGGAACTCGAATTGGATTTCAACGACCAGGCATTTGGAACTTAGGGCGCTCATTATTCATGGAGTGAACTGTACAAGGAAAAATACGGTAATTATCTTACAGAGAAGTTAATGATACGAGTGAGGACAGATCACTCCAAAATTGTAAAAGGTAGGTCCAAGTATTTTATAACAGCTTATCGTTCAGAAAATAATCAGCAGCTTAATTTATTCTAGTCTCAAAGTAATGATTCACCACCCAATTGCTCTAGATAGTGTCGAGATGGTCAGTATTTATTGTCAGTTATATTATAAATTTCAATAACCGCAGTGAGAGCGCGATGATCTTTAATCGCATCTGTGTCCGTAGCCTGTGTTATATAATGTTTTCATCTAGCCAAGATGACCTTGAATTTTAATCTAATGAAACGTTTGACCAAAAGAGAGAATGCAGTGAATGAAATTACCAGCAAATTAATTAGTCTCTCAGCTCTCGCTTAAAGCAAGTGACCTTTCAGGAAATCTTTTCAAATTTTTCATCAATCAACACACTCAATTTAAATGAAATTTAACATGACAGACGAGTCCCGAAGTTAAGATGTTATCCTTTTACAAGCTGATTAACTCTTGTGATACTCCATCGAATGACCAAAATCAATATTAAGATAAGAACTGTTTTTAAATAGTTTGAAAGGAATTTGATATGAGCTTGATAAGTTTGCCCTTTTTCGCTGTTGATTATGTTGGAACTTCAGGAGTGCATCAGGAAGTGCGTCGAATTCCCTCATCAATTTAGATGGAAAACATGAATAACTTGCGCCATTTGATATTGGATGCCAACGGATGATGACCAAACATTTTTATGCACATTGTCGGCGTGTAATTATAGTTGTCATAAAGTGTAGTTGGCCACGCATGGAACAGTTCGAAACGACATTCGAAATTTGCATCGATCAAAGGGTCCTACCGGAATTCCGTCAAAAAGCGAAGACAACATGCATGTTTCAAAGTCCTTGCAACAAACAGGCAGTGTTCATTATTGTTATATGCGGAACAACTGCATGTCATGCAGTCACTGAAGCCCAAAGACTATGTAATGTTCTGACTTTGATTTAAACTATTGATATGCACATTTATGCATATTTTTTGCAAAAGTGTCGCCACTACGTCTGAATAGTGAATTTCTTATAAGACCAGAAACTTTTGGCATTTTCCATACTAAGTACGTGTATATAGTGCAATTGTTACCTAAAACATATTACCATAAACATATACAAAATTTGACGTAATTATCTGACGCAATATCAATTTTCAAAAACACTCACAAATAACGCAGTAAACTAAATGCATTTCAGAAAGGCGAACTACTTTAATCAATTGAAATGCGTAAATTTCCTGACTGCTAATGCAATCTAGAGCAGTTAACTTTATGACTTTGTTATGATAATAAACCACAGAATTTCAGCACTTTCACGCAAATTAATTGAATGAAGTCAATGTTGATTATGCTGCTTGAATTTTACAACAAATTGATAATCATAAAGTTACAGCTCAATTTCAAAATATTCTGCATTAGAATAACTGCTTCATTGTCATCGGAAAGCTATTCGAAGTGTCTATAGAAACGTTTCAGCTGAGACTGTTTTACAAGGACTACAACAATGCGTAGAGCTGTAAGCGTGTAGGTTTCTTTGGTATGGTTTGGAATTACATTTCCAGCATGACATCGTAGTTCTGAGTATTAATCGGAGCATTGAAGTGGTCTCCGTGGGACAGTGGTGGAGTGCTTGGCCTCGCGATTTTTCGGTCCAGAGGTCGAGCCCCGAGTGTCATTGGAATTCGTGAGGAGGGGCATCCGGACTAAATGATCGCAATGCTCCAGCTAAAGGCCTGACCATGTCAGCACCGTCGAAGTCTACAGTATGCGGGAGTAGTAACGTAATTGAATGAGGTTCTCGTATATTGAGATATCAGTGCAGTTCCTCGCGCTCCTGCCAAGATTAGTATCAAGCAGGAAACATATTACCGCACAGCTCTGATTTCTTCCACATGTAATTGAGCTCACTTTATTTCTCGTGTTTCAAATACCATAGAAACATTGTCCAATTATAGTGGAAACACTGCAAGCCATGCGGCAATTTACACATTTTTACATAATCTCCAAGTAAAATAAATGTCACTTTTATTTTCGCACTATTTCGATATATTTCAGAGATCTACACTGCCGTTATCAAGAAAATATTCAAAAGCATTGATATTGAAATAAGCTTCAACAATGGGCCTGAAACAATTGAGAAGAGAGCAAATGTAGTTTGGAAAGCATCGACAGTAATTGTTGTTTACCAAAATTCATTGCTCGCAGTTATGTAGCAGCAAAAACTCTCTTCAACATTTCCATCATCTCATCAAAAGACAAAAGAAAAGGACGTCTACAAAAATCCGCCCAATCGTATCAAACACTAATGGTCCTACTAAAAAAACTTCCATGGCTCTTGACTCAATTACTGACACCTTTGACCAAATCGATGGACGCTCATTTAGAAAGCACTGTTGAATTGATCAGCGCAATTCAAGTTTTTAAAACAAATAATAATTGAGATCATATCCATACAGCTTTGATATCACATCGATGTATCCGTCAATCCCTGCTGTAGCGCAATTGACAGCGTTATTAACCGACTTTAGAATCCAGAATTCCGCATCAATCCACTCTCACTCGACAGCATTAATTCAACAACTGCTACAGGTCGTTTTCAGCATGCTGTATACAAACAGAATGCATCTGCTATCAGACACCTGAAGATAGCCTTCAGTAGTGACTGAAGGGCCTCTCTAAAGAAATTAAAATTAGCAGTCGATAACATCTTTCGTCTTCGGGCTTTCCTCAAGTTGGCTATCAAATGTCTGGCCCTCTGTTCAGCGAAGGACAACTACGTGTTTGATTCTTCTTCTTATTCTTTCAAGTTCCGTCTCCTTCGCGGAGATTAGAGGTCAAATGCCGCCATTTCTTCCGATCCCGGCAATTCTGAATGATCTCGCCAATTAATGGTATTCTAGTCCAGTCCTTCACGTCATCCATCCAGATTCGTCGCTGTCTTCCTCATGCTCGTCGACCACAGATCTTGCCCATCATTACGTCTAATAATAGATCTTCCCCTCTCACAACGTGTTCACATTACGTGGTTTTCCTTGTAATTGCCATGCTCATCACTTCTCGTGTCGCACCAGCCATTTGTAAAATGCGCTCGTTTGTACTTTTCTTCTTCCAACTAATTCTCAATATTCTCCTTTAACACCACATCTCAAAGGCTTGCAGCTTTTGTCTCATGGCCGCATTCAATGTCCATGTTTCTGCAACATACACACGAACAGGCCATACGTAACATTTTAAGATGCAAGCTCTTGTCGTGATTCTTATTTTCGAATTAGTAAGGAACTTATTCAGATCGACATTCCGTGATTTAGCTACTCCTATCCTTCTTCTCATTTCTGCCTGACATCGTCCATCATTTGTGATAGTCGACTCGAGGTATTCGATCTGTCTCATCTCCTCAACCACATCTCCTCCTATTCTTAAATTCATCGCATTCTGATCAGGTGACTTTCCTACTCGCATGCATTTGGCTTTCTTGAAATTGAGTTTTAGTCCGTATTTCTCACTTTCAGTGTGTATCCTTTCCAACATGATTTGCAGACCACTTTGAGTCTTTGCAATGAGCACCGTGTCATCCGTGTACCTGATATTGCTTACTTTCCTTCCACCTACTGACAGTCCGTGTTCATCAAGGTCACATTGTAGTATTATCATTTCGGTGTTGAAGTTAAATAGAGCCGGAGATGAAACACATTCCCGCCTGACACCTAGTTTTATTTTCTTCCAATCTGATAATTCTCCGCCTACACTAACTGCGGCCTCTAGCTGCCAGGTTGCGCTAGAATGCCAAGCTCCTCTTTCCGATGTTGTGACAATGCAAGATTTCAATTAGCTTGTAATGTTGCACTTTATCAAATGCCTTTTTGTAATCTATGAAACAGATGAAAACATCCTGTTGCATTTGTATCGACCGCTCGCAGATTGGTCTGAGCGTGAAAATAGCTTCCCGTATTCCACTGGCCTGACGAAAGCCAAACTGTTCCTCTCCAACTTCTCTACTTAACTTTTCACGAATCCGGGTCAGAATAATTCGCATCAGCAACTTTGCAGAGTGAGGCATCAGACTGATAGTGCGATGGTCTTTGCATTCTGAAGCTTTTGGCTTTTTCGATGATGTAATGAAGATGGAATGATAAAAGTCTTGGGTAATTCTCCTGACAAGAATATGGTGTTAAGTAACCTCAGGAGCCTTTGTTCCGCTTTTTCTCCCATTGATCTGATCATTTCTTAGACATCTCCATCCTATTCTGGTGCCTTTAGACAGGGCGTTGATGGCTGCGGGCATTTCTTCCAATAATATCGGTAGATCATCGTCCATGCTTGTCCATTGCTCAGAATCGTCCGGTATCCCGTTTTCGTCCCTGTCATCATTGAAAAGGTCTTCTACATACTCCGCCCAACTTGCTCTCACTTGACATTTTTCAAATAAAAGGTTCCCGTCCTTGTCTTTTATCATGCCTGCAGTTGATGAGGGTTTCCTCTTGTAATATGTTATTTCCTACAGTTTTCTGTGTGCCATTTGATCTTTGTGAGTATGTAGCAGATGCTCAACTTCTTGGCATTTCGAATTTAACCAGATTTCCTTCGCTGCATTACTTATCTTAGTGACGTGCTTGTGCTGTTTCTGCTATACCACCATATTGTTCTTCAGTTTTCTCCATTTCAGCTAAAATCTCCTGGGTCATACAAGGTGTCTGCCCCCTGGTTGCGTTGGCTCTATAATTTCATCCACCTCCTCAGTCAACACCACTGAGTTTATTCCAATTCTCATTTATACTTTCGTCTGCCATATCTTCGAGAATTTCAAAACGGTTGTTGACCTCTACAGCATAGCGTATACCGCTTCGTAGAGATGACAGTTTCGTGTAGTCTCGTCTTGTTTTGTGCGAGGGCCTCTCCAGTCTTTTCAGTTTTATTCTCAAGGTCATAACAAGAAGCAACCAGGGTATGTTCTTGCGTCCATCAGCCCGTCTCGAAATCCTTTTGGAACCAATGTGTAATCGACGTAATCGTGTGTGCGTATCTTTCTTCTAACCGTCTGTTGTCTCAAAGACTGTGAAGCGAGATGCGGAAAATGTGTCAATGTCTCCAAAGAAGCGCTCAGGACGTCCAAGGAAGACATCCGACAGAACAGATCGTCGCATTGTCAATTTGGTGAATCGAATACCCAACATCACATCGGCTCAAATCAAGGAATCGTTTCCTGGTGTTCTAGATGACGTGGATCCTAGCACCATTCGAACTCGGCTTACGAGACAATTCAAGATAGAAGCACGTAGGCTAATAAAGAAGCCATTTGTTACAGCGATGATGCGGCAGAAGGGGCTGGCGTTTTGATATAAGTACAAGATGTGGACCCCGGAACAGTGGAGAGCGGTAATATTCTCTGATGAGAGCACGTTCCGCCAATTCTCGAACACAACCCAATTTGTTCGCCGCCCATTGACTTCGTCCCCGTGTGATCCCAAGTACACAGTACCAGCGGTGAAACATGCGCCGAGCGTTATGGTCTTGGGTTCATTCTCAGCAGCTGGTCGCAGTGGGCTTTTCTTCTTGCCCAAAGGCCAGAAGATGAACGCCCAGCGCTACAAACAAGTGTTGGAGGACCACTTGGTCAACTTTATGGCTATTCGAGGATGCACGACGTTTCAGCACGACTCTGCCCCGTGCCATACAGCCGGTGTGATTAAGAAGTGGCTGGCGGACAACGATATTCAAGTGTTGGATTGGCCCGGAAACAGCCCGGACCTCAACCCAATTGAGAATTTATGGACGCTCGTGAAGAAGGTGTGTGGAAAGAATTCATCCAGCCTGGAAGACCTCAAAAAAGACATCAGGCATGTTTGGTGCACTGAGGTGACCCCACAACTGTGTAAAACACTGGCTGATTCCATGCCACGGCGAATCGCCAAAGTCATTGCAAACAAGGGGTACCCCACCAAATATTGATTTTTTGTCAGTGTTGAGTTGTTTTTACTATTAAAGTTGTATAAGTGCAACGCAAAGCCTCATTTTTCTTTGCATTGTGCGCAATCGGAAAAAAATACATAAAATTTCTCTATTATTCGAAACTTTTCCACAGCACTGTGGAGATGATACAAATTTGTCTTTGTCGTCTAATATGATAAGAAAGCACTACTTTCAGTGCTAGTATGTAAACAATATAATGTAATTGAAGAGATTATCATTCATCAAGAGAAAAAATCTTCAAAATCTTCACAGGCTTTTGTGCAAAATTCGCTTTGTCAGGTAACTAACAATTTAAAGAAAGTTGTCAATACAGGCTTAGTAAATTCATGTCTTTTTAACTATGAAGGAATGATATTTCTCAAAAAGATTTAGTTATATTCGTCCTTAAATAAGAAAATTTCATTCCAGAAAAAGTTCTATAAATTTGAAAAGTTGTTCAAAACTAGCATTTTCGCTGTGTAAAACATGGCATGATGATGATTCAACTGTTTATTTTGTTGGAAAAATATCATCATTTGACTTCACTTAGTGAAGTTATGTCTGTGGAATAATATGTAATCATGTCCACACACGCCATATCTGAAAAAAACACCTTTTTTATCACGATGTTGGCATTTTTTCAATTCGCTGTGTGTCAGGTTTGTTGATCAGGTTTCAAATATCTACAATTCACATGAATAATATTGTGGAGTGAAATTGAATTCTAGAACAAAATAACAGAGCAGGCAAAAAGGATTATTTCATGAAATCATTACTGGTGTGTTGCGTGTGTCGTCATGTTTTATGTTGGTTGAAGTTATTAAGTCTACATTAACGTCAGTTAACAGGCTTTTATCGCCTACCTTTTTCACTCAGTTCGCATTATGTACATTCTACGCCTAAATGAATGAATAGATTTATCCTACATGCGTAACCAGTTCTTTAGAATTGATGACAGAAGCAACAGAATGGCGCCACTCGATGAAGAAAAGAATTTAAGTCGTAAATTATCACTGGCATGAATCACATCGTTCATGAACAGTTCGTCTTGTCTGACAATAAATGCAAGATGTTCTAGTGTTGAAAGCATAAAGAGCCTCAATGGAACTCGTGAGAAAGGATTTTTAGTGCAATTAAAGGAAAAGTATCGATTGCAAGTATGAGAAAATTATGAATATAAGGATACAGTGGAACCTCCAGAAGTGGAGTTTTCGCGGATTTGATGGGCTCCGCTTGTGTGGGATTCAACCATAAAAATTGGATAAAAAAAGACACAGGTAAATCCAATGGGAAGCAGATCGAAGCTTTCGGTAAAAATAGATTTTCCATGTTTTCTCTGATAAGAAAAGATGTGTTTATTCGTAATAGCGAAAATCATATCAAGTTACGTTGGCTCGTGACAATTTAGGTCGTCTAGCTCTTTAATCCCAAGGAAATAGAAGATGAATCAATGCAAAAGGAAAATACATACCAATGATATCTTTGGTTAAAAACGCTGGGTGAGAAGGAAACAAATGAGTTATGTTGACATGTTGTTTTGATTTGTTGTCTTAGTTGTGGGGTGTAGGCAAGTCTTTCAGGGAAAAAGTGATAGAGGATAAGAATGGGACCTTCCACATCCATAAAAACCTTGAGGGCTTGATTATAGCGACGTTTATACGAAGGAGTAAAACAATCATCATCACAATCCGTTCCACGTGCTAATAACTCTCTCAATTATGAGATAGCTTTTCTGGTTCAAGTCAACACAGAGGGATATAATATTCCACATGACTTAAAATAAGAACGTGATACAGCTGCATCAGATCGTATCTAAGAAGGAATGTTTCTAGCTTAATTACAATGTGCACTTTTTGTAATGCTTTTTCTTCGTTGCTTGCATAAGTTGCCAAAATAGGCATTCCATGACAAGGAATGTTCATACATAGGACTCATCCCCAAAAGTTTGACGTTTGTAAGCAATGGATAAGTGCATTCCATTTCCAAATTCAGTCCACACTTGGTAAACAGAACATCTAGTCGTCAGACTTTGATACGCAACCCATTTGAGAAACTCATGACAACATCTACGGGAATACAAATGAACGCAGACAGGCGACAAAACTTATCCCTGAGGCACTCCGAAAGTTATATCCATATGGTTATATCTATACATGTCTGTAAGCGCAATTCTTTATTAAAACCCGCTGCTGTCGGTCTGTGGGAAAGTTCGCAACCCAGAAGAGAAAATTTATAAAAAGATCACCAAGATCAAGGGAGCCGGAAGTAAGCAGACGATTGTGACGCAAAAAGCAGAACGTCTTTTTACATCAAGGGAAACTTGGAGCAGAGAAGTAATTGTGTCTCGCTCTAACATAGACGCAACGTAATCATGCACTGTGAGGACCTTGCAATGTCGAACTCTTTAGCCTGAATCCAAGTAGAATGTCGTCAAAAAGACGACTTAGTTGCTCCTTAACCGCTGAAAGAACGATTTCTCCAAAATTTTCGAAAAATTGGAAGAAGGATGTTGGTTGAAGATAAGTGGCAGTTGCGTATCTGCACTTTGCGATAGGAATCACATTTGCACACTTTCGGAGTGGAACACGCTTGGTCGAAAAAGATAGAGTAATGATGTGAGTTAGAAGAGCCGTTTGGACGTCACGCGAATCCCGTAGTAACAATTTGAGGAGGGGGGAGGGGCGGGAACCATCATCCCCTACAGACCTGCGGGCGCTTAGTTTTCAGCTTGTCAAGGATTATAGACACAGTTATACATCATACTCCCAACAAGTGTCGTAAGACGAAACTCTCCTTTGAACAGAAGACCAGTCAGGAGTTCCAACAACACAATTCGCGAATTGGTCACTGATTCTCTGCAGCTGAGATAAAAGAATTTATCAGAGACCAGGCACCAGGGATCGATCTAACCAGCAAGTTTAATCTAAGGATCTTCCACTAAACATAGTCATTTCTTTTCATTCAGGAAGTCGACACAGCGTACCTTAGTAAGAACACAAGAGGCAGAGCGAACATTTAGGAATAAGGTCACTCCACCGACATTGGATCGGAAACTGAACGAAAGTGACCATCATGCCAAAGACGCTTTGAACAACAAAAACGTCGTGTAATTAGCATGCGCTTTCTGAAGAGTGCTCACGAGTATCAAAGAGAGGTGACGCAGGTGGAAGTTCATTACGTGCATTTCCAGGCAAGGAAGTCGTAATGGCAGCAATTCCAGTGGGTGGAAAATCGAGCAACAGAAGATAATTTGTAGACGCACGTAGAAGAAGCAGCGAAGATGAGCTGGCTTGAGTAAACACTTTACAAGTGGCAGGGTGCAAAAGATCCTAATAGACTTTAGCCTTGAGATCTCGACGATGCAGTTTTTAACCATTTTTCCCGGGGACCCTGCACCCCCCAAAACACTATCTGATATTGCTCCAAAACTGTTAAAAGTCTCGACTATAATTTTTGTGACTTTTAGCTTCCATGTGTTTCTGATAGGCAACCCAAAATTTATCAAGTTTGGCCAATGGGTGCATCCAAAATTTGACCTTTGAAAAGAGTGATATTTGTAAAAATCAAGATTTTTTTGTCAATTTCTTGCAGTATCAAACATCTTAATCAAATCAAATCACGTGCAGACCATTGACAAAGTACAAATGAAGATGTAATTAACTATTAACGATGTACGATAAAATTTTGTAATAAACTACAAATCAAATATATTGCTGCATTACTATAACGACATAATTGATTCCTCACGAATGCATCTGTGCAATTATTTCATGAATAATGGCAATATGCTTTATACACAGCTCGTAACAGCTTTATAAGAAATACTGTCAGCTTTATACTACAAATAGTGGGCATTATCCGTGTACATGAGAACATGCTGCTGGCTTCTATTACGAATATACAGGAGCTTCTTGAAAAAATTAGGTCCCATGAAACATATCTTTATTGAGGCATGCACTTGTAGGCCTGTTTCTTGAATCAGGAGGGCGAGACCTATTCACTACAGTAGACAGAGAGGATTTGTGGAGAGCTCCTTTCCTATTAGTACAAAGTGTGATTATGAGGAAGTTGCAAATTTGCTATTGCTTCCACCAATGGTTGTAAAAGCTCCACATGCTCTGTAATAGTATTACTCCTCTACAAGCAGGGCACATATAGATAGAAAGAATCGAAGTCGAAGAAGAATCGAAAGAAATTAGTCTTTTCTGCATTTAAAGGTATACTCAGCTTAACTGTGCATTAGACCGAATAAAAAAGCCAAGAAAAACAACACCTTACATTGCAGATTTACATTGAAGATATCTTGTTCGATGAAGACTTAAAAATGAAAATTAAAAAAACTAGAAAAACACACGCAGTATACAGAAGAATGTTTACCCAGTCATATTCTACGTGGCATTAAACTGCGCACTGTGTGCTACGTAGCCTCATACGGTTTTTGATTTTAGAAAAATCCAAAGCGACGATTCATTTGAAACCTTCCTTGTACATTTCCTTCTTTGAATGAATTTCTACATGTAATAACATATAAATGTCCCCCATTTTCAAAACATACCGCCGACGTATTAGAATGACACTGCAATAACAGCATCATTACTTCCTATTATTTTCACTTCAGAAATGCTTGATATCTCCTACAATAATGAATATATGATCCTTAACCCTGATTTAGCTTATTACTCGTAAGCTCATTTATTTTCAAAACTCTTAAAGCCTTTACGAAATTTATCAAATATCGAAGTGTCAGGCCACCTAGCAGAAAACCCGCTCAGCGGAAACCCATTGAGTGGAAGGATCACTTAATGGAAATCCACTTAGCGAAAAGTCACAACTACTGTCTCGTCTCGTCTCTCCATCACGGTCGCATATGATATAACCTATGCATTAATTCATTTCTCTATTTACAGGCCATTCAGTTTGTTCTTATTACAATATAATTATACTTATTGATATTCCACTTCAAACGTTTTGCTATGATTAAGCGATGTCTTGCTAGTTTCAAATTTTCGACAAGTTAGCTTCATTGTTGTGAGTAGTATTAAAAGGGCTCACACTGTCCCAGGATCAGTACATTTTGAATTTGAACCTAATGTACCGATTTGTTTTTAAACTTGATCTTGTGGTTGTAGTCGTCTGTTATTTGAAGTGTTGATTGCGAACACAAGTGTACTGTTTTGTGTTATTTGTGAAGAGAATAGTGTAATGTGTTGATGATGTGAGTTCGGTTAGGTACATTTAAATGTTCTAGAGTTGTTAATTTGAACATGAATGGCAAAGTGTGAGGATTGAAACGTTGAGGATTGCTGTAATTGTGTTGAGTATGAGTAGGTAATATTCTAATTGTGTTGAGGATGAGTACGTAATGTTCTAATTGTATTGAGGATGAATACATAATGTTCTAATTGTATTGAGGATGAATACATAATGTTCTAATTGTATTGAGGATGAATACATAATGTTCTAATTGTGTTGAGGATGAGTACGTAATGTTCTAATTGTATTGAGGATGAATACATAATGTTGTAATTGTGTTGAGGATGAGTACGCAGATGTTCTAATTGTATTGAGGATGAATACATAATGTTCTAATTGTATTGAGGATGAGTACGCAGATGTTCTAATGCTGAACTTGTTATTTTTTTTTGAATGATTATGTTGAAGGCTATCTATCTATATATATATTATATGCATGGAGAATTGTTTATTATTATCATTATGGTTTGTGTTCGATTGAGACAATTGTGACCATTGTGTCCATTGTGACCATTGAATCCTTCATTTCTATTTTGTGTTCTTTTGTCAAATTTCTATCACACTCTATATATATGATGAATGGTCGTCCAACATCATGGATTGTTGCAAGAGATCTTGGTTTTTCATTGCAAGCTATAAAAACAGTTACAAACTTAAATGAAACCATCCGAGCTGGTGAACTAATTGAGCGGTTAATGGATTTACTTGAAAGTACTACAAGACTAAATTTAGATCACAGTTGGATAGAAGATTTTTCGCCATCAAATTATAATGAGATACCTGAATTTAAGACAGCAATTTTGAAACAGCGAGACGTGACTGGGAGATCAGAAGAGAGACATTCGTCAAAAATTATTTCTCCAAGTTCTTCGGCAGACCGTGGAATTCATTTGGATGAGAGGCGAAAATTGGAAAACGAGACATTTAAATTGCTGTGCGAAGTGAACTGTGTTGAATGCTTTGAACGACCAAGGTCCATTCTCTTGGTCCCATGTGAACACTTTGTTTTATGTTCTCATTGTTATCATAAACAGAATAATTATATAAAGAAATGTCCTCTTTGTCAAGGGTTTGTAACATCCTATACGAATGTGTATAGATCATGATGACTCATCAAGCTCGCTTTTCATTGGTCATTAATGCTTTAGCCTGGCTATAAGAGAGAGAGATAATGGTTCTCGTTTCACTCATTCATTCATTCATTGAACAAGATTGAGCATGACCTTCAGCAGCTATATCCCTGTAGCACTTGTTCATCAAGGCAAGAAATTCAAAGGATTTATATTTTATTGTAGTGACGACGTAACAGGTTACAAAGCTGACTTAGTAGATTTGATGGAGGACATTGTAAAATTCTTCAAGTGTAAAGACAACGTTGAGGTGCAGAAAATCCTAATGAACGCATTGATTGAAGTGCTGACAAGAGTGACCAAATTTTGGCTTGAAGAAGTGTTCCAACCACTAAGTGGAACTGAGACAATTCCTGCTCATTCTCGCTGTTATTGCTATAACAGAACGCGATATTTCAACACATGCCTGCATGACCTGATAACGTTCAGCCATTATGAAGAAGATGGTGTAAAATTGAAAGTTGACGTATTTGCTGGTCCACCATCCGTCAGCATCAACGTGGCGGCGCTGGACCGAGATGACACTGCTAAGTTTCGAGCATACTATGTGAATCTTCTGCGTTTGTACGCCCAAATGTCATGTTGTAGGTGTTGTCCCCTCTCGATGGACTTAATGAGTGATCTTAAACAGTTGATAATTGCAACGAAACAAACCTTAAGTGACATTGATGACTATAAACTACCATCTGTCAATGTTTGAAGTGACATTGTGTATTACATGTATGTATTGAGCAACAATGCTATTTGTAGTTTGAATTATCATCATTGTATGTATTAAGCAATAATGTTATTCGCTTTCTTCTCATTCATTGTTGTAAAAAAAGAAATATGGTTGTACAAAGAAAACGACGGTCTTTTCCCCGAAAGAAACGGTCATTTAAACCTTCAAGTCAGTTTAAGAAGGCATTGCGGAAATTGAATAAAATACATAATAATCGGAGGAAGTGTGAATTAATTCAAAATTCAAGTGATGACTTCATACGTGATTTGGCCTTTACAATTCACAAGTGTCTTCCAATATACAAGCCTTTGTTGAATCCTAGGTCTATCAAAAACATTCGCAAATTTTCGAATCCTAGGGGTAGTGATAAAGTCAGGAGAAATATGATTCAACATGGAGGTGGTGGCTTCATGGATATGCTAAATGACATCAGTAATAGTATCTCCAAAGTGCTTGACAGTCCTCTAGGAAGAATTATTACAGGTGTTGCTTTGCTGGCATAAAGCCAACAAATCAGAAGTCGACACGTCATCGATTACTCATTGACATTGATTGAAGGCTATATAAGATAGGCGTGCGAGCTTTCAGTAGTCATTTTCAAGTGATCATCCGTCAGTGTGAGTACAACAACAAAATGTCTCTTAAAATGCACATAATTAAGGAAGAGGGCGTCGCTGTTGATCGCGATCTCTTGAAATTTAGACCAACGCGTAAGGTTCAAGGAATTGGAAACACGTTTTATTTTCAAACGCTTAATTATGGTGATGATGGATTATATTTACAAGTTCCATTTTTTCATAGCAATGGGATGTCATCGTCTAGCTACAGCAATCTAAGACAAATGCGTGTCACATTTCCTAAATGGCAGCAAACTATACTAAAAATGATTGATTCATTCGCAAAGGAATGTGTCGAACTACCTGACAGTGCTCCGGTACATTGGAAGAAGAAGTTGGAGGAAGGGAATGGATTCAAAGATCTACCTGAGTTTGATACTCTCTTCTTAAAATTATCTGACCATTTCCAAGCGTTTGATGTGCTGTCAAACCCAATGGATTGTGATGATCTCAAGCGTGGGCGGTACATGGGCTTGGTACACGTTACTGGACTTTACATTGGCGCTCATGGTTCAACTGGTAAATTGGCTTCTCTTCAGATGAAGGTTCTACAATTGGTTTATGAACCATTACCAATTGACAAGTGCTTAATTCATATTGAAGACATTGCTACACCAAGTGAGCCGAAAGAATCAAACGATGCAAAAGAAGCCAAGGAGGTTGATGAAAGCAAGAAAAGGACGCGCAGATCGAGGGACAGCATGAAGCTAAAACTGAGGCGACAGGATGCACAACCTGACTTGAAGAGTTCCTTCGATTCTACTCTCGATGAAGACACTCAAATGTGGTAAATTAAAACAACTGTTTATCGTTTCAATAAAACTTGTTTGGAAATAATTTACATGTTTTAAGTTCTAACTAAGCAAAATAATGGGTGTTAGTAAATGATGATGATATTGAATGACTCTGAAATGACAGATTTTCGACTATTCACTGACCGTACAATGTGTGTGGCCGGACCAAGTCAGTCTGGTAAAACAACTTTTGTAACTCAGCTACTGCAATACAGAGATGAGATGTTTAATAAGAAAATAAAACAGGTTAAATGGTACTACGGTATTTTTCAACCAGATCTGCATTCTGCACTTCGACAGCAAAGATACGAAGTAAAACAGGGGCTACCACCAACTGAGGATATCCGAGCAGGTGATTTGATCGTGTTGGATGATCTACTTCGCGAAAGCAAATCTTCAAAAGATGTAACCGAAATGTTTATTCAAACAGCACACCATAGGCAAGCTTTTATCATCTACATCACTCAAAATATCTTTGATGGAGGAAAAGAGCAGAGAACTAGAAGTCTTAATACACACTATTTGGTGGTTTTCAAGAATCCAAGAGATAGTAGTCAGATACATCATTTGAGTCGACAAATATTACCTCAGCAGCCTAAAACTCTTTCGAAAATATATGATGAAGTGACGAAGAAGCCACATGGCTACCTCTTCATTGACTTAACGCAAGAATGCCCAGAGCGATTTCGATTTCGAACTAATATTATACCAAACTCTGAAGATGCAATGATAGTATTCACTGTCAACAGTTAATTAATTGGACCAATGACAGTTTTAAGCAATACATATGTGCTTCAGCTACTATGACATTTTCAATATGAGTTTTTCAAAAATGGTTGTCATTCCTCAAGAGGAATATCTACAGCTATCAATGACAAGAAATATTCAGGAAGCTAAAAATGTGGATCACCCGGTTACAGATCAACTTAAGCAATTATCTCAACAGGATAGGGAAATTCAAAAGATTGAGGATCCTTATCGACGAATGCAGTTACAGGCTGAGAATTTAGAGGAAAGACGA
Organism: Prostheceraeus crozeri; assembly: GCA_907163375.1. Taxonomy (NCBI): domain Eukaryota; kingdom Metazoa; phylum Platyhelminthes; order Polycladida; family Euryleptidae; genus Prostheceraeus; species Prostheceraeus crozeri. The sequence goes on along the minus strand of CAJQUW010002096.1, from coordinate 241,252 downwards.
CATATTAGGGAAAAGCTGCGCAAATTCATAACTCTTTCAACTCCTCGAGCATATCGCATGCGAGCTGAAAGGTTGTTTGATTTTATTGATCCTCACGTAAAGTTCAATGAGCGAGGAGAAATAATAGAAGAAAACGGTGATGTAATTAGGAACAGTCACATCGATGATCTTCTACAATATGCTGTGAGAGATGTAAGGCGAAAGCTGGGTGCTCCACAAGGATGGGAATACTTTCAAAAATTGCTATCTAATCACAACGTTCCCCATAATATAATCGGAGGACCAACTATAAATGAACTGAATAAAGTGTTGGCAACCGATTCTTCAAAAGGAAAAGTAGTTACCACAGTCAAGCGAGAACCCATTGTTTCTCCTGCTACGTCTCCAACTCCGAAGAGAAGAGGGAGACGCTCAACACGAACACCGAAAAGTTACAGCAAATATTAGGCAAATAACAGTGAAATTGCTTCCCATATCATGTCTATGCAGAAAATTTGCTGCTGTTTGAAGTCTGCGCTCGATAGTAAAGGAGAAGAGGGTATAGAAGTTGATATCAATTGCGTTAGCAGTTGCTGTGCAAGTAATACTCGAGCGAGTCGCCAGAATAAGGAGGATGAGCGCAGCGGAAAAACTGAGACAAATCTACTACGATATCAATCATCCCGCAAGCTTCAGTCGTCCGAGCGTTTTAGCCCGTGCAGCAGGTGTACGAATAGAGACAGTGAAGAAATGGTTGAAGAGTCAACCAACCTACACGCTACACAAGGATGCGAGGAAGCGGTTTCCAACTAGGAGATATGTTGTCAATAATATTGACAGTCAATGGCAAGCAGATTTGGCTGATATGCAGCAGATATCTCAATACAATGACGGTTACAAGTACATCCTAACCGTAATAGATATTTTATCACGATATGCTTGGGTTCGCGCCTTGAAATCCAAGAGAGGAGCAGAAGTTGAGGCGGCTTTTCAAAGTATTCTAAATGAAGGGAGGATCCCACAAAGAATACAAACAGATCAAGGAAAGGAATTCGAAAATTCCCACGTTCGTGGTCTACTTGAGCGATATGACATTGAACTGTTCAGTGTTAAAAGTGCTTACAAAGCTGCGATGGTTGAGAGGTTCAATCGTACACTCAAGACAAAGATATGGCGGTATTTCAGTGCTAAAAATACACATGTCTGGATAGATGATTTACAGAAGTTCGTGAGAAATTATAATGAGAGCTATCATCGGATTATAAAGATGCGTCCAATCGACGTCACTCGGGATAATGCTATGGATTTGTGGCTTCGTCTGTATGGCAAGGCACCAAAAACAACTACCGATAAGAAGAAAATCGACGTTGGTGATAGAGTTCGCATCTCTAAAGTGAAGTCTACATTCGAGAAGGGCTATCTACCGAACTGGACCGAAGAAGAATTTTTTGTTGATGAAGTAAATAAAAAATTTAAACCAACAATGTATAAGTTAATAGACTATCATGGTAATCCAATTGAAGGGAAATTCTACTCATATGAATTACAAGTGGTTGATCGGAGTGAAGAAGTGTATATGATAGATAGAATAGTTAAGAGGAAAGGACATGGTAATCATAGAAAATATCTCGTCAAATGGAAGGGATATCCTGACTCGTTCAACAGTTGGATAGCCCATCAAGACTTGAGAAATGTGGAAGTAGGAGACATTAGAAGCTTTTAAGCTAATATTGGTGAATGACTACTGATCCCACATCATATCCAATAATGTCGTCTGCTGAGTTCAACATCATTCTCCCGAGCAACAGCAATCCAAAGATATTTCCAGAGAACAAACCATCGGAGTATTCGGTTGAGTTTGCCAAGCCTCTTTATCTGAGTGGCCCTCACGAAGTCGCATTAACTGAAGTCACATATTACAATGATATTAGTTTGTTAACGAATAATTATTTTGAAATACACACGGAAGTACGTGAAAAGGATGATTGTTTTCGCCTATTTCAGAATGGTCTACATGGAACATGGGATTTTCATCATCTTACTTTACATCCTTTCTCACCATCGCTACCGTCTGTCAAGAACATGATCAAAATTGAAAAGGCATATGCAACGTCTTCCTTCAATTCTACAGTTCCCACACTCAGCTTGCAAGATACAGAGAATGAAATTGGTAAAATGTTCCGACGAATAAACGATCTCTTCACTCTCACTTTAAATAGATTCTTCAAGCCAGTTGTAAAAGGCTCAACTAAACTATTGAAAGAAGGGAGGAAGCATGTTCTGCTAATATTAGGTAGAGATTTGGCACACACTCTAGGGTTTCCCAGAACTACATTTTCATCTCTACATTGGTATAATGGACTTGGATGGAAAGCTGAGAGAACAGTTAGTGATTTTCAATGTAGAATTGCACCGTTGTATGCACTACAGAAAAGGAGTGTCCGCGTCAAGGAAAAATTTGAAGTTATTAAAAATATTGAAGACGTTGCAAGAAAGTTTCAAGGATCAGTGCCAGAAAGTTTAATGACTTGTGAATATAAGAAAGAGAAAGTAACTCTTTTTACTGCTGAAATGGAGGTAGAATTTCTTGTTTTCACTAAAAAGACACCTTTGGAAAAGTCTAATTCCGCTGTTATTGAATTCGGATCAGAAATTCAGAGACTATTCAAGCATCCTGATAGTCCACCGTGTTTGACAGAATTAAATGATACATATAAGATTCAGTTGAATTCCAATAAACTAAAGACAGCAACAAACGACGCATGGCACATCAATGTATATTCCGATAAAATACTGGCTGACGAATTGAGTACCTCAACTGAGCTAGTAAGGAGGGTCAATTTAAACGTTGAAGATCTAAACACACCATCGGAAATTTGTACAAAACTAAATGAAAATGGTGCACACTACCTCAACGCAGATGAGTACTTCTTTTCATATGATCCCTTAAAGAAGCGAATGGTTTTAAAAGTAGGGAGAAATTACCTCATTAAGCTCGACAAGATGTTGGCAACAATTCTAGGGTTCTCAAAATTCACAATAAATGAAGGTACAACCATTGGTAATTCAGCACCTTCATTAGAGAGAGACATCAGTAACTTATATATTTACTGCAATATTGTTGAGTATACTAGAGTTGGTGACATCGAGGCTCCATTGCTACGCACATTTCCCCTATCATCCGGCCGGAAGCAGTTAATCAATCGTGAATTCATCAACAAAATGTATTTACCGATCAATCGAAGTGTTATCAATAGAATCGACATTTCAATTCATGATGATGCGGGTGAAATTGTTCCATTCTATGGTGGTGTTACTGTGCTGACACTACATATTAAGAATCGAGACTAAGGCTTTACGCTATTGTGAAATTCTTCAGAATTCAAATTTACAATGACAGGCTTTTATAGCAGACCATCATATCAAAGCGGATATCCCGTATTTGCTGGAGGTAGGCGACAAGTAGGAGGCGGAATATTTGGTGCATTAAAGCGTGCATTACTTCCTGGACTTAAACGCTATGCGTTGCCAGTGATGAAACGCGTAGGAAACAGAGCTTTAGATTTTGGTGCAAATGTTGCTGCGGATGCACTCCAAGGAGCGGATATAGGAGAATCAATGAAAGTCCGTGCTCAGCAATCAGCTATTGATGCATTGGATGACCTAACAAAGTCGAGACGACCTGTTCGTAAGAGGCGCAACAAGACAAGACAAGTTGGATCCGGTCGAGTTACTAAGCAAAGACGAAGAGTTAGGAAATCTAGATCGAAGCTTCCTGTGAAGAAGACAAGAAAGCGAAAGCGAAAGCGAAAGCGGAAATCGAAATCAGTTGGAAATAAGTCGAAACGAAGGAGATTAACGTATTTCTAAACTGAGCGAAATGCAATCGACTATCAATTCAGCTTTGTGCTTTTTTGATACATCACCCCAGCAAACTGACATAATTTCGTCGAGAATTGTTGACTATTTTCCCTCAACAAATATTGTGGGTAATGACATACCTATTCAGTTTGATGTTACTGCTAATGCTGACGACTACATCGACTGTCAGTCTATTGACTTGGAATTGTGTGTACAAATTAAAAAAACTGATGGTACTAACATTGATTCTAAGGACAAAGTGGGGTTGATTAATCTCCCAATTGCCAGTCTCTTCTCAGATGTCACTTTATCACTAAATAATAAGCAGATTGAAGGAGGAGATTCATCATATCCATATGGAGCTTACTTATATACATTGACTCAGTTTCAAAACCAGGCCAAACAAACGCACTTACAAGCTGCTGGTTGGTTTACAGATCAGTCTGGTAAGTTCGATGATTTCGCTAATAATGGTTTGAAAAAGCGTGTGGAATTAACTGCTGATTCAGCTGAACTACATCTAAAAGGTCCTGTCTATCTTGATTTTTTCCGTCAATCGAGATACCTCCTATCTCAAGTACAAATGCGATTGACATTTGTTCGTGCTAAATCAAAATTTGCTTTGATGTCATTCGGACCTGCTGCATCCTATGATGTACACATAACGGAAGCTGTCCTCAATGTAAGGCGAGTAAAAATGAATCCCACAGTCATCAATCAACATGCTGTAGGACTGAAGAACCACAATGCTATATATCCAGTCAATCATAGTGTACTAACCACTTTTACGATTCCGGCGACTACCTCATCTTTTGATTATCCCAACCTCTTTCCAATTGCCCTACCGAAGGCGGTGTACATCGCGTTTGTAGAAAATGAATCATTTTGTGGTAACTTTCAGAAGAATCCGTTTCATTTTCAACATTTTGGTATCACGAAACTCGGTCTATTCGCAGATGGCAATTCAGTTGCTTGTAAGGCCTATCAACCGAATTTTAAGGAAAACAATTTTGTTCGCGAATATTGCTCTACTTTCATGGCACTAGACATGTTCAACACTGACGATTCAAATGGTATTACGATGGATATGTATAAGAATGGCTACTTCTATATATTATACAACCTCAAAGCAGATTGTGATATAACTGGGGAAAATGTGGATGTTACAAAAGCTGGTAACCTTCGATTGGAACTCACATTTGCGGATCCTTTGAAAGTTCCTGTAACGGGTTTACTTTACGCAATCTATGACAGCAGCATTGAAATTACTAGATTGAGAGACGTCTTGGCCAACTATCAGAGATGAGCAACCTCAGTAATGTGGAAATCTTAAACTTAATGAAGAAAGCTCATCCCTATTCCAAGAAATTGTTTCTCAATGTATTCCCAAGAGATGAACTACCTACATCAATTCAGTCATATCCCTGTTCTCTGATTATAAATACAGACACGGTTAATCTTCGTGGTAAACATTGGGTTGCGGTGTACATAAATCGCAATAGAGTAGCTGAATATTTTGATTCTCTCAATCAGCCGCCATTACATGATATATCAATATGGATCAATAGATTCTCATGGACTAGAAAGAAAGTGACATCGTTCCCACTCCAAAGTAATAGATCCCTCATGTGTGGGGGCTACGTACTATATTTTGTTAATGAACGACCTTTGAAAAGTGACTATAAAAGTGTTATTCGATTATTCTCTAGAAATTGTGCTAAAAACGATGTAATTCTCAACAATTATATGAACTCAGTCTTGTAATAAATTCATTATATATGCAAAATTTGTTTTATTTCCCAGAGCGTAATGTTTAGAGGGAGAGCAAAGTTTCACAATTGAAATGTATATTTACAAACTATTTACAACAGTCCATCAACTTTTTACAAACTATTTACAACAGTCCATCAACTTTTTACAAAATAATTTTTCAAATCACTTATTATTTGGGATACAACTTTCAAGTCTTTAATGCCAGTTATCACAACTTTCCCATTGTGGAACACGTGAACGTGATAAGGATGCCAATTTGTCATTTGCGCAGCAGGAAATAACTCCACCTCATAAGTAAGATTGGACGTAGAGGAAACTTTGCGAAAGTCATAGCGATAATTCAATTCGCATAACACTGTCATGGTTTTTACTTTCCAATTAGGTAATTTATCCCGTAATAGTATTTCCAACACGGAGTGTAGGTAATTGAGATCACAATCATCGAAGCACCCAACACACTGCACTGTTCCATTAGGAAAGAAAAGGACAGTCATAGATTTCTCCTTCCTCAAGATTCTCCATGTCAACATTGTGGGTCGCCCCAGATACAAACTCGTCGTCGGCTTTCGCCTCTTCTTCACTATTAACCATTGCTTTCTGTTGGGTATGTCTCGCTCGATTTGATGTAGATCGAGTTTTGAGTTTGCTTTTGTAACCACCATGCGATTCACCACTTTCATCTGACTGATGTCGTCCATCTCTGACGAATGAAATTATACTTGGTAGAATCTCCTTTATAAAGGAACCCCATGTGACGTCACTAAAACGAAAAAATCGATGATCAACGTCTTTCCTCTTGGATGAACATACGTAAAGTTTGACAGTTGAATCATATTTTATCCATACCTTTTCATCCAGAGGAATCTTCATCCGAGTATCATGTCGCTCAATCAGATTAGCAAAATCTTTAAGTGAGGGCAATGCGTCACTACTAATAGAAACACCACGATGATTTCTACTATTTGTTACAGAATGTCGAAAAACTATTTTGCTTGAATCTGTTAGGTGAATTTTTTGTCTGTCACTTAACTTCCATGTTCTGATATAATGAGGCATATTCTGAAGTTATTCTTAATGTAATTATTATAATCTGATAATTGCCTAAAGTTAGTTTATGTTTGCAAATCAACATATCGGAAGGATGCTGAATGCTGTTATGTATTCAAATTCAATTTCTACATATCGGAAAGATGTAGAAATGTACACTCAAATATTTACTACCTACGTGTTATTTTTTTATGGATTCTACCGTTGTTCTATCCGCTATTCTACATCACCTGCTGTGGGAAGACATTTTCGTCTTTTTGACGGAGGAGGAAGTCCAAGGCTATAGTGTCCATATGGTAAAGATAAGTTCTTATTTATCCAGCAGCGCTTATCTTCCCAAAGTGAGAGCCCTCGCTTTCTAAACGTTTTTGTTTCAACTATGTGGTTTTTTGAATTTATGACGGTTATTTGCTCATTGGTATCTTTCTCAGTATAGTAAACATTTCTATAGTCACTATGTTCTATGCGTCTAACCACTGCTCTCTGTATACCCTTTGCTCGCCTAATGCTATGATGTGTTGAATCTAGAAATTTCATTGAATACATTTTTGGTTTCAAAAGAACCATCTCCTCAAGCAACTTTCCCGCGCACTCATCCTTAAAACAACCGAGTCTAGCCTTGTTTGTAATTGAATATAAACGGTGATTCACATCATAATTTGAGGAATCAAATTTTTCACCGAAATACAGGAATATATCCTCTAGACGAACAGATGGTGAGGTGTATAGACAAAGGAAAAAGCTATCGGTATCACCTCCACAAAGACGTGCTCTATTTATCAGTGGACATCTAATTAAATCTTTATAATACAACTGGTACATTTCTAATTTACTATAGTCAAGAACTGCTTGACCAACATAAATTAGTTTATTTAGAACTATTGAAGGTTTATACAGTTCCATACCAACTAAATCTTCATCGAATATCTTATGCTGGACATATAGGGGATGATTGGCCAATTTAGATAGTTGCAATGTTGTATTTACTAATTTGAAGTTTCTCCGACGTCTCACATTCTCCATAGTCTTACCAAACAGGGAGTTGTTTTTTTAATTTATAAAACGCTTTTTCAAAATCAGATTTTGATTGAGCTCTTTTCTGCGAATTCATATCAATATATTGTCTCAGCCACGATTTTTGTGTGAACTGGATTCCAGCATGGACCTTCTTTATCTTCATTCCCATAGAGAGGTAGAATTTTAGAATCGAGTAATGAACAACATAATTTTCTCGATCGAACTGATGCAGCAACAGTTTCTTTGTGCTTGTGAAACACATATTTGGTCTTAAAGTTTCATAGAAATTTTTCATATATGTAGAAAACATTTTTTGCTCTACCAATTGCATTTCTGGAGCTAATGGAAAATCAGCCGTGTCATCGTGAATGTCTGAAGGATATTCTAAATCCAAATCAAAGACATAACCTATATCAGCCTCATTATCAATATTTTGAATGTTTTCCTCATTTGAGAAGTACACTACTTGACCTTCATCAAGCCATTTGAAGTTTGAATGTGGGAGATTCTCACTTAGCGACGAACCGTAAAGGTTGTTGACGTCTAAATATGCTAAATGACGGCTCTCATGTGGATTGTTTTGCAACTCTGAAATACGAGCACGCGCTCTATGAATATTTGTAAACGTCATACCTCCTCGGATCCCCCTCTCAAAAAGATTATACATGCTCTCATCTTGAATGTAGTGTGGAGGATCATTCGAAGCAAAATTCAATGCTGATGTGAAGCTAAGGTGAGGTAGGCTAACAAAATGAACTGGATCTACTTGATCTTCATCCTGACTTAATTTCCTAAATGTCTCAAAAATGTCTGCCAACAGCAAGACATCTAACTTGAGGTATGCAAGCATGTAGTCTCCAAATGTTTTGCAATTAAACGCATTCCATGCTTTTTTCGCGTGCTCATAATCTATATCGTTGCAATGCTCAAGAGTAAGATCGTTGTAAAATTCCCTTTGAGGAGGAAGACAGAGCTCCGTTAGAGTTGCCAAACTACTAAAATATGAGTACGGAAACACTCCTTTTTCGTAAAGAATATCATCAGTTAATTTTGGAAATTCATTTCGCAGCGCTTCTACATGTTTGTAGACTTTCAGACTTTTGGCTAATTCAGCAAGCGATGCGCTCAGAAATTGATAAGAGTCCAAAAATTTCAATTTAAAATATACAGGCTTTCCATTATATTCGCTTACTGGAATTTTTGATGATAGAGTAATATATTTCTCAGCAGTAGCTGCAATAACATCTAACTTCCAAGATTTCTTTTTACCAATTGCTTTATAACAAACAATATGGCTGTCATAGTTTTTGAAATTGTGAAAGAAAACAGGAAGCTCTCGTCGATTCAATCTTAATCGCAAATTGCACTTTGAACATAATGCTTGCCTGTACTTTCCGGTTATGTGATCGTGATCACGAACTTTTGATATATCTTCACTAAATTTTATCTTACATTTATTGCAATTTTCTGCATTTTTATGAGCAATATCTTCCACTGCTGTCAATCGCATCGGCATTCTGGTCATGACATTTTGATTATCATATAAATTTTGGACAACATCTTCTAAATGATTTAGGAACTCAGCGATGCAATTTTCCCCTTCAAACAGATAATAGGTGTTATTGTAGGTTGACTGAAGTGCCTCATGCCAGACGTGGTACACACCTACAGCCGCAGGTTTATGAATTTTGTTTTCTATTAAACACTCGATATCGGCGTATATGACTAAAGGTGGACTGAGTTGGTGCTCAGTACTACTTATCTGAACTTCTAAATGTTTGGGCATTTTTTCTATTTGCGCCTTACCACGACTACAGAATTGAAAATGTCGTTCTAAAACGCTTCTCTTTGAAAAGGATTGAGTGCATCTTTCACAAAAAATCTTGCGACTTGTGTAAAATTTGCTATATAACCTAGATAATTTTCGTATGCCGCAATAATGGGCAAAACCGTTATGTAGCACTAGCAAAATATTAACGGTTCTTTTGCCAATGAAATTGCTGTTGTATCTTACTCCCTTGAGACCATTTTCATACAAGTGGATATTTACTTTTATATCATTGTTTTTCTCAAACTTAGGAATGTCCTTTATTGACACTGGTGTGGAAATGCCATCCATAACCAATTCAGATGTCCACTTTCTATATGAGTTTACCTCGTTTATCTTTGAATGAGTAACTTCATCGTAGTGAATGATTGACAAGATAGAATACATGAAGCAGTCATTTGAATTTGAATTTACATTTATTACAGCCTTAGAACTTCTTAACTTTTTAGGTAAAGTATTCATTTTACCACCAGATAGTAGAGGAGTTGAAATTAAATTGAATTCTACATTTACTACTTTATCAACAACCCAATTGCTTCCTCTATTTGCAAAAGTTGAAACATGATTTGATAAACTATTTAAATTATCCTGAAACCATGTGTCAAAGTCATATATATAATTTGATGATAATGAGGTGAAGTGCGCGAGAAAAGTTTCTTCCTCTTGAGGATTAGAACGGACATAGCGAATTTGAGCAATTAATCGACCACGTAGTTGAAGACTAGTTCGCAAGTCATTAACTAAATTTTCTAGTAAGGTTCGCATGTTGAATAAAAAAGATGTTACATCTACTGTTTGAATGGTTGGTGTAATGTCATACACGCGAGCACGTCCGCTGAAGGCGCTTTCACTAAGGGTGAGTGTTCCATAATTATTGTGACTACTCATTTCAATGTTCATATCATGTATATTATTGTGTTGACGGAATCTACTTGTGCTATTATAATTCTTACCACAGTGAGAGCAGCAATGCCTAAAAGCTTCATCATTATTTAAAGCGCTATCTGGAATGTCCCTAACATGACTACTACAAGTTGATAAATTAGTATTATTTGTTCCTATTCCTTCTTGACTGCAACATACGAGATTGTGTCTTTTTAAATTATCTTTCCTACTGGTTTCATATGGACAATTACTACATTTATGCTTTATTCCTAGCTTGCAAAATTTTTCATGACGCGTTAAATTGCTAACAATTGTAAACTTCTTTCCACACTTAGAGCAGACAACCATGATGATCGTTAAGGATTAACAATTTGCGTCTACTTATATACTGTCTACATATTATATTACGTAACCAGTGACGTCGACCAATGGAATTTGTTCTCAACCTAAGACATATTTCCACTTAAATACATAAATAAGAAGACATACAAAGTGTACAAGTAATTATTTTTTCCAAAAGAAGTCAAAAAAGTCAAAGAAGTCAAAAAAGTCAAAGAGATTGACACTTAATAATGTCACTATGCGTCACCTTGACGTGAGCACAATGTCCATGACACCTTGAGAAGTCATCGACATGTGTCATGCGCACTTTGTTGATAACTGCCGCTTTCGATAGCTCAACGTGCATTATTGTTTCACGCTTCACTATCGATTGCGACAGTTGCAGGTTAGCCTGCGAAATGTTGCGGAACGACTCAAGCAAAGACTTGTAGTCAGCGCGAAGAGCCGTCTCGCGTTCCTCTTGTTGGCGCAACTTACGTTCAAGGTGACGCACTTTGTCCTCCGTCGAACGAGGTTCCACCACCTCGAGCACAGATTCAACTGTCTCATCGAGGTCGCAGTTGAACGTTGGATCGCAAGTTGGGAGGATTATTGTCGGTGTAGGACTGTTGGGCATCGGCGTAGGAGCAGGTGGTGACGATGGGACCCAGTTGTTACTCATTGGTGGCTGAGGTGGTGTTGGGACGTGGTGGAGAATTGGAGACGGTGGGAAGCACACATCAATATCGGGTGAGGCGCGGATTTGGGAGAACGGAATCTCCTCTTCCGGAACAAGTGTCAACTGTTGCTGGAAAAAACAGAGATTTGAATAAATGAAAGGGACATAACATCACGAGTTCGATGTGACGACATGATAGTTAGGATTATTAGTCTATTCCTATGATTGATACTTACATTTTCTTCATCTGAAGAGGACTCCCGGATGGAGTACGGGCGCTCCTCATTTTCCTCCATCGACGATGTCGTTGCAGGTGTTAAGCCGAGGAAATTCGATTGCCTGCTCTTTTTTAGAGAGAGCGATCGGTAGCTCTACAAGGGAAAATACATTTAAATTCCTCTCGAATTTGAATGTATGCATGTGACCTAAGTTAGTAATCTAATCATGTTATTTTATATGACTAAAATGATTTTCTATTACTTACTCTCTGTGAAGGCGGCGTAGGCTTCGCAGCCCAGCTGCTACATGCGGGCGTACTAGCGACTACCTGTGGATAGAAAAGAAACATAGTTAAAATGTAAAAATCGGAAAATACATATGAATAGATAAATTGCTGATTTGACATTTCAAACTTACATTCCTTTCAGGAATCGATGGCTTCTGCCCGACTTTCATCTTCTTAACAGGTGGCTTCTTGATCTGAAATGGTGAAAAGAAATGCACACTATTATATATGAAAAACAGAAGTCAACTTTCCCTATAAGGTTTGAACTCTAAATATTTTCTTTAAATTATGTTACTGCTAATTTTCTAAATATGAACTCACCTCAACATCACTATCCGAGGAGTCGGAATCGGTGTCGATATACCTGCGGGACTTGGGTTTGGGTTTGGGTTTCGCCTTCGCTTGGGGCATTGCAGGGGTAGAGTCCTCCTGGGCTTGGCTGAGGATGCCTTCAAGAGGTCGATCTTTGGCGAACAGCCTCTCGACTCTCTTCTTCTCCTCCAAACTAGTGAGGTTTAGGCCCTCCCGCCCGTTTCGTAAGGCGCACTTGGTGTGGGTGGAGATAAATCTCTTTGGATTTTCGCCTTTTGCCTCCATGTCCGTTAAAAGGTATCTTTTACACGATAGGCAGTAAAGGAAACTGCGGTCCTGTCGTAGAGTGCAGCCCTTATGTTGACTCTTCATGGAGTGGCGGACCACCTGCTTACAGGTCTCACAATAATGAAAAATTAGACGTTGGCGAGGTAAGCAGCTGGGACGAGGCATGTCTGTAAAAAAATAAATCCATATTTAAAACACAAAATAGCTTAAATGTAAATTTTGCATCTGTAGGTGGTAGAACATATTGATGTACATACTTATACACTTAGAAAAAGTAGCATTTAAATTGTTCCAAGTCACATCGTAGTAGTGAATATTATTCGAAGTAGAACACCTAAAGTCTGTAATAAACTTAATAATCAAAACTCAAAGTCTATTAATTTTGATCAAGTCTTTTTCTATCTCTCTAGGTTTAGAACTTATTGATGTACCTACTTTTAAACTTAGAAAAAAGTAACATTTAAATTGTTCCAAACTCACTTTAGAATATTGATTAAGGTTTGAAAGAACGGAGCTGACGTCTTGCTAGGCAGGCTGATAATTCAAAAATGAGTGAAGAACTGGCTTCAACACTTTATTTATATATGAAATGCACAAAGCAACTACGAACAAAGACCTACTGACGTCATGCCATTGAGATGATATAGTTAAACAAAATGTATTCATTTAAACAAGATTCAAAATCAAACAGCTGATAAAGTGTAACATTAATAACTTGACATTAAATTGTAACAGAGTTTATTAATTTTGTTCAAGTTATTTTCTATCTCTTTAGGTTTAGAACATTAATGTACCTACTTATGAACTTAGAAGAAAGTAACATGTAAATTGTTCCAAACTCACATCGTGGTAGTGAGTATTATACGTAAGAGAATAGCTAAAGTCTTTAATAAATTTCATAAACACAACTTCAAGTCTATTAATTTTGATCAAGTTATTTTCTATCTCTTAAGGTTTAGAACTTATTAATGTACCTACTTATGAACTTAGAAAAAAGTAACATATAAATTGTTCCAAACTCACTTTAGAATATTGATCAAGGTTTGAAAGAACGGAGCTGACGTCTTGCTAGGCAGGCTGATAATTCAAAAATGAGTGAAGAACTGGCTTCAACACTTTATTTATATATGAATTGCACAAAGCAACTACGAACAAAGACCTACTGACGTCATGCCATTGAGATGATATAGTTAAACAAAATGTATTCATTTAAACAAGATTCAAAATCAAACAGCTGATAAAGTGTAACATTAATAACTTGACATTAAATTGTAACAGAGTTTATTAATTTTGATCAAGTTATTTTCTCTCTTTAGGTTTAGAACATTAATGTACCTACTTATGAACTTAGAAGAAAGTAACATGTAAATTGTTCCAAACTCACATCGTGGTAGTGAGTATTATACGTAAGAGAATAGCTAAAGTCTTTAATAAATTTCATAAACACAACTTCAAGTCTATTAATTTTGATCAAGTTATTTTCTATCTCTTAAGGTTTAGAACTTATTAATGTACCTACTTATGAACTTAGAAAAAAGTAACATATAAATTGTTCCAAACTCACTTTAGAATATTGATCAAGGTTTGAAAGAACGGAGCTGACGTCTTGCTAGGCAGGCTGATAATTCAAAAATGAGTGAAGAACTGGCTTCAACACTTTCTTTATATATGAAATACACAAAGCAACTACGAACAAAGACCTATTGACGTCATGCCATTGAGATGATATAGTTAAACAAAATGTATTCATTTAAACAAGATTCAAAATCAAACAGCTGATAAAGTGTAACATTAATAACTTGACATTAAATTGTAACAGAGTTTATAAATTTTGATCAAGTTATTTTCTATCTCTTTAGGTTTAGAACATTAATGTACCTACTTATGAACTCAGAAGAAAGTAACATGTAAATTGTTCCAGAGTGATAAATCTTAATAGAATTATCACCCAATCAAAATTTCGAATTTCGCGCACTTATCAAATGATCCATTTAAACAAACCATATGGTGAACACATGAGGATGTTTATGTGGTCATCGCATTTTGAAATTTTGCGCACTTATCAATTGCTGCATTAAAACAAGACTGTGGAAGATATGCGCCTCTGGTTAGGGTTAGGGTTAGGTTAGGGTTAGGGTTAGGGTTAGGTTAGGGTTAGGGTTAGGGTTAGGTTAGGGTTAGGGTTAGGGTTAGGGTTAGGTCAGGGTTAGGGTTCAGTTGAGAAGAAATAGTACCTATGGCGCTCGGAGCCCATGGGTAAATAAATTTTCGAGTGCGCGTAGCGCACGAGAAAATTTATTTACCCTATAATCCGAAAAATTTCGAGGGCGCGAAGCGCCCGAGAAATTTTGAGGCCCCCCCCCCGCGGCGCGTCGTGTATGAAGTGTATGAAGGTCAAAGGTCAAAGGTCAGGTCAGGTCAAGGTTGAGGGTAAAAGTGTTAAGTATTGTGATAATTTTGAGTTGTAAACTTTAAGTTTGGAACTTGGTCAAAATCTGGAAAATCAGTCATTTTTCGAGAAAAACTTGGAAATTTTCCATTTGCATACACGTGCATACAACATGGATTTTTTAAGCAAATGGGTGCATACCTTATATCATTGGAAAGCTCTTTTCATTGTGATTCCAATGGTGTATTGTATGCATCATGTATGATACCTTCCTGACGAGCTACATGCGTTTGAAAACCAAATTGATTTTGCAAAATTTTAAAAAGTCAATTTTTTTCCATCGTTTGTCTATCTTCAAGGCTGTCATACAGCAAGTTTTTTTGAGGAAGTGGGTGCATACCGTATATCATTCGAAAGCTCTTTTCATTCTCATTCTAATGGTGTATTGTATGCACTACGTATGACAATTTCCAGGGGAACTACATGTCGTTCCATCCTCATATGTAAGTAGATGTTATTTCAAAACTTTAATCCCAACTTCCACTCAAATCTTGGAGGCAATACTCCTTTGAAAAGAAATCAAAACACCAATTTTGTACTCATAATAACATTGATATTTTCAAGATTACAAAAAAGCGTTACGATACAGAAAGCTAGAGAGTCTACAAATTGTCCAAGATCGGGAACGGTGGTATCTTCCGCAGGTCCACTTGCAGACTGACCTTCGTCTTTCGCGGCGCATCGGGACATCGCCTCGGAGTTTCTGATTCAATAAAGGAGAACTCTATCAAGTTCTTTAGCTTCTCGTCGTCAGGTTCAAGTCTCAACTTCAGCCGCTTTGTGTGCACTCTTTCTGGAGCGTTCCACACCTTAACACTAATGCGTGCTTCTATCGGTGGTGTTGTCTGATCTTCGCTGACATGTGAGTCAACCAAATCGAATATGTTCGATGTCGATCCCTCGGTTGGAACAGGCGATTGAGGTGGTGTGTTGGGGCCTACCATTTTGACTATCTCTTTCAATTTCACAACAACTTCAGGATTGGAATTGGTACAATTTCAGGACTTATATACTTTCTAAACAAAGGAATTCCCAACAGCCAATCAGAATTGTTCTAATTCTCCCTCCTTTGGCTATATAAGACGTGGGATAGTTCCAATTGTTATCTGTTCTAATCCTCACTACTACCATGGCAGGAAGCTCAAACAACATTATCTTATCGGGGAACACAACGGAACCCATTGAAGGTGGTAAACTCGATACGGTGATTCGAGAAATAAAAGATAAGTCCAGGAGTGGTGAGATATTCTTCTCTGGTACCTCCTCTGGGATATTCCTCATTGGTGGAAAACTGGATACGGTTATGAGACTATCATGTGGTTGTGAAGTATACTTGTGGAGAGTACTTGTAGTGACGGCCCTGCAACTTCGGAGCAGTCAGCCAGTCGTTTGCCCCGTCCACATGAAGGAGCATGACTACTCAAATAACACTGCTTTCCATCAGTGGGGAGAGGGCTTTCTCTCTGAGATGGTCATCATGTACCCTAACGTATTTTCGCATATTTAATTAAACATACATAGTAAATGTTGTCTTTTTCACTTTGTAAACTATTATGGAATTTGGGGAATCATATTATCAATATTTGACAAAAGAACACAAAATAGAAATGAAGGATTCAATGGTCACAATGGACACAATGGTCACAATTGTCTCAATCGAACACAAACCATAATGATAATAATAAACAATTCTCCATGCATATAATATATATATATAGATAGATAGATAGCCTTCAACATAATCATTCAAAAAAAAAAATAACAAGTTCAGCATTAGAACATCTGCGTACTCATCCTCAATACAATTAGAACATTATGTATTCATCCTCAATACAATTAGAACATCTGCGTACTCATCCTCAACACAATTACAACATTATGTATTCATCCTCAATACAATTAGAACATTACGTACTCATCCTCAACACAATTAGAACATTATGTATTCATCCTCAATACAATTAGAACATTATGTATTCATCCTCAATACAATTAGAACATTATGTATTCATCCTCAATACAATTAGAACATTACGTACTCATCCTCAACACAATTAGAATATTACCTACTCATACTCAACACAATTACAGCAATCCTCAACGTTTCAATCCTCACACTTTGCCATTCATGTTCAAATTAACAACTCTAGAACATTTAAATGTACCTAACCGAACTCACATCATCAACACATTACACTATTCTCTTCACAAATAACACAAAACAGTACACTTGTGTTCGCAATCAACACTTCAAATAACAGACGACTACAACCACAAGATCAAGTTTAAAAACAAATCGGTACATTAGGTTCAAATTCAAAATGTACTGATCCTGGGACAGTGTGAGCCCTTTTAATACTACTGTTGTGTTAAAGGAGTAAGAGAAAATTGATTGTTTGTACTCTTCAGCATGACGTCATATTTGCAGACCTGATCAAAATTGTTAATAACAACCGATCATTAGAAGCGATTTCAAAGACAGGATCACTCTTTGATCACCATTTTTTCTACTGCCAGGTCTGTAATTCATCAATATATTCACGAAATACTGACAAGAATTAAAGAGACGAGACTGTGACCAAGGCTTTCCGATCGTTGGGTTTTCCACAAAGTGGGATTTCCGCTGAGTGGGGTGAGACCATCGAAAAGTCGAGGTTTCGCCACTCTAATCTCGATATTGGATTTCACATAATGTATACTGAAGGCGCTAAGGGTGTTTTGAGGGTGTATTGTAAGGGTACATTGAGGTTTATCGGTCTTGTGCCAGAATGCAGATCAAAAACTTGCAATGAAATGAACTGAAGCGTCAGATTATATCGAAGTTACTTTAGGATTAATGCTAGGGACGCATGCGTCATAAATGCGAGGGAAGCACGATTTCACTAATATTTTGTAACTCACCGCCGATTTTTGCCGCATTTACGTGGACTCACAAAGTTGACTCTCTCCGCCATTTTTTCCTTTAGTGTATATGCAAATTTTGTTAGATTTCGCGTGAGGAGTGTTTTACTTAAAAAAACAAGCTGCTTTTGCGTCAGTATGTTTTTTTCCAACGAGTTCTGACTGGTAGTGATGCCCTGATGAGAAATCCAGTAGAAGGATTTGCTTTTCTAATCTATTAATTTTCCAAATGAATATAAATATTCCTGTTTTTAAGATACAAAGCCATCAAAAATGCTATTTGTAAAGAGAGTTCTGAGCGTCATCTCGACTTGCCCTCAAGAAAGTTCATCAAGACCTCTCTAAATACTTCGACGCCCTAGAAATGCCTCTATTAACATCTATTATACTATATTTTAATTCCATGCTCACCCATCGACGCCCGATCATTTTGTGAGATTTAAATACCGAAGAACGCAATTCACTGTTCGTCCAAGCTATAAAATATTCAATACCCCTCACAACCTTTGCTGTACGGTGACATATCAGTGCAGAAATTTATTTTCAATGCGGAGGTTTTATTACTTTGATTTGTGACAGAAGAGTACCGTAAGTGCTCTTTCGGAAAGATTTGGACGTGATTTGATGTGATATGACGTAGTACCGACAGATAAATTTATTGACACGTGTATTTATTGTATTTGATATCAAATAAATAATGTCGGACGAGATATTGCAATACCATGCGATCTGTCAAGTTTCAATTATCAAATAATTATAATACTAAATATGTGTCAGGCAATTATTTATTTAGCATTACAATAAAGCCAGTAATCATTTAGATAAGGCTGAAATGCCACTCTCAGGAGTGTAATCAGAAAACAAAAAGTGAGAAAACTGTCTGTCCGTGTAAAGCCAGTCACCTTAGAATTATTATCCATTTATTCCGCGGATGTATCACTCTCTAACCCAGTGTACGTCTACCAATTAGTTAAAATGTTCATTATTTGTTGAATTAATTGATTATGTAACTTTTTGTGTACACCAACAATTAATAGAACGTTTAAATGATCGCGAATAAACATTTTGTGTAGTGACTCAAAATGAATTTGTCCTTTATGTCAACAATCGTGCTGATAACTCTGCTATGCAATTTCCGATTTTTAATGATGGATGAAATAAAACACCTCTGTCTCTCGACAGTTAATGAATCAAATTGTACAGAAAAAAGAAGATGAGCCTCCTGATTAAATAGCACAGATATGCGAAATTCTTTCAATTTTCACAGGAAAAACAACAACTGACACCAGCATTCAGCTTTGCGGGTCCATTGAGCACATTTGATTCATTGAAACAAGTCCAACATCCTCACCGAATCACTCGACGTCAGATTGACTGGTGCTATGTTGAGAGCACGTGAGCAGTGGAACTTTTCCCATTAGCTTTGAATCAAACCCGGTTGAAAATCCAGGGAGCATATATTTCTTTTGCAGACAGAAAGCTTTGGAAGAAGCTTGCGTGCGGAAGAAAGTTCATAGCTTTAGTGTTTTTATTCAGTTTGTCCGTATTAAAGACCACTTTTCTGCCTTAATAAGTGGTTGAGCTAATATCCGAATATCTAAGATTACTTTTTTAAAATATGTTTTTATCACTTTATCATCAATCTTCAGAATATTTCCTCGAATTCCAAAAACCTTCGTGACATACATGTAGGGCCTATGCAAGAGAGGAGTCACGCTCCCAGGATGAGAGCAACATAGTCCTCCATAACTTGAATTGCGTAAAATTTTCAGAAAAATTCTCATTTCAGTGCCGTGGAAAGCCTGTTTACGTTTTATTGCTTGTAGGCATGCTTCAATCCACACATTCAGAACGGCGGCCAAACACCTGTCAAGGCTCCTTTCTACTAGGACGAAAAATATGATGATAGGCCTAAATGCAAAGAAGAAACACAAAAAGTGCTTGGACCTGAATTGCAAGCTGTTGAGGAATGAGCTACTAATGTTGCTCAAAAATCAACTTCTTGCGTTAGCGAGTTGCGCCTCTACTTCATGATTAGAAGGATATTTCATTTGATAGTTAGTTTACAGAAAATCGCTGTCAAATCAATCGATAATCTTCACTACCTACTGAAACTAGTACAGTGGTTACACGGCGAAAATTAGCAACGTTTTTTTGAGATATTTTATGAACTTGGAAACTTTGTGCCAGCTTTTGAAAGAAACAGAGAACTGCACTTGTTAAAGGATGTCTAAAGCATATTGAAGTCATTTACAAATTAAGTGTCAAAATTACCAATGTTGACCGTATTTTCCTAGACATTTATTAGATCAGGATGAAGAATTGGTGCTGGAGAACATTTTCGACTGTTTAAACGTATTCAGCTACATGAATTTTTACTTTGATAGATAAATATTACCTCATTTTATTCAACTGCGCTTAGAAACAACGCTTCTAATCATGGAAAATCATCGATATAGGCTAACAGAGAAAGATAAACTAACCGATTTCAACCCTAGTAGGGACAGCTACTGCAGGTATTAGGCCTACAAAAAGTTCATGCTGTCAACCAACCTTCAGAGACTAGGTTTCATTGGCTACGGATATAAAAATAAATCACGAACTTTTACAGAATCTGAGCCCCTGAACACCGCTATCACAGAATGTGGGTCACTCGCTCAGGAGACATGACAACAATGAAGTCCAATTATAATCCAATTGATTCCATGTGGCAGGGTTGTCATTCATCCCGTTCTCATTCTTTTTGTGCTGAGTGTTTAGCAAGAATGCAGAATGTACCTATTTTGAAAGTCCTAGGTTTGACCCGACCAAGGTTTGACACATACTCCATCGTTTGTCGAGTATTTCACTGCAATCAATTGTCTGCTGCCAATATCATTTCAGTCATATCATCAGTTTCATGCATAGACATAATAATGGTCTACTAAAAGTCTTTGGTTACATGTTGATTATGACTTGTGCACACGCTATAAATTTCTCAATCACAGCAAAACATGCCATGATGACAGTATGAACATTAGACAATCACTCGATTCATTCGTCACTAACGTATGTCACTGTCAATCATGAGGGACTCAGATTCTATGAAAGTGCCAACAAAAAAATTCTAACATTGTTCAAGCGTGTACATCTCCGATCAAAAAACCGAAAATTTTGATTGTTGAATTTATGAATAACCGGGATTTCAACAACTACTCAAGATCATGAAGCCAACGACATTTTGATACTTGAGAAACAGAGGTGCTATGTCCTATGCGACCAACTAGAATTCAAGAGTTAACAGGTGAAATGCAGTATGTGTGATCATTGTCTGAGGCGATTACACCTTCTCCAACAAATACATTAAGTGCTGATTGGTCTCCCCTCCGTGCCATATACACTTGCTTAGTTGCTTTCCAAAGGTCCTTTGGTTTTCAAGTGAACCGGGTGCCATTGGAAGTACAAAGGTAAAGCTACCGTCATCAAAGACCCGGTTGTGGACAAGTGACGCCACAGCTTCATCAGTTATGTAAATGCATGTATGAACTCATTGCACACGATAATCGTGTGTAATAATTACTAATTATGGGACGGGATTAACACATTTCATTGCGTTCCATTTCAAAAATAGTACTTGCATGGTTTTAATGCATATAATAAAAAGCATGCATAATAGAAGGATTAAGCAAATTTCAAGTGTATTTCGTCAATAAAAAACTTCACCATCAGCCAATCAAATTTCGTCTCCACAGGAATTCACTTTAATCGAAGCAGGGATGCGGAGTCCTATTATTTTTATAGGACTCCGACTCTGGATGGTCAGTGTATATAGCCTATTTTTTTTAAAAAAACTGGTAGGCTGCATCATAGATCATTATAGGCTTGAGGCGGTTTTACACGGTCCAACTTATTGGCAAGCATGCTCGTCCTTCTTGCTGGATTGGGCTGTTGGGCTGGATAAAAAGCTTTTATACGATCCAGCAAGTTGGACGAACTTCGGATTTCCTTGATGCTATTTTTAGATGAATTATCAGTCTGTTGTCACAGCTCACAAAACAGTCATCAAAAAGAGTTTACTGTGCGTATGACCAGATATGCATTCAGTTATGGCTCCGACGCATTCAAAAAAGCTTTGCGCATCTCTGGTGATCGTTGGAATTCAGAGTTGAGACCCGAATCAAGTTAACTACACACTGCCTTTCCGACACATAAGGAATTCATGTGCGTGACGTAGGAATGTTGATTGACGTATATGAATGATAGCTGTCTCACGAGACACGCCAAGAGCCAATCATAAACGAGAATCAGACCATGTTGGATGAGAATATTCAACTTGACGAACTTCCCATCCAACAAGCGCCAACTATGTTGGCCAACATGTTGGGCCGCGTGAAAGCGTCGCGAACATGCTGGATCCAACATGTTGGACCGTGTAAAACCGCCTTTACCTGAACCTATCCTTAGTGATCATTGCTGTATCAATTATCAATCATTGTCGACGAAAGTTTATTAAAATGTCGCTTTAAGTTGGATGCATGCGACTGGGCTCCTCCCATCTTGTTGATGTGTGCTTCACACGTGTTTTTCTCCAGTCTCTACCAGGCAGGAAAATCCCCTATCCTTTTTCAAAAAAATATGAGTACACTTTCGATGTCTACTAAATCACCGAGTGAAAAGACCATCCTTTTTTCACTGTCACGGTTCATTCCCTCAACTATTACAAGCCTGCATGCACTGCCATCTCTGTACTTTTGTTTGACGAAGAAAGCTGGCATCAAGACAGTGACAGCTATGCACGAGGATAAATAATTCGTTTGTATTATACTTCGGGTCTAGTTATAGGCCGGAGTCTGGAGTCTCCGACTCCAGCAAAAATGATAGGACTCCATGACTCCGACTCCGCATCCCTGAATCGAAGTCAACACTAGTAGCGATAGAGAAATTGCTTGATAGCGCGTAGTTTATGATGGGAAATGTTTAACGTCACTACTCCCATACTGGGACTTGGACGGCGCTGACAAAGTCTGACTTTTATCTGTAGCGTTGTGATCTCTTGCTCTTGTCCAGATGCCCTTCCTCGGGGCTCGACCACTAAACCGAAGGATCGCTAGGCCAAGCACTTAACCACTGTGCCACGAAGACTATTTAGCATGAATCAATTTCAACACAATTAGATCATGGAACTGATGCGATGCTTCTTCAACATATTCAATAACTGATTAACATAAATGATGATATAATTAAGCAGAACAAATCTAAAACGGTTGTAGACATCAGAACGAATTTGGCTATGACGTCGATTCTGAAAATTTTCCAATTTGTACACTTGAGAAAATAGGTCAGAATAATTACGCCAATATATGTCAAAACAAGTAAAGTAATTACTCTCTTCAAAATTGGAAATTTCATTCACATTGAATTCAAATGAATTCTCTTCAAAATTCCTGTAGGTCCTAAATTTGTGCACTTGGTCATCTTAATTTTCGATTTCTTTCCAATGGCTTATCTGGTAAATCGAAAATTAAAATTGCAATTCAAACGCTTCTACACTCATAGGTAATATATTCTTCCTCGTGATAGCAGAATTGTTCAGAGATTAAACGGTTGAACAAATTTTGTTACCTCCATAAACAGCACGATATAATCCCACTAAACATCTGTTCGATAAAGGGAAGGCAATTCTTCATAGGAACGAAAATTAATTATCTGTGACCGTATATCGTTTCAGACATGGTAACCAATGAGCAGAGTTGAAATTATCATCGTGAAATGGAAGACAATGTTTTCAAAAACGGATGATTACCTAGATATTTTCCTCAGTGCAAAAAATGCGACATGAATTGATGAGATATTGATTCAGTTTGCAGAGGAGTAAGATATCAAAGTTCTACAATTGTTGATGAGTTCTTTAAGCATTTTCGAAGTAGATATTACAGTGACCGGGGGAAGTCACAGGTTATCTAGATTCTTAAATTTGTTTAGAAATTATTTGAATCAACAAGCTAGTACATGTAGAAATTTCAGATGGGTGAATTTTTTTCTTATATGCTTATACAGTACATGAGGGCAGCAGCATGCTGGAATTTTTCAGTTAATAAAGCAAAACCAAATAAAGTACTTTTGTATTGACATTAATTCGCAAATAAAGGTACAAGGAAGTATTTCAGAATTTATATTTGATTTATTTTTTATTGAAGTATATATCGTACATTTGTATTTTGAAGTTTTTGATAATGTGCATGGAAAACAGGCAGGTGTGTAGAGCCATTATTTTGGACACTTTCATCACATTAGTTATAAAAAATATCTAAATCATTGTCTTGCAAAGTTAATTACATTATTAAAAGATAGCTTGATGTCAAAGCACAGTGCTGCTCCCGAAAGAAATGAATTTTCATTTCGAGAGCAACAAAGTCTAGATTATTCTCCTTGAAACTTTACGACTTTCACAAAGTCAAATTTTGCAAAGTTCGTCTTCCTCTTCAATCAGTTCAATAGAGTATTTAAACGCCATTAAAATGCCAACTAATCCATCCGGTTCATATCACATTCACAAGAGAAAGAGATCGCATTGTTTTCACGGAAGTGATATCAAAATTCGAGGGCAGACTTATTGCGCGGTTTATCGACTATGCAAGGTGTCTACAAAACGCATGGATTTGCTCGAACAATTAACAAGTTTGAATTCTCACAACATTTATAGACCTGAGAGTAAATAAGACTAACTTTATAGATACTGCCGTGTGAAATTCAGCCAAAATTAAATCAGAATCAACAGGAAATTTTTGTTTGATTAGATAAACTGAATTATCTTCTCACATTTCATTCTACTAGTTTGTTCAGATGTTTTGTTGGCATCTATTTGTATCTTCAGACTTGAGAGTAGGAATCTGAATTGAGGAACTTTTATAAAATCCTCAAAGAAGAAGTGTAAACAAGGCTACTGATAGCAAAAGACATGAAGTTTGAATCCGCACCCGCGCGGTTGAGGATGCTGATTTTCTTGCAAAATGGGGAAGCAAACTTGATAAAAAATAATTAAAAAAATGTACCTGGCGGAAAAGAACCGCATATTACATGTTACTATCATAACACAGATTTCGTTAAAGATAAGTTTTTGAAAATTCAATACCGGTACTTGAAAATTGATGAAAATATGAATCTCAAGTTTTTGATGTCGAATTCATCGAATGGATTACCGAAAGTCAATAATAAAGTGCCTGTCAAGTCAAAAGAATCAAGATCTGCTGGATGGTGTTGTGCAGTCCTTCATCCTGGTCAGTCATTCTGGATATTCTCAGCTAGTTTATGCCATTCCGAGCCGCACTGACGAGCTATTATAGGGTGAAGCGCAGTGTCTACGTTTGCCAAAGACGTTTTCCTAAAATTCTTAAGTTTGAGGACTTCTATGCCCAGACGAGGAATGCAGAAATACAGTCCGTTTCATAAAAAGTGGATCATCCTAAAATTTGACTAAATAAAACATAAGTATGATACAGAAAGCATTTTTCATGTTATTTCATGTCCCTGATAATTTTAAATGTCCTTATATAATCTGATAAGCTATGATACAGTAACGGTTCTTAAGAAGCTAATATTTTGTGGCCCCACTCTTATTGTCAATGACATTACCAATTCGTCTAGGCATTGATTCGATGATATCGTTGCTTTTTGACTGATCTAACTTTCTCCACTCTCTTTTTAACAGTGACGTAAGTTGTGATACGCCATCTGTAGGTAGCAGTGAACGACGAACGTTACGTTTTAGAATACTCCATACATTTTCTATGGGATTCAGATCAGGAGAACGAGCTGGCCAAGATAATGTCCTAAGCCCTAATTGAGACTTGCATAAGTTGACTCTACTATTCCTGTGACACGTAGCATTATCATCCATAAATAACCAAGTCGATGGATCACCAAGTTGATCTGTCATTTGGCCAATGTTCATTCGTAAAACATTCACATAGCGTTCAGAATTCATGGTTCCTTGTTGTATGTGAAGTTCAGAGCGGCCATTGGTCCAAATGCCAGCCCAAATCAGTAGAGTCGCACCACCTTGTACCCGGGGACGATGTAAATGTCTCGGAATTTCCTGATCAGATTTTATCCATAATCTCAATCGACCATCACTATCCTTCAGACGGACTGATGCCTCATCAGACCAGACAACCCGATCCCATTGATTTCGCCAGTGACAATGACTCATTGCCCATCTGAGACGTCTTTTTGTATGCTGATCTGATAATTCGATCTGAGAGGGCCTCTTACAGCTCTTGAAATTCGACTCAATAAGTCTTCTACGAATAGTGGACTTAGAAATAGACGAGTGTCTAGTGCAGCCATCTCAGTTAACGAGAGACTTGGATCAACTTTAACAAATCTCAAAATTAGGCGGTCTCCACGTTTGGATGTTTTGCGTGGACGGCCAGAGCCCTCTTTACGATAGAGTCGAAAATCATCATTATGCCATCGATGCACATTTGTGTAAGGGACATTTAGTCGCTTGCTTGTAGCTCGCAAAGAAAACAACCCTAGTTCTAGCAAGGCTGACACTTTGCTTTTGTGAATGCGATCTCGTTATTGTTCATTTGTGCTTTGTATTGTTTTCAACCGGTAAGAGATAGATTTCTAGCTGAAAGCAATCAGGAGTGCTGCCAACACCACCGCAACGAAGTCAGGAAGCTATGGAAAATGAAGTCCAGTTAATCACATATAGCAGTTACATTATTGTTGATGAATAATGGTGCTATACTGGCTCTGATTGACCGATTTTCTTTATTTTTGTTTTGCTTGATAGCTTTTGGCTTGTAGAACAACATATTACATAACAAAGGAAACAAATGTAATTTTATAAGAGTGAGGTATGATTTTGTGTAACATTGCTAAATGAAGATCAAATTATCTACTACTTTTTTTATCTATAACAGGAAAACAACTCAATATTCATGCTTGAAATTTCCAACAATGATATTAGTAAGCACAGCTGACATATCTTCCAAATTTCAGAGAAATTCGTTCAAGTTTGGCGGAGTTAGACAAAGTTGAAGTTAAGGCGATGTTTAAGGGTGATCCATTTTTTATGAAACAATCTGTACGCATTGTACTTTACTTTTTCATTTTCAATAAATGATCTTGAATTCAATGTTTTGGTAAATTCGTTATTGATTTTATTCACCTATTCTACTCAAAATTCTTATATATGTAGGCTTATATGCATGCACATAATGCTTAGATGCGCGTCATGTCTTTTCAGATTAGATGTGTGACTTCAACCAGCATGTGATGTGAACTGACAGCATTAATCGATCAAT
Organism: Prostheceraeus crozeri; assembly: GCA_907163375.1. Lineage (NCBI taxonomy): Eukaryota > Metazoa > Platyhelminthes > Polycladida > Euryleptidae > Prostheceraeus > Prostheceraeus crozeri. The sequence continues at coordinate 214,114 of CAJQUW010002096.1, read as the reverse complement.
AAAAGACGAGTATCAAGTTATTTCTAGAGTTGGCTTACTGACGCCATGCTTTACATTAATGAAAGATTTTCCATCATGTCCATTGTAGGACATATTATTTCATTACAGCTGCATGCTACCGATCAATTGTGTATCATCTCGATATGATGGGGGTGGGATGGAGTAATATTCATAATATTCTGTAAAGATATCCGTCAACTTAAATAGCATTCTATTTACTGATAACTTTTCAGTTGAACAACACGACATACATAAGGAGGTCACGTAATTGTCGGATAACCCACTAACTTCTTCAGATCATAACGACACCCTTCATTGGTCAAATGATGACATGATGTATTTATCAGATATCACAACAGATGTAACCAGTACTCACATATTATCATCAGTCATAAGCATGTCTGAATCACCGACGTTGAAGCCAGTGGGCACGAAAGTACACTCTGATCATAATGACAAATGATCGCATATTGAGGATATGAATTAGCGGACAAGCTGCGACTTTGTAGCAATCATGAGGTCTGACGCGTGTATTTCGGTGGTCATATCCTTTCAGATTTCATCAAAATGTCTAGCACATTTATGAAGATATCTGACAAATGCCGCAGGCAATTATGCATTTCAACTTTGAAGCTTTTTCCAATTTTTGAGCAATTCTTTGGAGAAGTGTTTCACAAAATCACTGTCAAGAATGCGGCAGAGAATATTCTGAAGCGTCTTAATGAGTTATTTTAACTGGATCAATTGAAATCGCATCGCTAGTTTATGAGCCAAGTCGAAAATAGAGCTTGTAATACCCGAATTCGGCAGAATCAACAGGGTCGTGGGTTAGAAAACTAACATATGTAGAAATGTATACTTTTACTTTACCCAGCACCATCCAAGACACGAAACCAGGCAAACAACTTCGGGAAGCCTTTTGTCAAGTATCACCAGGCTAGGGTTAGTAACCTCCTCAGGCAAATAGACTCGAACCATGACCCTTCTGAACATCCCTATGCCAAGGACTCTTACCGACTGAATAATCTAAATAGAAAACATCACACGTCGCTTCTTGTGACAGAACTGCAAATATTCTGGGGATGAAAATGTCTTTTTGAAAACTTGCATTCTTCATAATATTTATCGAAATAAGCTTGAACTCAAAATCAAAATGAATTCCTTAACTTTCACTTTGTATACTGCGATGTTTTAAAAGGTCAGCAAATTGTAAAGCTTGAGGAAATATAATTTTCACCGTTTCATGATGAGACGAATAAAAAGCTGTGGAAATAGATTGGTTATTTTAGAATAACTTATTATTTGAGTTTGGTTTGAAGGTTTAGCTATAGCGTGACACAGATGACTTTCCGCCAACGATAATGAAAAATTTATATTTTCTCAATCGAATTATAAGCTGAGTGAACATTCTCGAAAGATTTCATTTTCAGGTTTCACGCAATAAATTGGCTCAATTCATTGATGTTTCTCGAGTTATTTACAAACGAAACTCCCAGGAATTTGGATTCCTTATCAACTAGTTGAAGAGAGATTGAAATAAATTGCACATACTTGCAGTTTGGAATCTATATCACATCAATCAGTAATGAAGACTAATCACTAACCAAAGTAATTAAGAAAGTATTCGATAGGAATTCGATCAGCAACAGTTATCTGATAGAGTTTTGTTCTGCATTGAGTTTATACACAATGACTAGAAAATGCCAAGAAAATTTCGACAACGCATGGTCATTTGCATCATTTAGCGAAGTACTTTGGTTCACTTGTACAGCAAGTAGTATTTCAACTTTTCTCCTTTTCAAGTTTCTATTCAGATATCATCTGTATTCTCCTGTGTGTCAGTTAGTATTAAACTTGATGTTTCTGATGGCGCAAGCTCTTGCTAGCTTCAGTGTCCGTTATAACGTCAGTTCAGTGTCGCATCTGAAGCAGGTCTGGTCGAAATATGCAAGGAAAAAGAACGATCAACTTATGGATTAAAATATAAATAATTGATAAACAATATTAATAATACCTAAAAACATCTGATGTTGTAACATGTGAAAAAACAAATGAAATTACATAATAGATAGAGATAAAGTGAGCAATAAAAGTGTATCAAGCTGACACTGTCATAATGAGAGAAAGCATAAAACGAGTCTGGACTAGACCTCAGCTTTCCATAGCGCAGATAATCATGCTACTGTATATCGTCTTCAAAGTTCTTTCGGACAAGCAGGAGTGGCGATTGACTGTCTCAGGTCACATCTTATTAACGCAACTATTGTGGTATTCATAAGTCGCATTGCTTCGCGCCTGAAGCGCTGATACTAGGCCTGCTCTTGTATTTGCCTTTGAATTGCAAGATAGATTCTCAACATGTAGGATGGAGTTCCATCAAATCAGATCTTACTAAATACACCGAAATCCTATATCATGCGGTGTGTCTCCCCGAAGGTGATGCAATCTGATCCTGTGAATCCATGTGGCATGATCGCATCTCCAGCGTCTTGTATTTGGCGTTTGGGAGACTCTGAGGTCTCCACGCGGTAGAGTGCTACATAGAAAGTGTCCACCTGCCTTTCGACTCTATTTCGAAAATGCCTTCAGGCAGTGTCCACCTGCCTTTCGAAACCAAAGAAACTCTGATGTTTTCTGGAGTGAACTGCTGTGCATCATGCAATTCTAGTCTACCTGCACCCAGCTTGGGTCGTCTACAGATAATCATGAACACCGGCACCCGACTTGCCTTCATCAATGCCACATTAGTCGGCTACTACATCAGGTTAGGTGGCTTCCCATTAAGGTAAGAATAGAACGACGTATGTGTATTCTTAACTTTGCAGTATATTCCGGGCACTGCACTGACTTAGTTATCCGTTCATGAGAGAGAGAGAGAGACCGCAAAGAATCCATTAAGGTATAAACTCGATCTGTTGAGATAAGAGTGTTGGAGGTACAGACGTGTCGTGGTAGAACTTTTACAGCAGCTGTTCCTCGTGTCTGGTGTGATCTGCCAACGACATTGAGACTGGTTGGCTGTGTTAAAACATTTAAGTGTCTTTTGTATGCATATGTCTTGAACAAGTTTCTATGACTTTTGTGAAGCGGCCTATTAATCACCTTTTGCGACATGACGCCGTCATGTAATGTGTTACCAACAAAAACAAAAAAGTCGAGTTAGATAAAGTCAAATACAATATGATAGGAAAGCCAATACCTGAGAAAAACCAATTAATTAAGTGAATCCATGAAAACAAGCAGTAAAATCACTGCCATGCTAAACTCAAGACTTATGGCTAGAGTTCGGGCTTTGTGTGCTAAAATGTCGCTATATATGTGTTCAAAATATAAAATTATGTGGTAAAATTGATTATGGGAAAAGGACTTTCATATAGAAATATTCAATATCGCTCTGCAGCTTATTAAGTTTAAGTTTTAACAACAAAAATTACCACAAAAATTTAGGGGTCGACAAATCAGTCGCTTAAGAATGCGCAAATTTTTTTGTCGACCCCTATATAAAGCAGACGTAAATTTATGATTCAAATGTCATTTGTTCGACCAGCGCTGCCCTGTACAAATCACTTTTTCAATTTTGCTTCAGTAGAACGACAATGACTATTCGAGAGAAGATGTTTGTAAGAGAAAAGGATCTCTCAATGTCACATGATGTTGATGGAGAGTGAATCAGAGCACAATGATCTCATAGAAAACATTTTAACAGAATATTCTTATATAGAATGCTGCACGATTCAAATTTCGCTCAGTATGATTGGTTTTAGTCAAGACTGCTTCCAATTTCACCACAACTGCGAGCTCAAAAAATCTCTCGTGATGGATTTGATTTTATTCATTTCATCATGTAACTCATCTTCACGGCATTCTCAAATGCATCCATTCAATTGCGATTGTCTGTTGTGAAGTTTTTATTCCTGAACATTACTTATTTATGTGACATAAATTGTGCTATGAATATATTGCAAAAGACACAAAACACATGCTATAAATATGTGTGTTGGAAAGATTCCTTACCTGCCGCATAGCTCCCACTCTTCCATACCGTCCCCAAAAATTTTGTACATAGTTTTATATTATTTGTAATTTTGCATCGCTTGTATGCAGATGTGAATTTTTAAATCTTTTTCATGTCATAAAATCATTTCCTGAAGATAGCTATAGACAATAGCTGAAATTAATCGAACATTAGAAAATCAAAATCAATCCATCACTAGAATTTGACTCTTTCCAAAGAAAAGAAAATTAAATATATATGTGTAATATATATATGTGTGTGTGTATGTGAAGTTAGCGGAACCACTTTTATCTTTAAACTGAAACTTCTCAATAACGACTGCGAATTTGTGGAATCTCAGTCCAAATTCACCATCAGAAGGCTGAAATTGATAAAGCAAAAGTTGTTCCGAATATGATCTCGCTGTAATTAACAAAGGTTCCGCTGGGTGGTTCCGCCATCTTCACATGCGCTATGAATATGTGTTTACGTGCTCTTGTGAAATCCTAACTCTACTCATGACATGCTCTCTTTTGTATGCACATGACAGGACAAAATCTTTTCATCAATTTTCTTTATAATAACAATAATAATAATATTCTTTTTGAAAGTTATAGAAATCACAACAGCATGTTTGAATTCACTTTTGTATGTCAACAGCTTATCAAAAAATGGATAATCCACACCTCCATCCACGCAGATGCACGGATCAACGTCTTTAGCTTTTATGAGATCGGACAAATGAATCAACTCAATTTCAGACCTTTCTACTCACTGGAAATAATTTGAGGTTATACTTTCAGAATTTTCTATTCCTGTACAAAAGACTTAGCTCTCAATTAAAAGTACATATGCAAAATGCTTGGAATTTTACTGACATTTGAATAGCAACTGAATAAAATTAATTCAATAACCCCGATATATCACGTCACAACCAAAAATCTTGCACTCATATCTACGAGCGCACAATTACGGCAATTTCCTGATGTGCATTAAAACAGAGATATTATTCAGTTCATGAGAATTTGTTTGTCAAAAGATGTCGAAGCTCTATCATCTTTGAGTCAACTATCATCTTCTTTCTCTCATCGCCGAAATAAATGAGAAAAGCAGAAGTATCAGGGGTCGTTTATCAATAAAATATTGAAACGGAATTGTAATTACAAGCGGAGACGAATCCCATTAAGTCGAAACCTTAGACACACGTCATTCGAAGATCTCCAGAATTCTCGATAAGTCCTGACTTAAAATTTTCTATTCAATGCTTCCCAGAGGAGCTACAAAGGGACATTCAGATATCAAATTGACAATGGAGTTAAAGACGTCTCTTCCCGAGTACATTATTATGATAATTCAAACTTATCATCTATGCGTCTGATCAACTATTACCTGTGAACAGGATGTTGTAGGAGTAAGGCTTTACTTTCTCTCCACCACTGCACCCGCTGGAAGGAAAAATGAAAGACGTGTAGATAGATAAAGTACTTGGCTCCTATAGCCTTAACACACTTTTTCACTACTCTCATTTCTTACAAATGAAGTGTCGTAATCAATTCAAATAACTCAAAGACCACTGACAAAGTTCATATGGAGATATGATTAACATGTTTATGGTTGTTGAGTAAGAAATATGTGGTATTTGTCATTGCATTAGGTACTCATGGCCATATTACGGTCATGTAAGGAAAAACAATAGACATTGGAAACTCTGCCGGATACATACATGATAACACTAATTAGGGCTGTGCGCGATGCGCCTTCTGATAAATGATAGTTGATCATGATGTTATTATCTACAATAAGACAAAAACCATGAATAGGTAAAGAACAGAGATCGACAACATTCCAGTTAATTCACAACAACCGTTTCCTGATCAAAGGTGCAAAAACGTGATTTGCAACAAATAATTGGATCCAACAGTTCGGAAGCGATTTCAGAATTCTTCGGTCAAGCAGTCCGACTTCTATGATTCATACAACTCACATTACCACATCTCACAGATAACTCATGGATTGAGGAGTTATGAACTCTTATTAGGAAACAGTGTCAACAAGTCGCATTCGGTAACACCACTCATGTACGATTGCCACTCGCAATGACATGTACAATGGAAAATATATTTAATGGTGCTTATGAGTAATCTCCCACAGGTTTTCAAATATGTCTAAAATCTGCAAAAAAGGATCGATCGTCACCAAACTTCAAGATGACGTACTTGAGCATATTTTCTACCCATATGCAAAAGTTTATTCAGATCAGACAAGTAGTTTTTGCATTAGAGACGACAACGTGAAGTGTAGCGATGTCAACAGCCTGATCTGACTTCGTCTGTGCGACGCATTATTATTACTCGTGTATGCATCGTTCTCTCTCCCTCTTCGTCTCATCCACTGCTATTTGAAATCTTCCCACGACCACAACCTTGCCACACCTTTTTAAAGTTAAAAATGATAGTATAAGGGATGTGGCCTGGTCATCATCGCTTCACGAGTTGTCGGGAAATGAATTCGTTGACCTCAGGTACTTTCTACTTCGACGCTAAGGTCGAAGTCAGATCAAGCTGCATACATCGCCGCACTTCAAGTTATCGCCCTTTATTCAAAAAGTACTCGTTTGATTTGCATAAATTTTGGCATGTAGGTAGAAAATGTCCTCACTTACGTGTATTTTAAGTTTTGTGACGATTGATACATTTTTACGGATTTTAGAAAAATTTGAAAACGTGGAGGGGGAGATAGCCATAACCAATAAGTACCTATTTAGTTCAAAATCAAAATCAAGTTCGTAGCAGAAAATGAAATCGCTTATTCGTGTCGCGTGCATGAATCTTTGTGATAATGGGCTGTAGGGCTTCATTCCAATTGCATTGATGTTGAATCCTGACTAATTTCGTTTCATCAAGAGCACCATTAAGTGTCAATCATTTGTAGAAGGCTAATTCGAGTCCATAGAAATGAAACATCATTTCTTCGTTTTCAAAAACAAGATTTTTGTGATCTCTACTGCAAGAACATGACAGTTCCTGTACAATGGGGCAGGCACATGGCTTACTAGAGATGCAGCGAAAGCACGATAAATAAGGCAAGATAGAGGGCCGATTGTGTTGGATAATTGGATGCTTTTCTGTGCGTAACAGACGTAACTTTCAATCTCATTTTTCTTCTGTGAAAAATTTATCGATAGGTCAAATTCTGCTTTTCGAGCGCTGTTCTATGCTGCAAATAGCTTTTTTAACTGAACGAAGAGCAACTGATGTGTCATACCGCGATTAGGACGTATGACAGTCAGAATCGATCTGTCTTCAGGCAACAATACTTTACTTTCAAAGTGGATTTTCACAGTGAAGAAAACGACTTTCGCTTGTAAGTTATTGAAAGCGTAGATAGTATTTTTGAGGGCTTTCTAATGAGGTATTTACTTCAATTTGGTTAAATTTAGTTTACTTTTCTAAATTGGGTAAAGAATAGCAGAGTTATTTCATTCCTCGGATAAGACAGTTTCCATTAATAGCTGCTGGTATTCAGTTTTCTCACAGCTATCTCAGACAGGCTATTTCTTCCAAGGACATCAAGTTGAATGCGGCTCGATCGACAGTTGGCTGCACGCATCTCGGAAATATCATATAATCAAGACACTCACCATTAAATTCATCACTCACAATGATAGAGATAATAAGTGCTTTCTGTTTCTTTGTAATAAATGCTGATAAAAAATATTATTTAGCATCACAGTATATTACAATTCCGGCTCTCAAACGAGATCTCATTGTGGAGAGGAGTAGAAACATAATTCAATTCCATTGCCGACAAAGTCGCCGTTCAAAATTGTTGCAGGAATACAATAGAGAAGTATACACATAAAATAAATCAAAAGTAAACCGTGGTAGATATTTGTGTGGCAAGGTCACTTGTATTCATACATCGCAGCCTCTTGCGATTCAGTTTAGACTTGTAAGCGGGCGGCCCAGACTGGTAATAACGAGATGTTGAGGCTGACATCACAAGGTGAACTCTTGCACACATGCGAAGGCACCACTCGAAACTAGAAGTAATACGATAGATAAGTTATTGCAAACTTATGGACGCAAATTATGGAATCCGATTTATTTTCTCGTATCATAATTTTGTAGAATTTATAAAATGCAATCATCAGTAACTGAAATTTGCAGGGTATATCGATAATATTGACTGGACGGTTTCGCAATATTGAATTAACTTCTTGTCATAATTTGAAACATGCCGAAAACTTCTAGACCGTCAAGCTGGCAAGGGGCTCGAAAAATAGAATGCCACTTTCTTTATCTATTATTTCGGATCATTAGAATTAGGTAGCCAACCAAGAAATCTTACTTCGCATAAGGTCAACATTTAATTTACCAATTTCAATCGCTTTTTCGCTGCATATTCCCATAACGCTAAAGTGACATGTTTTATGGCATGCAACGAAGTGATGCTAAAGATCGATATTAAAGCACCCACGCCACTGCGAAGGATGGTCAGTTTCTTTAGCCGTGTTACACGAGGCTCGGCAGGTGAGGAGCTTCGTTACATCGTGAAGAACAGCTGGAAGATGAAAGGTAGTGGAAAAAGGAGTGGCAGGACGAAGTGGAAAATATCACTGGCGAATAGATCTGCGTCAGAATATCAGGGGCGACCGCACAGAAACACTGTTAGGCTGACAAATCTCTAACAGTGTCATTCACCATTGAATTTGCTTGTCACTAACGACCCACTATCTAGCACTGGTTCTGTGCGGTCGCCCCAGGATGGCAGGAAATGGAACAAGGTGGAGGCGACTCACTGATCGCCATTATATGAGCTGTTTTAAACCAACGATCGGCATCGGTCATGGCTAAGAAGAAGACGCGTTATATGGAGGATTGTGTTTTGCGTTGTATCCACTGTGTTCCCTATTACATAGCTGGGGGCATAAAAAAATTAATTGCATTTAATTTTTGATAGTCCCTTCACTTGACGACAAGCAATATCATCATTCCTATGTTGATTTCTTTCATGATCTACACATGGTGACGTTAAGTGTCTTAAATATTCAGTTTTGGGTAAAGATACGCAAAAGCAAATATCAATAAAAGTTAGTTGGTCAAGATTAATGAAGTTGCTAAGGTCCCAAACTTGCAAAGTACGAGCAGTCCAGCATATACATGCATTTAGTATTATGTTACTGTAGTTGGTGCAGGCCCATCGTTTATTGTAAACAATTTTCAGGTACAAAGGTATCTAGGAAAACGCTTCGCGAAATAATAACTAGGAATATCAACTAACATTGATGAAATTTTATTTACTTTTTTTGTTAAAAAAATGAAAAATTTGAAAAACAGACTGTCGCCTGTAATGGATACCATATAAGCGAAGAGGTTGAAATATAACACGAAATCGCTGCGTTAGAGGTTTTACGGTATAAAGGATGAGGCAGATAATCGCTATTCGAATGACGCCCAGCTATGATGTTGGCATTTCTTGTCTAATCGAGGATCATGGGTGATTTCTACTCCATCTCCTTTAGTCAGTTTATTCAGAGCAGAATTATTGCTCAGATAATATATAAAATTAGCTAAGATTATGGAAGCCCTCGTAAGAGCAATTCAGGCTTAGAATCTGCGTGAGGTTGACAAAAATAGATTTATTTTGTTTTAGTTTCATATCGATGGTTGATTCAGGTTTGACTAAATCGACTCGACTAATTAATGGGAATCTAACGTCATTCTGTTGTAGTACTATTTAGGTTTCCGTGAGGCAGAAAATACTTTTGATTCTTTGAAGATGTTTTTCTATAAAATCTCACGTCTCTAAATTAAGACTTTAGTTGTCTAATCATTTTCTTCTACAATAGGTTTCCAAATGTGTTAATTAAGCATATAGAACTTTCTATCAAAGAACATGCAACATTGAGTATTTCGCGTGAGAATATTCAAAGCTATTTATGTAAACCGGGATAGGAAAATGTTCTTCTTAAGAGCAATAATTAGAAAAAGCCACCCATTGAATTCGCGTTTTAGTCTGCAGTATTGTATGGCGAATAAAGGATCTGTTAAGTTGATGGAGTACAAAGTTTACTCAAGCATTTCTCAAAAGAGAATATTCGAAAATAGTTTGCTCATTGAATTCTCAATAATATATACAAATCTTGATAAAAACTGACAGAGGATCATGTTCTTGTTATTACCAGAATCTTCTTTTCAGCTAAAAAATAAATGCGTATATGTGTAGGCTATCTGATTATATATTTACGTCATTATCCAGGGATTACGCTGTTACGTTGCTACGTGTATCACTGTACACTTTGTTAGCGAGCTGAGATTGGGCCGAACTGTCCGGTCCAGACGTGAAATAAAATTTGCATCTAGTTAATCGTGAATATGCGAAATTCAACAAATTATGGCTTGATTAGAATGTGTAATTAAGACTTTGATTAAATGATTAAGAATTTGACAAGTTGAGGTGTAGTGCGAACGACTCTCAAATAGGTTGCGGAGCACTGATGTAGACTTTCTATGGTCGTTGTCCTATCGCAACCTGTGATCAATCTAGCTGTTTCATTTTGTACTCTGTTCAGCTTGACGATGTTTATGTGGCTGGTGATAGATTGTCAGCTGGCTGCCGCATAGTCGGCGACAGACTTTATGTATCCCATGTAAAGCGTGTGCATGTCTTCATTACGACATCCCCAGTTTTTGCCTGATATTGCTCTTAACGGTTTGAGTCAGGCTTTCATCTTCTTGACTGTGTCTTCAACATGTTTGGTGAAATTGAGATTCCAATCGAATGATATTCCTAGGAATTTGGGTGTGTACTTTTTTGATGTCTTTATTATTTGTATTGAGTTGACCTTCCCATTTGCTTTCTTTTGTCCATGTGCTCACCGGAAGATACTCACATTTTTCTTCATTGATTTTCATCAACCATTTCTTTGTCCAGTCTTCTACAGCCGTAGGGGCACGTTGTATGATTTCTTTGCATTCTGCAGGGGTTTGACCTTGTACCCAAAGCGCAAGGTCATCAGCAAAGAGGCTATATTGAACGCTTGCTGGGAGTCCTTTCGTGATATCGTTCATGAAAAGGGTAAAGAGCTTAGGGGAGATAACTCCTCCTTGTGGCACTCCTTCTTTTAGTGCAAAAGGTTTACTCTTGATGTCATCAAATTGAACCACTGCTTTGCAATCTGAAAGGAAGCTCCGTATCCACCTGATTATGCATTTCGGGATGTCATGCTCAATCAGCTTGGTCATGAGCCCGTTTCTCCTCACAGTATCAAAGGCTCTCGAAAAATGTATAAGGACCATCAGGGGTCTGAGGCTTTTGTTTTATTACTAAAACCATCTGTGATGTCTTGTTGTATCCTAACTAGTTAATCTTCTGTCTTTCTGTAATCCTGCCTGGTTGGGGTTCATAAGCTTCTTTTCTTCAATGACTAAATTCAATCTGCTGAGAATCATCCTTTCCATGATTTTACACATGCAGTTAGTAAGACTGATCGGCCTGCATCTTCCTGGGTCTGCCTCAGCTTTAACCTTGCTTAAGGATCGGTATAATCACTGTTTTTTCCGGTTTGAAGGCAGTCTTCCAGTATTACAAATAAGATTTAATAATAGAAGAATGACGTTCATCCATTCCTCTGAGAGATTGGTCAAAAACTCATTGGTAATCTGGCCTTCTCCGGGACCTTTGCCCATGTTAGTTGTCTTGATCGCGTGTTTCTGTAGTTCTGTTGTTGCTGCAGTTTTGACATTCTTCCTTCATACTGTGAAACACTCTTCTTTTTGTTTGCTTCACGTATTCTTTATCGACTATCATGTCTCTGTCAATGTCGCTGGTCTTTCTTTAGGTTTGAGCTAGACATTTGGCTCTGTCTTTGGCTTGCATTTTCATTTCTTCTCCTTTTTCAGGGCTGGAGCTTTCTTGCTGGGTCTGATGCCATCAATGGCTTTGATAATCCGCCATACTTTCCTGGATTCTGTTCCAAGGTCGAGGGTTTTAATTGCCTCTTACCATGCCTTGGCTTTTTCTTCGCTTATGACTTTTTCGCTGGTCTTGCTGGCTTCAATCCATGTTCTCCTCTTTTCTTCATTGCCTGGGTTTCTTAAAAGATCTTTCCTAGCCTTTCTTCTTTTATCAACAACTTGTTGACACTCTTCATTCCAGTAGATTTTCGGTTTTTCCTATTTGTTTTGGGAATGGACTTTTTGGCAGCTGTGATCAATGCTTTGCATATTTCTTTGTTGAGTTTATTTATGCTGCTGTTTTATGAGATCTCAACCTTCTTCAGTAAATAAGTGGAGATTTCTTTGTATTGTTCCCAGTTTGCTCTCTTGAAATTGAATTTGGATCTTCCTAGCGTCTCTTCGTCTTTTCTTTCTGCATTAATCGTTATTTCTATCTCGATCGGTAGTATATGTAATATCAAATATACTTTAAAATGCCAAAATATGTGCTAAAAAATCTAATAAAAACTTAAAGAAACCGGAAAATAACACTAACTGCTGGCTTTAATAATAAAGGTCAGTCAAATGACCGGTACTTAAAATCTCCTATTGCAATAGCAAAACTGAAGATTTTTCAAGCTAGTTTCAGTGAGACTTCGTCTTTTATCCGACAGGACTTTCATTTCATCAATTCATCATTGTAGGATGAAAACTCCGCTCTACGTCGCGAAAGACTTATTGGCAATCACCAATATTTTTCAAATCAAATAAACCCCAATTTGCAATCGGTCTACGTTCAACTTGTAAATCCGGAAGAGTTTGACGATCACGAAGAGCATACAAGGTGGTTTTGAGTTGGTTTTGAGAGATTTTGCTAAAACACTGCTGATTTTCTCCTTATCTATTGGATGATTTGTGAGTGATCACTAGATTTTTTCAAAAATTTCAGGAGAGTCGCTAGGCCTCCCCTCAAGCTTTTGAATTGAATCACACAATGATTTCAAATCGACAGGCATACGTTATACAAACTTTCGCAGTTCGAAGTCGAATGACGATCCTTGCCTACGTCATCTCATTTGTCGACTTTAAACTTAAAAATGAACAAAACTTTGAGACTCAGTTGGAATAGAATCACCCCTACTCAGTCATTCCTGGCCCTAATAATAACGCATGCACATTATAGAAAATGACATGAAGACAAAATTACGGCCCTAAACTTAGTACTTACACAGAGAAAACAAAGAAAAATGTCATTTTTGCGGAAAATGAAATGAATTTACATGTGTATTCTCTGAAACAGTCTGACAGGAAACTGATATGAAGAAGAGCCGGGCGGAACTCGGCAGACGCGCAGATTCATAGTACCACACATGCGGTGTATATCATTCTGTGAAAGTCTAATTTTGACGTCATTTCATGCATAAAATCGTGTTGGCGCCCGGACTAGCCTTAATTGCTCTCACCACTTCGGATTCCAACAATCAAATGTTTCCATTGACCGGCCTACTTCTGTTACGCTGTAAGCTCATTTTTAACAGTGAAAGAGTACATGAACTGAAAAAAGTTACTATAAAAAAGACAAGAGCCACTCATTAGACACTTCAACACAAAATCCTTTGATCGACACGATAATAAATTCCCTCTGAGCTCGACATGTATATGATGCTGAAGATAAGTGTTTCATGACACTGATGTTCACCGAACCGACCTCAAAATCTCGAGTTTCCATCCCTGATTCAGTTTACTATTATGAAGTCTATTCATTCACTTTTAGACATCGGTAGCACTCATTTCACTTCAATAGTTTTCAACAGAAATTAACGTCATGTGGACATTTCATTTTAGAAATGATGTTCGTCAGCGTTACTTGATAACACAGGTAATTGTAGACAAAAGAACTCCCACTCCCTCATATCCCGTGTATTAAGAGGAATAGTTCTTCTATCATTGATGCTCGAGCATGTTGGGTTGTTTTTCCGTGCACGTTACTCGAAAGAAGCCCACTAAATCGTGTACTCAAAGGGAGCTGACTGCTACTTACAAAAGAAGTAAGTTTAACGGTTTTAATCAATTGAAATAAGGCATAAGAACAGTATCTGAATGAGTATATTGCATGATGATGAAATTTTCTTCCTTCCAAGATTTGACAAAAGTTACTGACACTGGCACCAGACTACTTGACGAGAAAATTAGATGAAAGAACTTTGCCATATATAGAAAATCAATTTGATCGTCATTTTTACGAAAAATTCCAATCATTGAATTTGAAAAATCGTACATATTGACAAAATTTCACGGCTGCTGCTTTCTACAAGTGACATTTAAGTATAAAAATGCTCAAGAAAATCAAGTAGAAATTCTTTTATGTAATTATTGCATTAACACTTGACATTGAGATCATCATCTTTGCTGTTTCAGGTAGCTTTATTTCTTTGATGTATAATTCTTCGCGAAGCAATAAATATACAGGATTGTTCCAGCGCTGTCAAAGATAATCTCGCTAAAGTATTTCGATGTCTTCTCTGAATGCTTACTAAAAGCTGAAATTAATCGGATTTCTGGCTCAAAAGTGAAAGAAGTTAAAGTGCAAAACAAGACTGATATTCTTTGCATGAAACTGCTTGTCACGCAGTCGCTAATACATTGTGGATGCACAAAACCGGGAACCCTGCAATCTCTGTCAGTACACTGCTTAGAGCATTTGTGCAGTGTATATTTATGATACAGAAGTGAAAATTCGATAGAAATGCAAAATTTTTATCAGTGGTTAAAGTTTATCAATTTTGATTGTAATGATTTTCTCAAGTTTGGTCCCATTTCATTACATTACACTGCATTACATAACACAGTTCGCAGAAGCAACTGTGTCACAGAATTAGATTTTTTAAGCACGTCAGTTTGCTAAAAGTGTAAACTGATTCTAAGGAATGGCTCATGCAGAAACTTTGTACAGGAAAAATAGTCATTCATCGATTGCGGATTGTTGTGAATTCCTCTAAAATTATCCGATCGCCACAATTCTTTCAGGTTCGAAGATTTCAATCATTCTACACGTGCTTTGTCAATTAAGTTAGTCCATCTGATCATCATCATCAAGATAAAATAGTATGCGCACGAAAAAGCGCTCAATTGTGCTGTTCACCACATACATTGAGATTCTCCGCCATACAGTAAGTTCTCACAGGCGTAGTGAAAATTCCCGCTTATCGCATCCTCACAAACTTAGAGGATTAAACAATCTAAGTCTGTGGGATCTTGTATCAGTGGGTGGGCTCTGCATCTCTAAACTCGCTGTAGCAGCTCTACTTCATTCATCACAATCATGAGTAAAATTATTCCTCAATTTTTTATTCAACTATTCCTCGGCGTATTTCCTCAACAATCATGAGTCACGTGACAGGAGAAGCATGCATGTGGATAGTAATTAAAACAAAATTATTCTGAAATGTTTAGGAAATATTTGTTTTGCATTGTTAGATATAGCTTATCGATGAATTAGACTGTAGTCTGGCTGAATGTTTCTGAGCTGCCGCGAGCAAAGTGAAATTTTAGGGGAAAAATCAAGAATCAAAATTTAGTTAATTAAAATCAAGTATTAAAGCGCATTTTGCGAAAACTAAGAATTTGCAAATGATGCGAAAACTTCCCGGTTCACAACACCAACAATGTGGATCCTACATGTGGCATGGACAAACATCCGCTTCTATTGCTAGAAATACCTAGTCTGATGAAGCACGACTAAAAGCGATGAATATTCCAATGATCTCTTCAGACAATAATCAGATCAAAAGCATTTAGACAAAAATGAAATGAACGATTTTCAAAGGATGATCGAATTAATTATCTCTTTCAGAATCATTCTTAGACTCCTTGAGTTATTCATCCTTTGATTCATGCGTCAAATGCGTCCTTTGTGATATTTATAATCAATACTGCATTTCGTCTTTTTTGAACAAATTATTACTTTTTATTGATCTCATGTGCCAAACTTTGATTAAGTTTTAAGTACTTTTCTGATTAAAATGTCATCAGGGAAAATAAGTTTTTCATGGGCGTTGCATATTTCATCAATTACTTTTTTTCATGAGAATTTGTTTTAAGAAATAACGTCGTTAAAAATCCTTTGAGATTTAAGTTGGATATTTCGTCAATCGTCAGTGTTGACTGCCATTGGGTCTCCATCATTATAACTGCAATCACCTTGACGGATTTGGTTCTTCTTAAAAATGATCAAATTCCATCTTTAAAATATGCTCATTCATGCGTGATATTATTCTTAAGCGGCTATGAAGTGAGATTTGTGAAACAAACAACTATCATTATCTGTGCATGCTCTGATCGAGACTTGAATTTAAGACATATGAATCATCTAACGGCGGACATGAATGATAAGGCCACCGAAGAAGACTTTGTCAGTATGCAAATTTGTCAAACTCTGACAAAGTTTACTCGTTTAAAAACGTTTCGCCTCACTCAGAACATTGACTCAGCCAACTTTTACAGCGTGATATATTTTGATATTTTATAGATAGTGGACAGCTGGTATGCAGTTCACAAGTGATTAAATATTGACAAAGGAGATCGATTTATCATTTTGTTATTCGATAAAAGGCTTTTAACAGCTATTCCCTACCGCGCACTGACTGAAACTTCTCTACCGATCAACCGGTCAGTTTGCTGTCTGTCACTATCCAAAGTCAATTTTGAGAAGAAATGTCGTCTCCTGAATTTCTCCTTTCACGTTGTACGATCTGACTTCTTATGATTGCTTGCCACCAGGCAAATAGAACGATTCAATGAATGCAGATCAAATGCCAAATGCCTGGACATTTCAGCGCAAATTTTAAATATATTTCCAATTAACTTCCGAATTTTTTTATCGGCAGCGTTTTACAGTATTCACAAACAAATTCTTTTGAGAAATTTTCAAGCGCACGATGTCGACTAAAGCATTGAATCTGATGAGATCTTACTAAGATAGTCGATCAAACCGATTCAAGGTCAATGGGAAGCTATCAGGGCACATCTTTGAAGTTACAAGGAGCATTTATTTGTAGCTTCACAGCTTGAAGAAATGTCATCAAGGTCGACCAGCATTCGACGGCCTCTAACCGTTGCAAAACGGTGGGAAGAGGACATTAGACATGGTGTGAGTGAGGGATTCTGCAAGGATCCCAATGAGAACCTCTCATTTGGATCGTGTATATGTACATCAATTACCTCTTCCCGATGATCTTGAAACATGGCGCAAAAGTAATCGCATATGCAGATGCAATACTGATTGGATAACTGGTGAGGTGATGGCATCAATAAATGATGAGAATGGTTTTCTTGATGTGTCTAGCTTCATAGATAGATGCATAACAGAAGTTCAGACCATGACCTGATGACGTTCCATGTCAAAAACCATGGCTTTCGACATACTGCTTTTCACTTTTTCAGAGAGAATATTGAAATTTCATTCATAACGAAAACTTCAATTTGTTTCGCATTGAATTTAAATGTGTTTCTCTTTGATTCCGTGTGGCAAGAAGAGGAATCGGATAAAGCTCGGCAAACAGGCAGATTCGTAGATCTCACCTGATCCAGCACCATCGGATGGAATAATGATCCGTTTGACCTGATGATTTTGTCGGAGATCTACTCATAAATGTATTTGAAACTTAACATCATTACTTAAGAGCAAATATTTGGTTCACATTATAATCACAATTGAATGTCGCTCCATTGCTATCGAAGGCAATAACCTGTCAATTGTCATTGGCAGTTGAATCTGAGGTCAATGATTTTTACGGCTGAGCAACACTCGCCTCTGGTAGTTGCTTAGAGTCTAACTTCATTCCTCCCTCATTATCTGCTTCCAAAATCCCATACGACAGTCTCCCGAGGCATTTTCGGATATGGAATGCATCACTTGCTTAATGTGTTTTCGAGGCAGGAGCGACCCACTGGGATGTCGGATTAGCCCATATTACTCTAGGAAGAGAAGTTGCTGTCTTATTAACGATTGACGTGCCGATGTTGAGGTATTTCCTGTGAAAAAGAATGGAAATGAGTGATTCGTAAGCTATGGAATGTCACTACCTTGCGACAGTACGTTAACCGCATTGAAGTGAAATTAGGCGCAAGAAAGACATGATCATCTCCATCGAGACACTCAAATAAGATATTTTGCAATAAAAAACTCCTCATCACATGTCTGGAAGAGCATTTGAGCAGTTCAGAGGATGATCATTTGAAGGATTTGAAGCAGGGTTGGGTATTTCATGGGAAAAACTGGCAAATATCCGATAAAGGCAAAAATCGGGAAAATGGGAAACAATGGAAATATTTGGGTACGTGGCAAACTTGTATTGCTATTAATATTCAAATGCTAACCAACATACATAATATTCACATGATATGGGTCCACATCTCTATACTGGCTGTTGTATCATGAATCTGGGACATCAAACCCTACAGTAGCTCAAATCCTGCTTTCGTCTTCTGTTGTCAGAGATTGACCATAAAAACATTTGATCTCATTTACTTTACGTGACGAATGCATAAGACATATAATCATGCTTTTCTTGATGAAGCTTATCACGTTCATTTTTGTCATTCGAATGCACGAAGTAATTTAAGAATGAGTGTTGTAAGAATTAAGTTAGTCAGGTTTGAATTAGTAGTGATGAAAAGAGAAATAGGTAATTAATGGAAAATTATAAAAAAAATATAAAATTAACAATGTTTTCAATGCAATTTATAATTTAATTTTATATAATTCATGAAAGGTATATGAAATAGTTAGTTGTTTTATTGCTTAAACATAAATGAAAGATGATAAAATTTCTCTGAAATTGCTTGTCGCTATAGGCGTACCTAAGTATGTTCTATATTATTCTGTATATTATATTGTTCTATATTATGCATTTCATAATGAGTGAATCCAGCAGATGAGAAATTCAAAACGCTCTCATGTAGCTCGGATAGGAGAAAAATCCCCAGATTGCAGATTCTACATCCAACAGCCAGAATTTTGAGATTGTGCCCGTCTTACAAATACAGCAGGTATACTTGCATATCTGCTAAATTTTATTCTAGTTGTCACAAAATTACACAACATTAGCATCATTATGCTAACCGCTACTTCTATGGGATTCGTTGATTTGAAATTCGATGTCGTAAACTAATTTTCCGAGCCGCTAGGCGAGGAATGCGAGGTTAGCATTTCTAAACTACGATTTCTACGCAGAAGGATTTGTGCATAGCACAAAAGCATTTATCCTCTAAATCTGTGAAGGTGATATGCCATGTATGAAAAATGTCGCAGGGCAGTACTTTTCATCCTTGCCCTCCAGGGATACTCGAGATACAACAACACCAGACACATAAGCGATGACACATCTCAATCCTACAATGAACAGGAAGCACGAACTTCTAGATTACTTCCAACACACTTCTCAGTATCTTCGAATAGATACTTCACACAGTTGCATCCCGTCTGCTACCATCGATAGAAGTCGCTGGATGCCAAAGGTCCGTCTGTGAATCCTTTTCTCGACTTCACTTAGATCTACTTTCGACCAAACTCTGGAGTTTTTCTTTGCTTTTGCTGGATTCTAATCTGCAAGTTATCTGTTCTTTGGGTTAATCGAAAAGCGACGCAGACTGAAAGAAAATCCTAGGAGCTCGTTTGACTGGAGGAGACATCCTATAAATGAGAAGTAAGAGTCATTGAGAGTACATGGAAGATTGCTGACAGGCTTACTTTCAGGGCTCGACTTCATTCGCAAGCGAATCCGCTGCATGATGGGTGTATGACTGAATGACAGGCTCACTTCTTCCTTGCTTCTCCAGCTCATTGGCGTAGAAGAAACCAAGGCTGACTTGAAAAGAAACCGTCTTGGATGGTTTGGGCATGTTCTCCGCAAGTCAGGAGATAACTGTGTTAGGAAGGCGCATGTCATGGACCTACCTAAGAGGACGTGGCGCGAAGCGATGCTTGCTGATTGCAAGGACTTTGACCTGAAGGAGAATTGTGCTACCAACCGCGAATTGTGGAGAAATTTCATTGAAAAACCCCGTCCTGTATGGATCACGGAAGGGTGAATGAAAAACAAACATGGATGAATTTCGGGAAGAGTCATAAAACACTTGCATTCAGTCCATCTGGGCAATGGAGGTCTATCATATCGGCACCTCTGCTGATGGAGTAATACTGCTGCCGTCTATGAGCAGATGCCCACAAAACATCTGAGCCCTATGACGGGATGCAACTTCAATTATTTCCTTCTACAGATGATATTTCGGTGAAAGCAGCTCTGTAGCAAATGAGTGTGTACGCAAATACATTCTGTAGATGCAAGCGCAGAGAAAACGCACGCACTCACGTGCCATCATGTGAGCGTAGACCGCATGCGCAAAGTGAGCGGATCGAAAACTATTTTCCTCTCACGCTATCACTTTGGAACCAGCTTCCCCAGGTCACACTCCCTCAATACAATCTTGATACTTTCAAGAGGCATGCGAACAGTTTTTTGATGGAGGCAAATTAATATCCTTAGCAAATATGATATTTTCATTTAACTAATACAAAGAGGGTGAACAAAGTTAAAGTTCCATCTACAAGGGTGACATTTGAACGGAGAAAAAATACGGCTAAAACAGAAACTTCAAGTCACTTAACTCAAATGACTGCAACTTGTGTAATCGCTGTCTATTTTTATGCACTTGAACAAGTTTCTGGCGAGCTAATTGATTGACAAATCGAGGTGGTACATCCTTCATGCTCACTTAATTTTGTGCCATTCAAATTTTGAATTTTACCAAAACTAAAAAATTGCATTTAAAGATCATAGGTTCACAAACATGGTTGCTAACCAACAGCATGAGAAACCAATTCTGAGAAGCATCGATCCACCAATCGGTGGACCACCAACCATCATCCGGATGACAACATGTTGTGATTAATAATTTATATATGCAGCTCTTAGAAAGGCGATGTCTGTACGAAGCATCCAAGACATCACTATGGTTCAACTCCATCAATAGCTTGTGTTTTGATCTTTTTCATCTAGTCCCACAACGTGCCTGCGATAAAGCAGTGCATAATCGGCTAATTCCAAATCTCAATAGATAATGCGGTGGGCATGTGGTTAGCGGATATGCTTGCATGTCCCGCTGGCTCCTACGTTGCTGGTCCAAGTCAGACATATCGAAATAAAATTGCTTTGTACCTTTTATTACTTATCAAGAGTTATTGTTTGCATATTCGCACTAATAATAATTAAAAACCGATTAGAAACCGAAAGTTATCTCCTACTAAATGACGGAAAATTACCCGGATACACAATTCCAGATATTACATCTGAAACATGCTAGAGGCATTATGCCGTGGGTGAATATAGGCGGTTGTACAAGTCAACCCTGCAATAGACAAGGGGTTTATTCAGAATCAAAAACCACAAAGTAGGAATTACTGATAATTAAGCAAATATTTTCGCGACAGATTCAGTAGCAACTTCGCCTATCGCTGTCTCATCATCTCTACTGCATTGCTATTCACTGAAGATACCGCCGCACTTTACAAGGGATACTTGATCGAAAATGAAAAATTAATGAGTGACCAACATCGTTTTCTACTTCACGAAAGTAACGGATTATTTACCTTTCCGAATGCATTATGTTGTTTCTCAGGATCCATGCACTTTCGAATTCACATTCCGGCTATCCAAAAAGGAAGCGTTGAGCAATTTCCTTTCCTCCTGAACAGATGATAGACGTATCCAACAGTCATGACGTGATATTATTTGGAATTGGGCGAAGAATATTCATGAAGTTATATAGGTGGTCTTTGTGGCACTGTGGCTAAGTGCTTGGCCCAGCGATCTTTCGGTCAAGAGGTCGAGCCCCGAATGTGTCATTGGAAGAAGTCGCTAGGAAGGGCATCCGAACTAAAAGATCCACATCAGCACCGTCCAAGTCCGTAGTAAGGGGAAGTAGTGACGTTACACCATCACTCATATGCAGTGTTTGTCCTGTGCAGTGGGCTGACAGTAAAATGCTCGCACTTTTCCCGTTTAGATGTGAGTTCAAGGTCGAGTAGGAATGCAGAAATACGCTTTTAGTACACTTACTAACGAGAACTTTTGTTAACGCAATGATTGTCGTTTCGAATTCAACAGTGAACTAAACCTTACAATCAAAAAGCGGAAGGACCCAAGTGTGGGGATGGTTCTTTTTTATTTTACTATAGACGGTTACAAAAAGCTGTTGAACGCTTCCGGCTAGCGTACACCAGCTATGATCACGACAAATTGACAGAGACCTAGCTAATACCCATAGACCTAGGTCTTTGTTCATTTATCATGATCATAGCTGGTGTACGCTAGCCGGAAGCGTTCGATAGCTTTTTGCAACCGTCCATAGTGAAATAAAAAAAGAAACATAACTCACACCTGGGTCCTTCCGCTTTTTGATTGTAAGTACAAATGACACAGTCTCTGTTTTGGAGTGACCTTAACCCTCGCGAGCCATTTAGTGTCATTAATAACTTTTAAAAATCAACTCATGTAGAGGAACACAAAACAATGTGCTTCATTCAGGCCAGGTAGTGCGTTGTCGTGAAATTTAGGGTGAATCTGGTGTTCCAGAGATGAGTTTTGATGAAAAAGGAGTAGCCGTTCTGGTACGCGGAATGTTAGACCAACATTACAGTAGAAACATGTAGGATTGTTTTTGTAGAATTCATTGACTCTCACGCTTTTTGTCTAAGATATAGAATCCCATCGTAAAGAATCATCCACTTAGTCGGAAATCTGAACTCACCATCATTTGCCGTTGAAGCTACCAAGATGCGGTTGGGCTTGTGGTTGGCGATGTCTATTTCCTCAAAACCACAACCCTTATTTAATTTGCATTTACAACTTGTTAAGATTCAAGCATAAGATACGATACTGAGACATCAATACTCATGTTTTCTAGAAGTCTTTATTTAGTTTGCAATTAAATCTCTGCAATTAATCAAACTGAATATGCAATACTAAGATGTCGAAACGCTAAGATACTACAGTTGCATGAATTAGCGGCTTGGGACATATTAACAAATAATACTAAGATTCCAAAACTTGTGGCTTCTGGAGAACTCTATCTAGTTTGCACTTTCAACTCAGCTAAGATTAAAACTGAAAATTGAATCAGAATGCACGATAAACAAGACTGAAACATTAATAAGGGCTGTCAAGCAAAACCACTAGATCTACGGGGCTGTATCTCAGCCAATTCGTTCGAAACTTCTGAGTCTCAAATGTGGTGCATGAAATACATCCTTACATCCTCATGAATATTTTAATGTATTCAGAATTGAATAATTTGACAAATCGAATAAATAATTTGAAATGAGGCCCAATCGCTTAAGTTATTAATATGGTTCACAACCTGCTTCATCGATAGTTACACAAAAAAATGGATACATTTTCATGCGCAGTTTTTAATAATGAATCTCACGTTGTGATAAAAAATGTTGTACTGAAACAGTTGTCAAGTTTGTGGAAATCTGGAAATTTCCGGATCATAATCATGGCTTAAGATTTGGCAGAATGACCATAATTCAGCAAAGAATGCATCTCCCGATATGTATAGGGCCAAGTTAAGTAAATTAAAATAAAATACACCATATCGCCATTTCTGCTCACTCACTTGCTTCATGGTCATTACAACGGCTTTAAGCTACTCAATATCCTGAAATGCTACAGAACATTATAAATGGAATCTTTAACTTTTTGCCGAGGTTTGGTCTTCAAAATCTTAGTTGAAGGGAATATAAGTTAAATAAAGAAAAGTCTAAACAAAGACTATATTAGGAAAATAACCGAAAATGTTGTAATCAATCAAACAATAAAGCTGGCCTCCGACAGTGAGTAATTGTTTTCTGATCATGAATTTTGCGATATCGTATCGGATTAGAATCAGAGCCGATCGGAGATCTGGCATGAGTCCTATGAAATCAAATCTAGATCGAAATTTAATGCGGAAGTGAGTGTGTAATTAAAAAGAACCCGCATATCTTGAAGATGTTTACAGTATAGGCATACCGTCTTCTGTGGCATAATGTATGTTTTATTGTACATGAATGTACTTAGCAGCATCAGAACTACGGCATTGCACTACAAGATTATCTAAATCAATCTATGAGAATTGACCACGAACGAGAACAAAATATTCGCTCGATGCTGAGAAAGTCGCACTTGAGTTTGTATTTTGCAAAACTAAGTGCATAAATTGGAACAGTTACGAAGAAATTTTTTTTTTATCAATTTAAATTAACAAATAATAGATTGGCATTTTACCCTGCTATGATTAGGCTGCATGTTAAAAGATTGACTGCTTTATTTATCCTGTGTTCAGAGTATTTTCACAGTGCTTTAGATGAACCATGCTCCGTGAGATTCGTGCATAACATCTGAAGAGTGTCAAGGTTTTCAACTGCACTTTAAGTCACTTGTATATTTCAATTTGAGAAGTGACACAAATTTCCTAATGCCAATAAAGGTTTCTGTTAAAAATACATGAGGAAAAATATTTGATAAGCGTTCAGCATTCCGAATTGGCAATCATCCCAACTAAGTACTCTTGCCTTAACAAATAGTAGCTTATGA
This sequence comes from Prostheceraeus crozeri, assembly GCA_907163375.1. Taxonomy (NCBI): domain Eukaryota; kingdom Metazoa; phylum Platyhelminthes; order Polycladida; family Euryleptidae; genus Prostheceraeus; species Prostheceraeus crozeri. Next base: position 189,542 of record CAJQUW010002096.1, on the reverse strand, counting down.
GCAACATCAAAATATCAGGTAGAGAAACTGACGCTAAAAAATGTTGATCTTTCGAAAAGCATCTTGGATGTAACAATGGAGAAGCATTTTGCACATCGAATAGCGATACAATGACAACGCATCTGTAGTTGCTGAGTCAAAAGCAACACTGCAACTTCTAATTGAACAAATGACCATGAAGATAGAACACATGATTTGATTTGTATCAGCAATTTGTTTAAATCCGATGGCCTCTTTTTCTATTCACATAAAATGATTCCTCATTTTTCTGTCACTGTCGTCAAAAAAGAAATTCATTTGAATCTTTCACAAAGGAAGGACAAAGAAACACAGTAGCCGAATATTTTTGAATTTAGGTTGCTGCATTTTCATTCGTCCCTATCATGCTGACACATTAAACTGATATTTTCAAAACCAAAGTATTTTCTCCCGAGGTATTTATGCCACAATAATTATAAAATGGATAAAGTAGATAAAAGCTACAAATTTTATAGTTAACTGACTTGAGAAAGTGTCGGGAAAAGAAACGTTGGCAACTTTGTATCTTTTATCTACTTTATCCATTTTGTGATTATTGTGGCATAAATACTTTGGGAAAGAATACTTTGGTTTTGAAAATTTCTTGGATATGGTCCTCCCGTCCACTGCCATTATTTGTTAAACTAATATACTGATAGTTGGCTCAATAATTGCAATCACGCAAGAGATCAGGCATTAAGAGACTAGACTTTACTTTAAGCGTCCTTTAATCCTCAAACTTTTCAAACAAGTGCCGTAACAAAAAACGCCAAATGGTATAAACAAAACTGACGTTCAAAATCAAAACTGCATACAAGTGAGCAAGTATTCTCAGCGCAGCATCACATCATCATCAAGTCTTTAACCTTCTTTGCTGTCGAGTTATGATTCCACAGCTTCTTCTCGGTGTCAGGTTTTTTGCAATAGTGCACTAGAATTTTATCATCAGTAAAATACATTGTACAAATGCTGCAGCCCTAACAGTCGAATCAGAAAGGTGCTAAATAGGAAGGAAAGTATTGAAAGTTGTTGTTAATCGTCCAGACAGAGAAACAATTTCCCAATTAGAGTTTCTCAGTTTGCCAATTGAGATCATTGGCTTTCTTTTAGCCCTTCAGCTAATTCGCAATCGTTTTCTCATATCACAGCAGATGCTGTTTATGATTTTTCTATGAATTCATTTCAATTACGGCCGCAAGCTTACTAAATCGAATATATCAGATTTTGGCTAATGTAATTTAGATCAATATTAAATAGAAAACCAAGGAAATGTAAGGCACATGATAATTTATTTCAGCAAGGCATTTAACAGGCTTTTCCACCCTCTCTCCTACTACTCGTTTTAGGCCGACCGAATCATTAAATGGATTGCCGGCTTCTTCTCAGCTAAATGGCACCAAGCTCACGTCGGCTCTCCGACATCTGCCTCGACGCAGAGTTCCTCAGGGGAGGTTAATAACACCTGTCCTATGTACTCGTATTTTTTTTAGCAACTGACAATGGTATGAGACAATAGACAATACCTATGAGAATAAATCTGTTAGCAAGTGCGCTGATGACATTGGATTTCTCCATTTTCGATGCGAAGTGGATAATTTTCTATAATACGATTGGAAGCACTTAGCGGATTGGTCTTGCCAGCATCATCTGCCTCCAAAGCCAAATGTTGTGCCATGGATATTACAACAGATAATTTCTTCTTACCTCAAGTCGTCACCAACGGTGGTTTTTATCTTCGAAAGGTGCACAATGTCCAGCTGCTGAGTGTGGCTTTTTCATCAAACATGAAGTGGTACCTACATCTCAACGGAGTAGTCAAAAGGCGTCTAAAAGAATATTTGCTCTCAGAAGCTTGCGCAAATGCAAATCCCCACCGTTTCTGATTTATCGAACTTAAGCTTCTCTAAAATGATCGGTCTTGCAATATGCATTCCCATACTTTTGCTCCATCCCCGATCGCCTCTTTAAACACTTTCTTCGACTTGAATGAAGATGCTCCCATATTGTGGACAGCTCGAACTTTGCTCAGGCGCTAACCGCTGTGGATATACTGTGAATTCGGTTGTTCAAACAAGTGATGCGGCATCCCACTCATCCTCTGCGGAAATTATTTGACGTCAAGAGAGCCTCTCGAACTCGCAACTCACGAAATCCTGGACCACCAAGCATCGAAAAGACTATCTACATTCTTCATCCGCTTCTGTCATTATCTTTTACAGTCTTCTTCAACTTCAACTTTCAGTTCGTGTAATTCTAGGCGCACATCGATTGCCACTGATTTTTATGGCTTTTTTCTCATACCTGCCCCACCCAAAGCACGAAGTCAGTGCTTTATACACTCGCAGCTTTCACCATGTTAGGGCCGGGCTTCTATCCTCTAGTGAGAGCGGTGTTACCTCCCGAGGCGGACGGACTCGAACCATGGACCTTCTGCACTTTCGAACCAAAGCGCGGCCCTTAACCAAACGAGCTACCCTATCACATAATAAAAGGTTCAATAAGGAGATTATTATCATATTCACCGACTTCGGCAGTGAAACAGGTAATTAGAAAAGGACGACACGATTGACATGAATTTTGAACTAAACAATGTAAAACGGAGACATAGGTACATACAAATTTTGGCTTGGAAATCAATGCTTCATTTCCTGCTAGGATTGAAATGTAGCGAGGACACAGTGTGCTTGCTGCTCTGCTTGACGAGCCAAGTTTTGAAGAGAAAATAGTCGTCCAAAGCTACCATTCAATCCCTTCAAATGTGCAAGTTCACAGATCATTTGAAAAATGAATTGATATTGACAATGATGTAGTACCTGACAGAGTTTAGTCAAAAATTTACGTTTCAATGCTAATTTGTTTGATCTTTCATCGAAGTTCAGTCGAGTTTGACAACTGTAGTTTGAAAAGTTCTAAAGGTCTGACTTGATCACACTCTGATTGACATGATTTCAGCGCAGTTAGTTCATCAATCGTCCCAAATCTCATCATCTTGTCGATTCAATCATACAATCTCAAGAGAGATCATCACAATTGTACAAAGAAACTTGTGTGCATCCAATTACGACTTCAGGCAAGATGATAAGTATTGGCTTTACTCAGATGCACTTGATAAATTAGTAAGTTTACAATAGTAGATTCACCGAAATAAATTGAAGAAATTGCACTTATTACAAGTTATTAGTGCTCGATATAGAAATGAAAACGGTGACTGAATTTAGGATGTGAAAATCTGCTTTTCATCAAAACAGAAACATATTACGAGATCAAAATAAACTTTTGGAAGAAAGGGATTTTCTAAAGTTTCAAATTTACACGATAAGTCTCAATTAAGAAGCTTTCCAATTTCATCTAAAGGAGGGTGATGGATACGAAAGGTTCACGCACGACCTCGTTCCCTGCACAACGTGCTAGCTCCCGGTGTCGTAATGAGTTTGGATGAAATGTGCCAATTTCTGCCAAGTCCGCAGGAAAATGCCGCCAAGATGTGTACTTTTCTTGTGAGTCCATTACGTCCTATTTTCACAAAAAGTACAAGAAGACCGCAGTGACACACTAAACAAATGCTAGTGTTGATTTACGATAATATAACTCACATCGATAACAATAGACACTTGCGACGAAATGGTATCATACAAATGAAATGACGTTCATTGTCCATCAATTTTATTGTTCCATGCAATCTCGAAAGTGACTTTTATTAACCATCATCCTATTATTTTCTCCTATATTCAAGAATTGCCAGAGCAATCAAAAATCAAAACATTGTAGCCCGGTACTTAGGTGGAGAGATTACCGATATCCTATGCTTGATATTGGATGCAGGTATGTGTTTGAGAGAGGATTTACACCAAAGACAGACGTCGGTTAAGCTGAACTAGGTTTGGACGATTTTGAAATAGGAACCTGCGAATCGGCAAATTTAGAGTCGATCGAATCGAATCATTTCAAATTTACATGGGCTTGCTATAGCTTCTTGATTTGCAGTTTACTTAGCCAAGGGATATTAAAGATCTCGTGCATTCTTAACATGAGCAATGAACAAGTCCTTAAAATTGCATGCACCGATAAGCAGTTGATAATTAATATCATTAGCATGGCATTTTCGGGCTTGTTGTGGGAAAAACACCATAGAAAACACCATGTAACCACCGGAGTAGAGGACAGTGGACGAGCTATAGGTAAGCAAAAGCTGTCATTTGTGTATGCGATATCAAAAGAGTGCAATCCATCACCCATTAATGTACTCCATGCACGGTAATATCAAGATAATTCATGTCATTCACTCTGATGGAATATGGACCAATATGGAGCCATTTATACATGCATTGTTAATCAATAAGACAGCATATTACAGGTATAACAAAAACGTTTTTCGATAGCTATTTAAAGATACATGGATACCATTGCACTGAAACAAGCAGTCAAATTAAAGCATCTGTGTTTCTCAGAGATAATTACAGTCTACTCGGCTTAGTAACTCGACCCATTCCGAAAACATCTTAGCGCTAAATTATAAATTATATTGTGGATGTTGATTTGCCATGCGACTTCACATTGACCTTCTTTCTCCAGAAACGTAGATTGATTATTGGAAACCAGGTTTGCAACCTCAAACTTGTAGGAGTCTTTTGACTATCATCTGCGACTGGAAAAATGCCTAAATCCTGAGCTCGGGAAATTGATCAGAGATTCTATCAACTCTATCTTAATTTTCAGAAAGCAATAATAGAATTTTTACAACAAGTCCTTAAAGTATTGCACCGCCGAATTATCGTCTAATAATGCTTGCAACTTCTTATGTTATCACAGTCCACAATTACTATCCTTAAATAATTTTTGTTCAGGCTGAGTTCATAACATTATATAGTGGGCTAAAATTTGTCGACTTCCAAATTCGTCACTTAAAGTCATACTTGTACAAGTATAAATGATTACAGAAGACTCTGAGACATACATGATCTCAGTTATAAGCGGAACAGTCACGTAAAAATATAATGCAGCCACAGGGACAAAAGTGTGAGATGCCTATACATGCTTTACATCAATTTTCCTGATGGCAGCTGTTGCTGAGAAGTCCTCTAAAGTAGCATTCTCATGTGCAGTTAATAACGAAAGTAAGAACCGATCTCACGGAGTCGAAATATCAATCAAAACGTAACACATACTTAGACAGCCGAATGCTATAATTAGACAATTATTGGTACTACTCATTAACATAGTCCTCACAAGTAGTTGAAAATAACATTCATCTCCAATCAATTGCAGACGCGGTCCCCGTTAGCCAGTGGTACATCTAATGTTGTAGTGTCCAAATCAACGCTCATGCAAAATATGGGATTCTTCTGTCATGACATTATTTTTTCATTAGAGTTTCCACTCTATCAATTCCCTACTCTATGATCGATACTTGTAAAAGCTTGGACTACTAGCCCGGGCCTTGAAATTGAAAATCATGGAAGATCGGCTTCATGATTGCTGCTTAATTTAATAAGTTTTCTTGAACCAAAGTTTGTATGCAACCACGTCTTCTGGACAAAATGTAGCACGCACTATGGAGCATGTAGCTGCTCCGACTGACTCTTGTTTAGTAACCGATTCTTCAACCGTTTTCAGTGATAATCCAGCATCTCATACCAAGCTTATCAAAACATAACGTTGCAGTCGTGTTGAATAGGGCCAATAAATCAAAAGAAAACAATTGGAGTATTTTTCAGCCAGCCGAGGCGAACCGATTCGAATCTTTCTTAAATCATAATTTCGAATCGAATCTCGAAGCTTCGTAGGTCCCTATTTTGAAAATGTTTCGCACCGATTTCGTCTACATCGGTTATTGGAATATAAATTTGCTCTTTGTAGGCATTCATCAATAGGTAGAGCAGCTCACATTGTCTCTAACAACAAAATCGAGATGCGTAATTAACATTTTAGGCTAATGCGGGTATTCATTAAATGCTACGTTTAACACAATTCTGACACAAAGCCAAACTTTATGCACTTGTAATATTTAATCAAACATTCTTGCAAACACAATGTAAATGGACTAACTTCAATTTGAGTTTGCATCCTCACTTAAAAATTGGAAGAGACCTGAATAGCAGAAAACCTTCCATGAAATCTCATGCTGTGCCTTTTTTCTAATTTGATGATGCAAATTTTACATAGTTATTCTATTTACCTTTCCCAAAATACATCTAAAGGGCAGTGATAGATGAACAATCGAACAACTGTAGACATTTGAAAAGATGATTGTTATCTTCGAAATCGACTGACAACTACATGCGTCAGTAAAAATCACTCAGCCCGACACGAATGGAAAATAAGAAATGCTGAGCATAACTAAATGAGAGTAAAGGGAAACGATCTTAGGTCTGACAAAGAAGGGCAAAATAAAGACTAAATGGGGTCTTAAAAGCAGTCGCAAAAGATGGAACATCTGTTCATTTGGGAAGCCTCTGGCAACAAGAAATTGAGACAGACATTGCACCTAGATTTGTGCGAGCAGATTGTGTTCCTATCTTACATACCGTGTGTCCCATAAGTCATACAAACTCTAAATTGGCTCCCATTTCCTGAATTTATATAGTAGAGACTCGCGGTTTTTTGTAAACTGAAGCCGAAAGTGGGGGTTTTATATGGTATACTGCTTTATTATGCTGGGGTCCTCTTCCGATTATTATACATAGTATTATACAACCTTTAATTATCGTCACATATTGCTTGAAGTACACTATTTCTTACGTTCTTAAGACATCAAGACATCTATTGATTAGTGTTGTAAACACAATCGCAGTTCACTGATCAAGCATCATGCTATTGTTGTGTTCAACATCTAATAATGACGCACGTGTGGTGGTGAATTGTATTCACTTTGATTCGTACTGTGGTAATTTAATTCCTTCGATCAGTCATAACTTACCGGTAGACTTCGACACGCATGGATCTCGAAACACGAATTGAACTTGTTGAGCTCTTTTTTTCTATAATGGCAAATCTGCTTCAGCAGCTCTACGACTTTATAAGTCAACTCATGGCTGTCGTCGTGATCCTTTTAGTGTGTCTACCATCACACGTCTCATTCAGCGATTCAAGGAGACCGGGTCTGTGGCAGACAAGACACGTTCGGGTCGACCAAGCTTTGAGGATGATAGAGTGTCAGCAGTCGAAGAGGAGTTGGAAACGCAACATGCAAACCCAGAACGAGGATCCGCCAGTTGTAGATCGATCTCTCATCAAATTGGAGTTCCTAAGACTAGTGTTCAACGGATCTTAAGGAACAGATTGAACCTCTATCCATATCGCATTCAGACCAACCAGATACTCTCTGACTATGACAAAGAAAGGCGGGTTATCTTCGCAAGATTCCTGCTCTCCGGTGCTGTAGATCTTGAGTCGATCCTATGGACTGACGAGTCCTACTTCTCCATCGCCGGCCACGTCAATCGTCATAACTGCATCATTTGGGGCTCGAAGAAACCGCGAGAGGTCATGGATACCGACATTCATGCTCCCAAAGTGTGCGCATGGTTCGGCTATACAGCTCAGTTTCGATTGACTCCTTTCTTTTTTCCGGGAACCGCTACAGGCGAGAACTACACCAATATGCTTCGCGACCATGTGATCCCCCAAATCAGAAGGAGACGCCGCATTAATTCTGCTGTTTTCGAACAAGATGGAGTTCCACCCCATTTCTCTGTGATTGCTAGATCGCATCTTTCTAGCGTATTTCCTGATGATCGGATCATTGCCAGAGGATATCCTAATCGTTGGCCGGCCCATTCCCCAGATCTAACACCGTTGGACCATTACTTCTGGAGTGTTGTAAAGGACCGTGTGTATCATTGCTTTACCCCAACAAGTCTCGACGAATTGCAAGACCGAATCACTATTGTGATTGAAGGAATTGATCCCGATGAGCTGAGAAGATCTGTTCTCCATCTACCCTCGAGATTACAGAAAGTGATTGAGCGTGAAGGAGGACCTATTGAACACTGCCTCTAATCGAACATTGCCTTTCTTTTTGTAGATATTGGATCTTGTTGCATTTGTTATGTAGTATCTTGTTGTTATAATCTCTTATCATTCTTGTTCTCAACAAAATATAATTGCATACTGCATTTCTTTGTTATTTTTTTGTTTCAGAAATGGGAAATATTGTTTAGAGGTATCATACATAAAGCAGTATACCATATAAAACCCCAGTTTCGGCTTCAGTTTACAAAAAACCGCGAGTCTCTACTATATAAATTCAGGAAATGGGAGCCAATTTAGAATTTGTGTGACTTATGGGACACACGGTACTTATGATAGTGCTATCGGCCTTGAGAAGTTATATTTTTAGAATATTCCACAGAGTCGCGTACTGTGAGCCTTAAAATATTTCACGCTTCAGAAAATTGTCTTTATTAGGCGATGCATATCCGTGGGTGACAGGTGTTAGTTAAAGCGTTAATACAAAATTAGACGTGATTTAGGGAAAAACTATTATCGAGGTGCGTACAGATTAACTCACTTTATCACATAGTGTAAGGCTTAGGATTGAAACTAAAAGATTGCAAAATATTGATAGGCATAGGATCAAATTTTGATGAAATGTGTAGCCAATAATTGGATTGACAAACAGGCACAGAAAAGATGTCAATAACTAAAAATACATTATGTGATTATTACAGCATTTCAATAATTCACATAATTGGATCAAATAGAAGAAATTCTGCATTGTGGGAGACAAGAAGAAGGCTACATATTAATGCACCCTCTTCTCAATTGAAAATCAAAATATATTAATAATAAATATTCATCACATTAGCACCAAGGATGACTCTTTAATATTTTGACCGACAACAGCGAGCCACCTTAACCACATTTCAAATTCACATTAGTGTGCATACTGTATTCCTCCGACTAATCATGAATGGTTTAGTTTTCCTGTTTGGTTTAGCGTTCCGACTAATCGTGCTACGTTAAAAAAGTTTCTAAGAATTTGTTTATCCGCAAATTTTATGTTTATGTTTATTCGTATATTTTTGAAAAGGCGGATTCTCACAGATAGAACGTACGAGTAGATAGCCTTTGCAAACATCTCATGTAGCTATCTTCGCTATTCTATCAAAATTTATTAAATCTGTCTAGACATTGTGGTGACTAAATCAGGACACATCGCATCGAAGTTAAATTGGAAAACTGACAACTTGGGCGTTTACGGCTACCTGAATTTAACAATCTAACTATTGATTAAACACGAGACATTAGAAAGTAAAAAGTATCAGTTTGACTGAGTAGCTTATGTTGTCAAATTTCATGTTACTCTTTGATATCAATCAGGTAATTCTGATACTCTACTGATTCTCAAAACCAAATAAAAGACAGTATGACATGAAACAGATTCAATATCAGAGAATATTCCTGTTTGGCGCCAATTCAAAGATGTACTGATTCAGTCCTGAGCATCATCTTTAATTCAGACGAGTAGAGAGCTCCTACCAGGAGAATTGAAAAAGATGCTACAAGACTACAGGGAACGTCTCATGGAAAGATAAATTCCCCAATAACTAAATGCCATAATTCATAGTTGTATGAAAAGATAAGGTAAATTGGAACACAGGATAGGAGTGCAGAGGGTATCAGGGTACGTTTGGACAGAAACAGGATGGTAACTTACGTTTTTCCTTTTGCGGAGAATAACAGACAATCCATCTACGGAAATCGAAATAATCACTCGTCTCTTCTCGATTCCTCGAGCTTTGAATTCATACTGAAAAAAGATAAAAGAGAATGAAAATAACGCCGACTGAGTTGTTTTGTTGAAAAATTGCGCCAAATCTGCCTAATTACCGAAGTCAAGTCCTATTTACTGGAATGATTTTTGTGCAAAGATAATTCTCTTTTAATTTCCCATGCTGATTAATGGGCTTTCAAAAATTATGATTTTGTTAAGCGACTTCAGATAGTAATTCTGTTATTGTTGCTCACAAACATCAAAGCCACCAGCAATTTCCATGATTTCACCGAAAGGAAGCCGACGGGAGTTTATAAATTTCACTGAATCCTTTGAAATGCAAGATCAGAGAGAATTACAAGCATTTTGTGGGCTTTTCAACTATTTAGTTATAAATCGGGTTTGAATATGCACTTTTGAAATGTTTCAAAACAGGAGACAAGCTTTTGTTTCTAAGTGTTTTTGATTTTATTGTCCTTAACATTTTATATCCCATCATTTTCCATCGTATCTTCTCACTTGAACAACACATTAAATGGTTCGGTAGCCTTAAAAAGCTGCTTTGATGCATTGAGTATGACCTCGTGATAACGTGGTTTTGAGTGAGCACAATTTTTTTTCTTTGGTCGGAGTTACTTATCCACAGGAAATTAATAATTTACAATTGGTAAATGAATTGCATGCTTTGAATGTGCCGAGTATTTTGAGCACAAACTAGATTCCAATCAAGGATTATATAGTTCCAATCATAATATGTAAATCAACGTTTATTATCGGCGAGCAGCATTCATAATTTATTTATGTAAAGAGAGTAAAAAAATAAATCAAGGCTGTTGAGAATAACCTAACAATTTGTTGTACTATGATACCAACCGACCTTCTTATGAGATGCAGTTTTAATGTATTTTCAACACTCATTTCAAGTTATATTGGCCACAGTTGTCTACATTTTCCAATTGCACAGAGCAGGTGAGATGGAAGATTACATCGTTACCAGCATGTTTGACTATTGTATTAGTTTTTACCTAGCAACCTTGAACTGCTAAAGCAGAATATTAAATGATTGAACTAATGAATTACAACTACACAGCTACAGATAAGTCAACTACCGACGCTGTGGCCTTGTGGTTAAGGCCTCACTCTGCGTCCGGGAGACCTTGGATCAAACCGTGGTCGGATCAAACCTATGACCTTTTATGTAGGCATACTGCTTTTTTGCTGAACACTCAGCCCAAAAAGAAAGAGAACAAGTTGGATAAATGACAACTCGGCCACATCGAAGAAAGGCTCAGTGCCTACTATGCTTCTGGGCATAACCAAAGTTCATTTATTTTCTTTATTTTACAGGTAGACCTACATTCACACCACTTGATATTTCTCAAATGTTGATCAATGTGCAGGAAAGAAAGTCAAGAAACCCCAACAGATCTCGGGATGATATTTATAGGTAAGATACTCCTCATCGTGTAATCTACAGAAGAAATAAGCCGATAAAAGTCTCGTGTTATTTCTCGAAGGATCAAAGACTTCTCACAGTGCACTTTCAATGAATCAATGCTTCAGAATTGTAAGTCTGTTTCACTGATGCAACAGTAATTTCTCACTTTCATGGATTTCAACTCTCCAAATTCAACTTGTGAACATTTTCATGAAAAGTTTGCTCAAGTCAAAGTTTTGATTCTCAAAATCAGATTGTGAAAGTTGCAGTTCATTATCAGTTGGAAATAGTCCTCTTTTTCCTTCATCCGGGATTACATCCTGTTGGCGAACGCCTCACTAGAGAAATGTAATCAGAAGTCAAACTATTCATTAGGGAGTCTGAGCAGTTTGCAAGAACTTCTGACCGATTCTGTTAACGCATTGTTAACAACTCTCGTGAGAGATTATGTGGACAGAATGGAATTTCAATTGATAGAACCTTGACAACTGGACAAACGTTTCCGTTTCTAATTGTGATTTCTTAAAGAATTCTGTAGAATAGTGATTGCATTAGCATGGTGGAGATGCATGGTTCTTGTTTTTTAAGAGGAGCCGGAGGTGCAATTCTAGCAGTTTTCAAAAACGAAACCGAAGCTGCTATTTTTCGCATTCATCGAAAATGAATCGCAATTCTAACCAATTTGAAGAGTTAGGGGGAAGTGAGCAGCTTTTCGTCAAATTGATTGAAAGTGAATCGCAGTTCTAACATTTTTTAGAAAATGTTCAAACAGAAAATTCTGATGCATTTTTGAAGGAGTATGCTAAAAATCATTATGCACAATTTGAATGACTTACCGACACATGGACAGAATTTAAGAATGTCATTGAATTAATTCAAAACTGATAACCTATAATGAGGCGCTGGCTGATAATATATTCCATGGATTTAAACAATTAATTCTCAAGAGACATTCGCAAGAATTTGGTTGTCGAGTCGTCTCTTTTTAATGTAACAGCTTCTTCCACTTCGTTATCTGCTGTGACCTTAAAGTGTTAAAAGGTAAGGAGTGTGGTAAATAGCATCTTGTCATTCAAAATACAGTTATGCTCGTATATCAGACCAGCCCCGCAGCCAGACGCTGCTCCTAGGGGGGCGACTTTCTGATGAATTTCTCTAGGAAGTCCACTTTCATCGTTTCCTAGCTCTTGACCCCTTGTAGTAATTGACGAAGTTTTAGATTTTCTAATAACAAATTTGTCCATAACGTATTTACCACTGTGCCTGCAATAAGAAGCAAAATCCTATTTAAATAAATAAACAAATAAGAGTTTATTTGAAAAACAAATCAAAATAAGAAATCTCCAATGGGAATCGGGGAGATTTAGCATTTATTTAACAAAAATATGAAGAGAGATATAGAGCCATAAAATATGAAAATAAAAAATAATTGCACTCCATATGAGTAAACGATTTTTATGAGATGTATGCAGTATCAACTTATGATTATCAGGGTTATCTCTATGCGAAAATTACTCTATGTAAAGAAAGTAAAACCAAAGTAGTTTTCGGAAATGGGAAGACATCAATTTTCATAAATTTTCGTTAACTTAAAAATTATAGTTTCAGAAATACAGAAATTATAGTTTCCAGTCCATTTAACCGTATCTTCACCATGATTTTCTAGGGGGGCGAAAAATTTTGCAGGTGGGGCACCGCCTCCATGCCCCCCCCCTTAGCTACGGGCCTGTATTACTACGACAGCCATTTTGATAACACATTGATACTAGAGGATCACAACTTAATACGAGAATTTGGACTCTAAAGTAATTTTATGGCTTTTTGCCTAAGTCTATAAATTTACAGGCGGAGAATGTAGAACTGAAACTAATATTCATTAAGTCACAGGAATTCATTAAATCCAGCAATTTTAGTCAAATTCGTTCTCCACGTTAAATACTAATCATAGCTACTCAAGGTTGAACTTTTACTTAGATAGTCACTGAGTTTTCCTTTGTCCCAATGGCAGCACATGCGGAAAGAAAGGCGGGAATAATCGGATACTGCAAGTTTTGACTAGTTCTGTACTTTAACTGCAATGTCACAGCTCTATATATATGAAAGAAAGGAGCTTCATCAATCAATACTTGATGAATATTGCCGTTTTACACCTTTTCCAAATCAAGAAGCTTAATTCTCAAATCATCTGCAGGATTCTAATTTCAATAGAATTCTCATTTCAATAGTATTACGATTCTCATTTCAATAGGAACACTATCTCAGATCATTAACAACAAAGATCAAATCATTAAGATAAGAGACGAAAATCTAGTGAGCGCAGTTCATGAATTTCACATCAATAAAAGACATCGCAAATCAACACAATCAGAATTATTGCAGTCATGTCAGGACAATGCATTTCTGTAGAAGACAAGCAATGGATCTCAGATTATTGTAATCGTCAAGATGATTATTTCGTGCTAGCTGATGATCTTACAATCAATAGACGAACTGCATATTTGATTATTCGACGATATCTTAGGAACGGTCATGTCGCGAGAAGATGCGGATGTCCAAATCACGTAGCTGTTGATGATGAGATGAGAAATACAGTAGCATCTATAGTAGCTTTGTAGTGAAAAAGTCTCTCCCACTGTTTTTAACCACTTGTAATTTTAATAAAATTTGAAGGTAAAACTATTTACAAAGGCAGACGTTTCGTGACTCTGTCACAGCCTCAGTGCCAGTAAAATCAGAATGTGACAGAAGTACAAATGTGAAGTGGATCTTAAATACTAATCGATTCGATCGCTTAGTCGCGAGCATCCGTCAACCAACCAGCTCTTGTTTCCTGTTAAGAACTGGATTCTTAGTCCTAATGTACCTAGCTTCAGTAATGCGGCTTTCAATAGGTGAATTGTGCTTGCTAAGAATCATGAGGTTGAAATCTTTAATAGTCATGTTACGCCGATGAAAACATTTCGTATGTTCAGAAAGGGCACTGTTATTATTACCAGCTTTTAAACTACTTGTATGTTCTTTTAGGCGGGCAAGAAAAGGACGACTAGTTTGACCTATGTACGCTTGTTGACAGAATTGGCAAGTAAATTGATACACTACATGACGATCATCACAAGCATAGTTATCATTAAGGCCATTGCATAAGTCACAATTTTTATGCTTACGAGACCTATTATCATTCAGGTATTGACTCAAAGTCTTGTTAGGTTTGCTAACTAAGGTTACCGGTAAATCATACTTATTAATAAGGGAATTAATTTTTCTATTACAGCTATCGCTTATGTAATCAACAGTCAATTTTACTTTGATTTCGTCATTTTTCGTTTTCTTTCTAGTTGGGTTAGTTCTTTTCTTTTTATTAAAATCACGCTGATCGAATCCGTTATCGCAGAGTCGGTTCTGCATCCTTTTTAAAGATTTCTTCTTTAATTCGGGATTGGAACACCGATTCTCTATACGTTGTTCCGTACTTCTAACGAAATTGTCTTTGACATGTCGTGGAACCCAGCTGTCTTTTTTTCAACGTAATATCCGAATGATTAGGTTTCGAATACCACTGATAACTAATATCATTATTTTCTATAAAGATTGACAAATCTAGGAAGTTCAGGGCCGAGCCCGAGTCAGGAATTTCTATTGTGAATTGAATGTCCGAATTGATGCTATTGAAAATACGAATTATTTTGTCGAACAGCTCTAGATCCCTGTGGAATGGACCAAGAATGATGTCATCCACGTACCTAGAAAACAGGATTGGTTTAATGCCACTAGACTCGAGGATTTCTAAAGCACAAGTTTCTATGAAGTGTACAGTGATGATTGCAAATGGTGGCGCGAAGTGAGAACCCATAGGGCAGCCGTGAATTTGTAAATAAGTCTCATCTTCAAAACTGATTTCATAATTATATGCTATGAAAGTAAGACACTTTTTCAAGTGTTCTATATTGATGCCAAAATTATTTATTTTTCTCCAATTTTGATCAGCAAATTCGAGCACACTTTCTATTCCATACTGAATCGGAATGCTTGGGTAAAGGCTAACTATATCTAATGACACAAACGTTTGATCATCCGTGATTAAGTCTTTGTTTACTTCTTGCATTCTATTCATAAGCGCCTCACTATTTCGCAGATATGATGGAACTAATTCAGCTAACTGATTGAGGACTTGAGTTATGAGCCAATCGATTTTTTGAGTAGGGCTGTTAGTTGTGGACGCGATCGGCCTCAACGGAAACCCACTGTCTGTCGGATTCTTGTGGTCTTTGATACAAGTTTTGAATTTGGCAGGTCTGCTACCACATGATTTTAGTTTTTCTATCTCAAAACGAGTGAAATTATTTTTACATATGTTATCTAAGATTTTGTTGGCTTGAGTTTCTATTTGATTGACTTTAGACTTGTCTATTCTACGGTAAGTGTTTTCATCTTGCAGAAGATCTCGAGTATTTTTGTGATGGCTATTTTTATCAGTAACTACGAATCTGTTCGTTTCATCCGAAGGAACCACAACTAACTGATTCTCATTTAGATAACGCTTAGTAGATTTTATGATTTTAGTAGCATCTCTGTACGGTTTTTTGTGTTTGGTATGCTCAATCTCTTGATTGATCACGTTCAATGCTTCATGCTTGAATAGACTTAAGTTCAATTCTAGATCTTCCTTCATTTTGGGGGCTAGTGTAACTCTATTCCTATGAAACGGAATATTCATACCATAACTCATACCGACACTTTCTTTTTTGTCATAAACACTTTTCCATCTCAACTTGTTGCTGAGGATTTCAAAATCCGTATGCACTTTTTCTACAAAGTGGTCGTTCAGTTGGGGAGGAACCCTGAACTTTGGACCGTTTTCTAGACACTACGAAATTTGACAAGGCAAGGGATCTGCACAGTCGACTGTGACACGATTACTGTCTACAGGACACGTGAGCTGGTCAGGCGACAGAACGGAACCAAAACTGATCAGTATGCTCAAAATGAAAACTTGGCTTGTGCTCAAACTGGTAGGACAGTCGTGACAAGGGATAAGATAATTTAGTCAAAACCATCCACTTCCTTGAGTGTCGTTGGAAGGTTGTCCTCTCCTCCTTCGTCAGCATCTCCTCCACTTGATCAATCAGGGACTCCATACCCGCTGCAACTCACCGTCGTGTTAGCTTGAAGTATTCATACCCGATCTTCTGATTTAACTCGCTTACTCTCCATTGTGTATCACGTATACTGCTCCGAATGAGTTCTTTTTCCAGAGAAAGCAGCTTACGCTTTACCGCTTCGTTTTGAAAGTCTTTGGGTATTGCTGCAAACCAGTTCTTGACAAAGTTTGGGATCACGCTGTGAGTAATACACGCCCGAAGATACTTCACGTCACATTCTGCTTTCACTTTCTTCAATGTCAGGTTGACTAGCATTCTTGCTGAGTTACACGTATCTCCGTCATTGAGTACGGATCGAACATAATTGATTGTGGCATACGGGAGGTAATTGGTCATAGTAGCTTTGTAGTGAAAAAGTCTCTCCCACTGTTTTTACTACACTGTTGTCCCACAGTAGCATCTATCTCTGAAGATCACACGGAATACACTGTAGATCAGATGAATCAAGAATTGAGGTTGCGGTTGCCCAACAGAAGGCATGTATGCAGCAATGCGATATCCAATATATTGCACTGTCGGCTAATAACATTGAAATTGACTCGTGATCCACCGGCACAGCGTAATACGCCAAGCATCAAAGGAGCTCGAAAAGACATGGCAGATTGGCTTCTCCAAAATGCCAACGTGGAGAAAGTTTACATCGACAAAGTGGCTTTCGGCTCTGAATAAAGAGAAGCTACGGAAGATCCTTGCGAGGCGAGAGAGCTATTTAAGTTGTCAATGCTCGGGGAGGTGGCCATATGTCGGTCATTTTCGCTGTGTCACAAGTATATGGTTTGATTCATCACGAATTTGTTGAGGGTGGATTCAGGAGTAATCTATTCAATGCATTCCTCTCAAGTTGCTCAAACATGCTCGCGGGTCGCAATGTTTTTTTATTTTCGATAATGCACCGTCACACAATCATGCGCAAGAAGCTACACTCCAAGTTGGTCACTATGTTATGTTTCAACCTCCTTAGCAGGGTTGTTGTGGGTATGGGGATTCTGTGGGTATACCCATGGCTATGGGTATGCTGTGGGTATGGGTGCTGAGGCCATCCCCACAGCTCCCATAGCGCTTCTATGGGGTTTTTTGGGGATTGCCATGATTTTTGACATTCACTAGAAGCAGTCAGAACTGACATTTTATCACTCAATAAATTCTGACTTTGAATCATCAAACAGCTTGGCATCTCTGTGCTGATTTCACATCCGCAACACATTGACAATGATTTTGAATGACCAATAATAGCCTCGGTGTGTCTGGGACGTCTGAAAGGGAAGAACGCATCAAGCTGGTTTTAGGGTAGAACTGAATGGAGACTGATTCGCACGCCTATTTATGCCAGTATAGTCGCCGGAAAATCCGGAGTTTATATGCCGGTAAATCCCTTACATGCAGATTAAATCACACAGATTCATAATGATTATGTGATATAATTATGCTTGCGTGATAAATATGATTAATCATTTGAAACTTATCACGACATAAAAGAAGTCCTAATATGACATCTCTGATAGAATTTATGCATAAAGTAGATAATAAATGGGTCATTCCACAGAAAGCTTAAACTTCGTGTCCTGAAGCCACTTTCAATATTCATAATTTCGACTGCACAGGATCATGAAAAAATAGAGAATGTCTGAAATGTATAACAAGAATTTAGGTCCGCACGAAGTTCTGAACTCTTTTCAATTTATAGTATGTAGGTAACCGACCTGTCGGTTTTTCCTGTCCTAAGAAGTTTTTCTGCAAGCCAAAGTTTACAAATCCTTTTTAATCCTCATCGGCAAGTCAACAATTTTAGCAAAACAGTGTCAACGGACGTCATAGTGAATTATAAAGCGTAGTAGATAATATGCAATTATCTCAGAAATATAAAGACGCTTTAATTTGCGAATGCCAAGGTGCAATTTTTAAATTGTCATCTAGAACAAAATATCGAGAGCCTCATTTTTGTCTTTTTGTGAATGCCGAATCGCGAAGACCACGCCGACGGTACGAAAGGAATGCGAGTGAAGGCAATAAGAATATGACTAAGCTGTCGATGTCACGTACAGATGACTTCTGCCTTCACCCGCATTACTTTTGCACCTTTGGCGTGGCCTAGTGAAGAGGGTGTGAGCCTGTCTATACCGTGGACTTCGCGGTCGGGGAACAAAGGGTGTTGGTGTCGTTTATTGATTTAACAGCTGTCATTCTCTTCAGATATGCGAAATACTTCATTAAAGGTGTGAGCTGGTGTTCAACGTGGACTTCAGTTTGATTCCTATAAGCCTGCACAACTTTCCCTTGATTCAATTCATTAATCATGACCCGATTCTATTCAGGACTAGCAGGCACCTAACAATTATCGCAATACTTTTACTTGCTCTTCTTACAAGATGATATGAGTTCTATCAAGTTCTTTACACTTTTGATATTAAACTTTAATGTTAGAAAACAATATTGATACTGTGAGTGAGAACAGATGACAGAATTTCTGTGATATGCTCGTAAATAGAAAAATAAGGAATAATGCCTACAAAAATATAAGCTTTGTCATATCTAAAAGAGGCCATATAGTTTATGTGACATTTAATTGAGGACATCCAACTTGGAATAACATCTCCTTCTGGAAACTAATAAAATCTTGAAACAAAGGACGCATTAGTGAATCCCGCAAACTAATTGCACTTTCATAATTTAACACCGGCGGAACAGTCAAATTTTTTGAAATGCCGCAGTCAGGTCGGCGATTCCATTTTGAAGAAATTAAGAACTTCTCCCACTAATCTGTTGAATGTCTGCATCGACATATCACTTTAATTTGATTATATACTGTAGACGATGTTTAAATGGTCTGGTGTTATATTTTTTGGTTACTCGGTGGTGTATCTGCACCAGTTGACTAATTAATTAAATGTATACGCAATGATCGATCAAATCTGAATTTGGTATTTGAAATCAGAATTTACGAATTGAACCTGAAATGTCTCACAGACAAAATTGAGGTCATGTAATTGCCAATACTCTGTCATCCAGGATATGTTGAATGCCAGGTAACTAGAATTCCAAACACTAACTAGTCAATTCATAATGACAGATGACATTTCCGTAACAGTCCCATGTCAGCGCTAACAGCATCATTGGCCTTTACATCTTCTGATTGTGGCAACTGTTGCACTTTGGCTGAAACCGAATTCACAAAACTTCAAGCAGCTTTTTCTACGATCAGATTTCAAAGATGCACTGACAGATTCAGTGATTTTCATAATGATAGCAATGACATACCCGCGCGTGAGTGTTATCTGTTCATACTGTTCAGGATGAGGGACTACACAGATGCAAAAATTATCGCCATGCCACAGCAAATATTTTGCTATATGTCTTATCATTCAATGCTTTTCACATGCATAAACTGAGTGGAACGGAATGATATCAATTAAAATCAGAGATGGATCTTGGAATTTCCGGGACAGAGTCAGAACCGGGGCCGGGTCTAGGTATTTTCCTTTATATTATATTAATGCACAATCGAGTTTTATTTGTTCGGTGTTTCATGGCGAGCAACAATCTCATTAGACATTGATGGTTAGGATTTAAGCTTCCCTGGCACACATTCACAATTATCTCCAGCGCGCTCTGTACGCATCAATTCATGAAAATCGATTGCTGCGCGAGCAAGATCGATGAGGTTCTGAAAACTCAATCCTGAATTCCGAACAGGAAAACATCCTGAGTGATTCTTGAAAAGTGATACTTGGTTTTCCAAGCATAATTTACAACTGTATTCAATTGACAACTATCTGCAAATGAATGAAATGACAAGACGGACAGAGGGCCGGACAGAAAAATATAAACTGCACAAGGACGAAACCAAGCTGAGATGTGAATTAACCGGTCCGGCTTCCACTCTGGTAGGGATATTCATGTATGGTGCAATTTGAAAATGCCGACGAAAAAGCAACTAAGTTGACCGGTATAAAATCCATTCAGAGGTAATCTAATGCATATATGATCAAGAAGCACTACTTATCCGGTCTGGGGATGCATCCATATATCCCGGGATTCACCACTGAGTGAAATATGTAATAACTGATGCGATCAAGAAAATTGAGCTTTCACGAATAACATTCACAATTCTCCACTAATTGTTATCAGCCGGTAAAGCCCAACTGAAAGACAGTAAATGTTAGTACATTTGAAGAATAAATAAATGCCCTTGAATAGGAGTTAAAGGAGCACAATACTAATTTTTCTCAAGTAGGACGCAATGAAGTGTATGATAGAGGTGTATGAATTATTATCTCTGCCTATTTGTATTCACCAAATTTTTCGAATTCCCTATGGTAACGTTTTTAGATCGTTTTACGACAGGTATGTGTGAACGATTCCTCTGAGTTTTCTAAAGTACATCGAATAGAATGCGAATGAAATAGAAAGTAGAATATACAGCATTGATTTGATAACTTTAAAATAATCGTTAAATTTGTTGCCATTAACATAAGCGAGAAGACTCAATTGTTCTCATGCCATCACATCGTACAGTGTGCTACTGTATACTGACAATACATTGCAAGAAGATCTTTTTCACCACATAGCCTCTTCAGACACTCTTTCCATGATATCTAGGACTTTATGATAGAAATCCTGGTATAGTTTCTTCCAAAAAGCTCCATAAAAATAGACAGTGTCTCTGCTAAAGTACCATCGCCAAGTGGACATGACCTGGGAGGAGGGAGCTTAAAAAATGTGTAGGCTACTATTATTGAAAGGCACAAAATACCTGTATGCTGTCCTAGTTTCGGATGAAATCTGATGAATCAATCAACATTGGTGTTTAAGAATCAATAAATTTCATTCAAAGTCAAGACAGAGAAAGGATGGCTTGGTGGAGTTCCTAGGTCAGATATGTTCTGAAATTGTTGTGAAAAGATGTGATATCACACTTAACAACATAATTACGCAAGGAAAATGACTGACCTTTTGAATAACAGTATATTATCACATGAAAAGAATTTCCATGCGATATTTGCATCTTTATCTTGATGGTTAGGAATATCTCTGAATGTCAGTGATGGACTGACGAATACTCGTGCTACACACCTTAAAGCATCGCTAACATTTTCGTATCTTTAAGAACTAAATGACAAATAATCATGCTGAAATAGAAAAGTAAATCATAAAAACGTTGAACAGCCTTGATTATGAACTACGGTGTTCAGGGGAAATGGTCAATTATTGAAAAATTCATTTTGAGTCTTATACCAATTAACTAATTGATTAACTATCGTTATGAGCATAACAGAGGGTACTATGGGATTGTTACTTGACAATCAGCTACCTGCGCTTTACATCACAACGAAACACGAGGCGAAAAATGTCGATTATCAGAAACAAAAGCTTCAATTATCAAGTTTACATAGAGTAGTTCAGTTGATAGAAGACAATGCACATGGGCTCATGTTTAGAGATTGATTTCAGCAACTTCTGTGTGAGTGCATTGCAGCGCAATTCCAACCCGATTTTACGAATTATATGGCTATCTGATACATAACTAACAAAACACTCTGATTAGTTTTCTTTTCTGACTGTTCGATGTCGAGTTTACACCAACCCAACTCTACACCACTACAGTCTCAAAAGTCTGTTAATCTGAAAGTGATGCATCCTACTATCTTGATTAATCCAAAAACTTCTAGACATTCGCGGGGCTACATATGGCTATGTTATATCCTTAAAACTTAGAAGAATGGAATTTCATTTGCTCCTACTCAAACTTTATTTTCCGATCAGTTGATTTTTTTATCCAAAAACGTTTTACCAATTTCTGAGGAAAAATACAATTTCAGTTGTTAGCCATGCACGACTTATCACACGATTATATCATCGAAACCATTAACTTACTGTTTAAATGATCGATAATGACCTTAATTGATGATAAAGTCATAATATTAATGATTGTTTTAGCAATAAGTTTAATTCACAATCATTTTATGCGCGTCATTGACTATACATTTCTATTCAGACAATGAAGAACTACGGGACGGCTGGGAATGATGCAATGGTAGGTTGCTTTGAATGAGCACGAGTTTGCCCATGAATGTTACAACATTGCGACCTACAGAGTGTCATAGTTTCGTCGTCCAAGACTCCAGATTTCTGCAGGGACATCCGTAGTAGAGTAGTTCATAGTAGTTCATAGTAGAGTAGTTCATACCTCTATTTCGCTGATCCCGTGCCTTCATATCTCTATATGCGCACTGCTTCACATGAAATTCTTGGAATTGAATAATCGTACATGTAGCAAAATTTCCCTATAATATTATAGAACACCTCCTCTTCAGGTAAACACGCATGAACATGTTGAACGATCTACAGTATTGGCCAGAATGGATGACTCAGTTAATCAATTTGTATTGTTTTCTATTGTGGTTGAATCTGCAGACACCCTGACCTCTCTGCGGAGATGTTTTTGTAACAACTGTCTTGTAGGACTATCTGCATGATAACTGAGCTGTCATGGCTTAGTATTACATGTGCATGTGGTTGTCGGCTTGAAGTCACACAGACCACGAAAATTCGGGCTATCCAAAAAAGATAAATGCTGAAAAAAATTTGCGATTCTGCCGATGGAAATTGGAATACTACGAACAGGTTCCGGTTACGATCTTGTAGAAAACCAAATGACGCAGTCTAACCCATTTTATGTGACACGCTTGAAAACCACCAATGTATCTCGATACATGGTCTCAACTGTGAAAAGACCTGCGGCAATTTTTTGCTGTTGAAAAACTATGGATTATTGTTTTTGACCGAAGGTACAAGCATGAAAGCTGCATGCCAAGAAATTCTGAAAATGAAAGTACTGCCATTCATAGCTATCTAAGCAGTGCTTTTCACTCACAACATGATGTCGTCCTTGAAATTGGAAGCAATATGGCTCTGCAGTTCGAGTGTTGATGCCTTGGGTCCATTATCAAACATTCACCAGAACTCAATCCTATTGAAAATTGATCGTTATTGCTGAAGCAAGCCTACGAAGCCTGACATCTTTACATACGAAACCAGACATCTTTAATGGAATTGAAGAAAGCTATCACGGCAGTGTGGACGAAGTTGATAAATGGAATTTTATGCAAAAAGTTAAAATTCCTCAATGCCTGACAGCATTTGTGAGGTAATTCAGAAATAGGGATGCACTCCAAGTACTGACCGGTGGTCAATCATGTAATATTTAGATAAATATATTACTTGGATTATTATTTGACTTCCATTTATAATTCACTTAATACGAAATTATGTGCAGTTACAAGCATCACAGTAAATTTATCAACAAAACCATAAAACACACATCTGAGCCTTCCATTCTGGCCAATACTGTGCATAATTATATTTTTGAGACATAGCGCCCAAATAATAATGTACTTTTCAACTGATGGTTTTACGGCACAAAGTGATTGGTAATGTCAACTATTTACTGTCACTACTAATTACTGAATTACTGTTACTACTATTTATGTTACTACTAAATATCTACATCTGAAAATGAACGCATAAAAGGAATATGAAATAGCTTGTAAAGTCAACCATCAAAAGTAAATTTTTATGAAGTTTTGGCCTTCGACAATGAAGCGCAATTTGATGGGGTCATCCGTAATATTTTCTGACTTTTTCCTGCTCACATTGTGTTACTAGTTTCTTTCTGCCTTAACATGAAGTCAGCTTCAGATTCACCATCGTTTGGCAGCATCAACAAAAACCTCGCTCAATCTGCGATTAGCAGTATCTTCCTTGGCTCGATATATTAAATTATTTTCTGTTTGATATCAGAAAAGAGTTGCTTTCAGTATCTTTTACGGTCACTATCAATATAATTTTGACCATTGACTTCAGGCCACATCACTCCAAAAATCTATCTGTCTTTAAAGAAGTTCCAGAAGACTCAATTTATCTATTACGCCAATAAAACGGCCAAGAGCCTCAGAAGAAGTAATTCTTCAGTGTCATCCAGACACGAAGCTTGATTAGATTTGCCACCTGACGTCATCATCCTATTTTCTTCTCTGAGAGACTTCATGGCTGATCATTCATAAACATGATAAATACTAATGACATAAATGCCATGCCTCTAACCATGGAGTTGGGATCTGTAGGCATGTATCAACTTAAAAATATGTCATCAGATTGCGTAAATTTTATAATTTTTTATATTTTTATATGAAAATATCTAGTTCTTACTGATTCTATGTTCCTGATGTCTAAAAATTGATCAACTTAAATATACATGGATTTTTGGAAATCACTCCTGCGCTTACATGCTATCTGTGTAAAATCTGAGACTTTAATTTTCAAGTAGCATGAAGCTGATTGAATATCAAGTAGAATAAAAATTAAATATTTAAACTTCTAAATTTAAAGGAAATTAAGTTGATCAAGGAAATTTCATGAAAAGTATTGTAATTTAAGTTTTCATGCAAAAAATTGAAAACTTGTCCTACTTCTTGGCTAAATTGAGTTTGTAATTTCTTTCGACATATACAACCCACTTTGGGAAGGTGGTTCAAGCAAATGAGCTGTTTTTTTAAAGACTGGTCATGTCGTCTACAACAAAAGCATGTGGCTGTCTGTTTGACAGACACTAATGGCAAGAATTTGATTCTTAACGCCATAACAGGATATTTGTTTGCGAATCGAAAAATATCGATAATATAATCGACCGATCAGCGATTACGAATAGCGATTGCGAAACTTTGGTGCGATCAGATATTATCTATTATCTGTCTTGATCCAATTTTTATGAAAAAAGGCTTTGAATTTTCCGAAACGATTTTAGAACTAAACATTTAACTAAGTTTGCTATTTATTCCTCGTATATAGCATGGAAACCATTATCGAAACTTGTGATATCAAAGTCTACCTTGGAAATTGCCAGTAAATGTGTTGTAAGCTTGTACCGCTACTATCAATTGTGAAAGATAAACGACATCTTAATCGGTACAAATTTTTTGTAATCTATTACCTGCATCAGTTTGCGGAAGGAATTTCAAATTGCGATTAAATAAAAGTATTCTTCCAATTAAGTCAGATTAAAGAATTGTGTGAAAAATAAATTAGCACAAATCGTCCACATCTGAATCAAAACATAAAAAAATGCACAATTCTGAGTAATATATTCATCCTGAGGTCACACAAACAAATTTAAGGGGTAACACCTACAGACATATTTTTTTATGTAGAAAGCATTGTGTCAACCAATAAATACTTCAAGAAAAATGGTGAAAGAATTACATTACATCGAATGATTATAAATGGACACAAATTCAGTTTGTTTTCGAATTTCCGCGAACCTATCGAGACCTAAAACCATGATTTCATGCGAAAAATCTACACAACTCAAAATTATGTAAAAATGTGAATTGGAGATAAAAACATTCGTGTTTACTGTTACGGTGATGTTCTCTTTATCAGTTCGCTATCCATCTTGTCTTCCCAATAGATCAATCAAGTAGACTCACTTTTCAAATGGAATAATGAACTGTCGGCAAATCCAGGTTTAGTGACACCGCCAAAGGAAGAATGCCATTCAGCAACTGATTGGATTACCTAGTCATTTTCTCTGTAACAAATCCCTATCAGTACAACACTGTCGATGTTTTTCAACTGTTTGAGAACATTTCAACAGACGTACTATTATATTTCACTTTCATCTTATTGATGCCAGCTTCATATCATCAGCATCAACTCTCCCGGTAGACGCCATGAATAAGTGCACCTGAGTCGCATGCTTGTCCTGGATGTAACTTAGCGAGTAAAGGACGTTTTCATGAAATTATTCGTTCTTAAATTTCGATTAATCCGAGATTTGAAATAATGTTTCATTGAAGCATGAATTCCGTCATTTTTTGTAACATTAGCACATTTCGATACATCAATGTGTAGATGGAAATGCAGGTCTGTTGTCGAGCGGGCCTGAATTATTGCTATTATCTTTCAGATGCGCAGGTAATTTTGGAAAAGTCGGTATCATAACATCTTAATTTCCAATCTAGCTGTTACTCTGTAATTATAACAATTTTGTAAATTTATATTTTACAGGTATTTACTGTAAACTTGATGAGAGTCAAAATTTATATAAAAATCTTAATTGAATTGTACAGCAGCAACATGTTTCTTTGTCATCATCACATGAACCGTGCGCTAAATGAAAGGTGAAATTTGAATGTCTGTGTATAATTTTTACTTATCATTGTTTGACGGATGAATTGTAGAACCCATCAACTAAAAATGTTTTCTTCGTTCAAAATGAAGTTTTAAATGATTTTACTACAAACTATCACTAGAGCTGTGAGACTAGGGGTGAATAGTGCAACACTCGAATGTCATCGTATGTGTCACTTCCCGTTGAATTTTCAAAGGTCCGCTTCTCAGTGCCATATTTACCGGACATAAGTAATGATAATTACAAGTAATAAAATCTTTTGCTTAAAGCCTTAGATGTAGCAATAAATAAAGATCAAGTTGCTTTTTCTTTTATGCTCCAAAGTACAGGCATTGTCCGTGTTTACATTACTTTGCCTTGTGTCTTGAAGGGTCCGCTTCCCACTGCTATTACAATCTGGCACAATAAGAATGATCGCAGGAATGATATTTTAACGTAATAAAATATTGAAAGTGGTGTTGCATTAAGGTCCAGCTGCTCTTTCTTTTATGCTCGTAAGTATAAATCACTACCATGCTGGTATACGCTACTTCCCGGTGCGCTAGAATAGGCCATTTCAAAATTCAGAAATCAAAACGTGTGCTTGTTAAATTCAATTAATATGCTCTTTAAATTAATTCAACCCATATACATTACAAATATGATATAAGTTGAAATGATGGAGATTTAGGAAAAAATTGAAACTCTTTGGTCCGCGCATGTTACTGATATGTTTGAAGTTTAAGATTAATAAAAGAATGAATAAGAAAGATAACTAAAGAATGAGTTATAAAATATAATAGCAAATTGATGTGGCTACCAAAAGCAAAAGATCAATTTCAATTTAAGTTTCGTATATTAAATCAAGAAATGGCAGCCCACTCGACTCGAATTTTGGAGTACTCGTAGGGTCGGGTCCTAATATGAATCCTTTCTTTAAGAATTTATGATTTCCTCAAATGCTACTCCATCAAGTTGTCTTTTTTTCCTTTATAAGAACATCAAGAAACCTCTCTTCAAGTCATTGGTTAATATAGAGAATAATAGACGATGTACTGTATTGATTCAGAGAAATAAATACATGTATTAATGACAGGATTCAGAATCTGATTACCAGAAATACTGGGATTATGAATTATGGAAAATCTTTTGTTTACCATTTGCCAACCGATTAAAGTGGAGGTAATGGAGATGAAAAGAATCTATTGAATGAGTTCCTATTCAAATTTCTGTTGAACAAATAATAACAACCTATCGGTGCGTAAAAATAATTTCAATGCACTTTTACCTTTCCTAACTAAATAGAACTTTCCAGAGTACATTGACTGATAATTTCATTGTTGCTTAAAAGATTTTACAATTTTAACACATGTAATTGCTCCATAGTCCTAAAACTCAAACAAAATGTCACAAAAGCCAAATTTTAAAATTCAGCTTGATTTTTCCTACATAACGACACAATCTGCATACCAAGGCAAGTCGAAGAAGAGACTGCACTTTTGATTTTGAAAATCGATTGATTTGGCAAATATTGAGGGTGACAGCAAGGTCTGGGGGTAATTTAACACCGGAGAATCTTTGAGAGACAAATTACTTTGCGGAATAAATTTATCTTATCTTGTCTTAACCCTTGCATTATGACCCCTCGGTTTTTTATGTCACGCCGGTAAGATTATTCAAACGCCGAAAAATTGCTTGGAGGTCTCCTTCAGCGACTTTTCTTATCTTTGTGTTGGCTTATTGCAGTCTGCGAGCTGCATTTGCAGCTCATCTATAATTCACTGATGGCCTCGTTTCCATGGCGCGCTATATCTAGTTTCAAGAAATTATAGCTAAAAAATTCAGAATTTGTCCGAGGAAAATCCACGACAAGATAGCATCGGTTTATCGATTGAAGCAATCATATTCTTTACGTTGCATAGTAAAAAGTGGCGGCTTTAACGAAGGAATGTACACGTGTGAAGTAAGCGAAACCACTTTTATCTTAAAACTCAAATCTCTCAAACACGACTGTGAATTTGTGGTATAGATTTGTGATCAGGAGGCTGAAATTGACAAAGTGAAAGCTGTTTTGAATAGAATCATGTAGTAAAAAATGGCTCCGTTGGGTAGTTCCGTTAACTTCACACAAGCACATTCATGAATATCTTGCGATATAAACCGTTTTTAACTGCATTGTTGTGAAAAATGAGGCACACATCTGTGATCAGCACAACCAAGGTGGTGGCAAAATAAAATTGATTTACTGCGCCTATCAGGGAAACTGAGCAGTTCGTTCCGCTACCTTCACAACGGAACCACTTTTATCTGTAAACTTGAATTTCTCAAACACGACTGCGAATTTGTTGAATCTGAGCCCAGATTCGTGATTAGGTAGTTGTTTCGAATAGAATCGCTGTAACAAATAATGGTTCCGGTGGGTGTCTCCGCCAACTTCACACAGATGGAATTTATGGTATAATCAATGATATTTGATTTTCTATATGAAAACTCGGGCCACAAGACATTTGTGGTTTCAGGTAAAGCAGGGGTAGAAGTCATTGTGACTGCAGTCCGATTTAACTCTGACAATCAAGAGGTAGATTCGCAGAAGATTATATCAAAAATGTGCACTACTGAACCCATTCACCCGTTTAACATCAAGGCAAATACTGTTTACAAATTTATATGCTCAATACCGACATGATATGACCAACAAGCCTCGAACTTAATCAATCTTTTCTATATTTTGGACCGCCCTCAATTTTTGATATTACAGAATTATTTTTGACAACCACGTATGTCATGTACTTCTTATTATTTCAGGACTTTCGCAATTAGGACTGCGTTCATAATGACGAATCAATGTCGGTCATTCAATTATCCTTCCTGTCATGTTCCAATGGATACACTGATCCTTCGTCGAAACATGCATTTAGTTTATCCAAAATTGTTTCTGCTTCATCGAGTTGATTTACAGCTTAAATCAATGATTCATGCACACGAATAAAGCCAAATCGGAGTGAATAACTGTGGTCGTAAAAATTCATGCTGTAGATTTCTTTTCTTTAGGCCGCAAGAAATATTGAGTATCCGTATCAGTCTGCAATGATTTCCTGAACAACTATGAAGCTTGAAAGGAAGTGATAATTTTCATTGAAGAAACAAGACCCTTTAACCTTTTGGTATATGAAAAATAGCACGAGTTGCAAAAAACCATATGCAACATGCGTATTAACAGCATGCGTGTAAAATGAACAGTTCTCATAAGCAAATGAGCTGGTGAGTGAGCCTTGACGTCAACATTAATGTAAGATGAGAAAACCAAAATTATTGCACAATAGTGGTCTGATAATATCATAAATTAAGACATGCATGTACAAAGTCAAATGATGCAGCTACAGAAAAAATAAACAGATAAATAAATGAAGGGGAGAAAATAAACTTGTACTTACTTACTTACTTGAGACAAAATGAGAAAATAAAGACAAAATAAAGGGAAGGAAAAATGAAATGGAATAAATAAAGATAAAACAGTAAACACAGAATTTTTTAAAAAATGTAAAATGGGAAGAAAAGAAATTTAAAAATTCAACATAAATTTACATAAAGAAGAATAAGACTTTTTAAATGTCCCTTTTGAATACACAGATCTGGTCTAAAGCGCAAAATACAAATGGCTTCAACAGCACGTAAAAGAGAGGTATTACTACACGCAAATAGGACGGAGAAGTTCAGTGGAGCAACTCTAGGGTCGCTATCACACATCTGCAAATGTCATCTTAAGACACTGTCAGGAATTCGGGTAGAGCGAGGAGGACACTTGTTGGGATGTTGTAACCACCGCGGACAACAATGCCTCCGGACTTTTAGGTTTTACAAGATACTTCTCTAGGGATTGATCCGGATATCCATTGCAAGTCAAAGTCTCGGATCTTCTTCGATTCCGTCTCGATTGCGTCATCAGAACATAACCGGTACGCTCGCGAAACCAAATTCTTTACGAGATTCACTTTGTAGACGAAGGGCACGAAACTGTGAAGCTTATATACAAGCCCGACCACATTTCTTTTCTAAAAATTGACTTTTTGATATAGCTTGAATTTATCCTGGATACCAGAACATCAAGGAATGGAAGACTGTCATTGCTCTCGGATTCACAAGTGAAACGCAGGTCACTGTTGCCGTTGAATAAATTCATTAACGCTGAGACATCAATGTACTGAGGAACCAGAATGAATGTATCATCAACGTAAAATGTACACATCCGTTCAATAGCGTCGTAAAAAGACTCCTCAAGATGACCCATGTAGACCTCAGCGAAGAGACGACCAAGACAACTGGCCATGGCAACTCCTTCTTTTTGGCGGCATAATTTTCCATTAAAAAGAAATTGTACATTTACAGTACAAAGCTCAAGGAGGAGGCGCAGTTCCTTCTTCTATCGCTTCAAATGTGAGTGTGGATGCACTTACCTCGGAAGAACAGGCCGATCCATAGCCAAAAGAATCGCAGATGCACGAACTGTGGTGGTTGCAGCATCCCAACAAGTGTCCTCCAACAACTGTCTTCGCTCTACCCGAATTCCTGACAGTGTCTTAAGATGACATTTGCAGGTGTGTGATAGTGACCCTAGAGTTCCTCCACTGAACTTCTCCGTCCTATATGTGTGTAGTAACATCTCTATTTCACGTGCCGTTACCCTTTAGACCAGATCTGTGTATTCAAAAGGAACATTCAAAAAATCTTATTCTTCCGTGGAAAATTTTGTGGAAAATTTTATCTTGCCTTTTGATTTTTTTCTTTTCATGTTACATTTTTTCAAAATTCTGTTTTTATCTTTATTTATTCCATTTCATTTTCCCTCCTTTTATTTTCATTTTGTCTTCATTTTCTTCCCGTCTTTTAATTATCTGTTTATTTTTTCTGTAGCTGTATCATTTGACTTTGCACATGCATATCTTAATTTATGATATTATCAGACCACTATTGTGCAATCATGTTGGCTAGTTGATGTCACGCTCACTCGCCCGCTGGTTTGCTTATGAGAAGTTTTCATATTATACACAGTCTGTTGCCAAATGATGTGATCCATCGTTCATGTATTGCCTTGACAAGAATGAACGAAAGGCCTCGGCAGCTCGTACTATTTTTCATATACCAAATGATCATTTTCAAGATAAATTTTGAATATTATCTTGCTATAATCTTTTGCTGTAAATATTCAATCAAATATCTCAAGACCTCAAGAAATTACCGACATCGAGTAGAGCACAAATGAAACAAAGCAGATTAATAAACGTAAGTAACAGTTGTTGTTATTCGGTCTTTGTAAATGGGCGTGAATTTTCTAGTATTGGCTCATTTTATCGGGAATATTCTGGTACAGGTTCAATCTGGACCACACATTTTATTCTGCTTGGTCTTAACTTCATGATATATGACAAATTAATGTTTTCATGACTGCTTCTTCCTAATGTCTGATATTTTGAATGTATAGAATTGACAACCTAGAGTTTTGTCATGAGCTTTTTGCAGCCCGAATAACTAGGCGAGGGACTTCTTTGGCACAGAAGGAGGCAAGCATAGTATGACGATAACATCATCATCAAGCATGGAACTGTTCACCTAACTTCTTTACTAAGTAAATGTCTAGTAAACCATTTCCTGCACTGGTACTGAAGGGGTAGCCCTGTTTCTGTGACTATGCGTTGATCGGTCAGTGACTGACACATCTCTCGTCTCAATGATTATAGCAAACAACAAATCATGACGGTATCTGCTTTTGATTCGCATGAATCGTGCCTATGTCTGTAAGCAGGGGCTATCAAAAATTAATTGCAATTAATTTTGGTCAAGCAAACACTTAATTTCAATTGCAACAGGAAGCAATGCATTAATTGAACTATAGAGCTGTGCCAATCAATTAACTGCAATTTATTGGGATCATCAATCAATTAATTACAATTAGTTGTCATTGCCGTTTGAATAGGCTAATTCTTGATTTTGAATTTCTTACTCTGATATTTCACTTAAAAGAATTAGGCTACACATGGGCGAACATATCACAAGTCGCATAATAGCTTATTGTCAATTTGGATAGTAACTTGTGTACACCAATTACATGAAATACATAAAGCTATATTCTTGGTTGGATGTGATTATAGATGAATTTTATTACAGATGAAGTTCATGCATCATACTTACAGTGACTGTCAATTATTGCAATAAGTTAATGAATAATCACACGTGCCTATAACAAAACATACAAGAGTTTCCAAAGTTTTCATAAAAACATTGTAACACGGAAATACTAAATTCGTTATATTCGAAATTGTTCCTGATTAGAATGCTGAAAGCGATTAGTTTGTGAATAAGACATTTTTGTGAGCTTAATGTCTAAATAAATAGCTGTAGGTGAGATGTTTTTCCTTTGATGGTGAGTGGTGATGGTATTGCAAGTAAAGCAATCAATTGATTTGATAGCAACAAACAATTAATTGCAATTGAATTTTGATAACCCCTGTCTGTAAGAAGTCAACAGAGTCCTATTGCATGGGAGTGCATGACTAGTCGATTCTCTCAGAGGAACTGATGGATTGCATGCAGGTATGACAGATGAAAGAATGTACTTGTGAGCATCACTAAATTCTGCTACATTCTCTTCACTAGTGGCATTCGAAGATGTTAAATGTATGACTCCTATGTGAGGTGCAAATTCTCATATAATCTAGCATCGAATTCATATTTTTATTGTCAGACATTTGTAACTTTGTCCGTTATCTATCATCGGGTATTCAGTCCTTTGACTACTAAACACTTCTGGGAGTGACTTTTGATTTCAAAATGAATTGGTTGATGCACGTCGACTAGGTCGTCGGGTTGCCCTCTAGAAACTGAAGACACCATGAGCCTAGTTTCTCCTCTAACGATCTACAAATCCATATTAAGATCCATTATGGAATATTTCTCGCCCTTTTTTATCGGCAGGTCAGAGGAAAGCTTACAAGATTTTGAGTATGAGTGGAAAAACTGTGGAATGCGTGACTTCGATACTCTATATCATGTAGACGGGATATGGCTTCGATGAAGCAGTTCCAATAATTCACGTGCTCAGACCATCAGAATGGTAGCCGGACCAGATTTTCAACCTCGACCAGTGATTTTCAATTTCATGGACCTCCTCATTTTACAGTTGCAAATCATGATTGAATAGTCGATCGTCATATTCCAAGATTCATTCAAGATGCTTTCCTGTCAAGAAATAAGCACATACGTATTTATGAGCTCACATACAATGTACAGCGATTAACTAAATACAATTTTTGATGAATGTACATGTAGGTATGTGTAAGGTCTAAGTCACAGAAATAGATTGTTTTTCTGAAGTTGCCTAGAATGGAAATCGACTCGGTCGCGGCACAGCCGGCGGAAATAAGCTGGAGCATGAATCACCGATGAAAAAAGCTTCGAATTACACAAGTAACTGATCCTAACCGAATGATGCTGTCATTGACAAGTGTATCTACGGGAAAATGCGTGCGATTTTTGTACCACTATCGTGCATTTCTTGAAGTCTAATCTAGAGGCTTCATTGTTATCGAGTTCTATGATGTAGGTATTCATTCATTGGTCGAAATATGCAAGCGCGAGATTATTCTCAAAAAGTGACTCACTTCCACAAAGGGAATGGCTGTGTAATCTATACCTTATTGAATTTTATTGGCTGAACAAGGCGTACGGGTTATAAGTTTTTAGAAAAATTATAGAGTCTTCTTTGTAAACTCGTTGCTGTGATTGACATTGTGCTAATTATGACTGATTCACTTCAGCGTTCGTATGCTATTTATGCCCATTACTCACGTGTTCAGAGTCAGCTACATATATCCTGTCTAGGATTTTCTTGAAATGCATTTGCCAAGTACAGGGCTAGACAAAAACCACATTACAAATTTGAATTGAAAATCCTATGTCTATTATAATCACAATAACAGAACGAATAAACCTGATGACAGGACGAATGACTGATTTGTGTCAGTAATTTGTTTAAATCCAATGACCACTTTTTCTTTTCGTTTGGAAGGATTAATGATTCCTTATATTTCTGTCATTGTGCCTGTGGTCAAAATAGAGATTCATTTTGATCTTTCACAACACACAGAACATTTAGCGCAGCGTATTTTTGACTAACCCTATATTATTATCAAGAAAGGCAAAAACTAAACCGCATGTCATCTGGTGTGTACGGAGATTGGCGAATCATCGTAACTCGATGGGAAAATCGGAAACTTCATTTTTTACATGAGGGTGGGCATTATCATGTTGTCAGTGAAGGGCCTTCCGTAACACTGGACAAGAAAGCAAGCGTCTCTATTGTATCCGGTAGATCGCACAAACTCCATGCAGAACTTCCATGGTCTTCTCGCTCGGAAAAGCTGTCACACTGAAACGTTTGTTTGCGGCTAGAGCAATCATCACTTAAGCCTTCTTCGGCTTGAATCGGGAGGCCGTCGCCTGAGGTGGTACAGAATGTCAGGTTTTCCAAACTCCAAACTGGTCGTTAGTCGAGTGTGCTTGCTTTTCAAAGCGGATCCATGCTTCACCCTTCACTGAGTGGAAGTCGCAACGATCTTCAACAAGATCCGACCGAACATGAAGGAGACAAATTGCACAATCATGGAGACACACTATTTACAGCCTTTTTTAAATGTATACAGGCTACATGTAGAAGGAAAAAAGTCCGTCTGTTCAACGCATCTGATCAAATGAAGACGGTTAAAGTGTGCATCTTGCTGATCATCAACCTTACAACAAAATGCTTTATAATTGGTTGCATACATGTAGATCTGATGCAATGTTTGAACGTAATGCATAATTTCATACTGTGTTCTCCGAAAAAACGCGGAATATTGAAATGCATCCAATCCAATTCTGACAAATCCTCATTGTGTGTAATCGTATAGAACTGCAGGAACATTTTCTCAAAAAATGCTGTCTCACATTTTCTCACCTGTGTTATCCTGTTTCTCACGCTTTCTCACATGCGGACCATCCCTGGTATTAGTAATACTACGAATACCAGTTGAAAATTCAGAAGTGGATTATTAGGAATCAGTATTTCCATATAACACAATAATATTTTGAATTCTGACTATCACCGGTTACCGTGAATCACCCTGTATATAGGCCAGAAAATTAAATATCATATCTCAATTATTTGCTGCAACACTTTTCGAAATTTATTTGTTTCAATTTTTTGTGTGAGGAATATCATAATTCAAGTTAAATGTCAACTGGACTATTTCTGTAACAATTCCAAACCTCTCAACAAGTCTCTGACATTTTGGACAACAGAAATATCAGATATGATACATCTTTACGAAAATTTCTCTTGTCGAATTAATAATTCACAACAACGAAAAGAAGCGAGACGATGCTGACTCTGACCTGCATAAAGTCAGCCATAATCAGATTTGTCATGTAATACGGAGAACTTCAAATCATGAAACACTTACTCGAATTTTTCTCATTGCTCCAACAATCTCTGATCGATTATTCGGTCGAGGGACTTCGAGTTTGCCGACCAGCTATAAAGGAAAAAAATGCCGACTGATATTTGAATCCAAGACCTCAGGAGAATATGTGAAAATTGCGACTATGACATGAAATATCTCGCACAAAATATTCACAGATGGAGACAAATCCTCTTGACAGAGATATTATCTATGAATACTTTTGTAAATGGGATTATTTACAATCAGATTGCAAAAAGAGATATCATCAATCCAGACGAGATGAAATATATCAATCCTATCATAGTTCATAGCGATGCGGAGATGATAGAAAGCCACTGCAGGCAAATTGTAAATCTGTCAACAGATTAAACGTGCGTGTGTGTGTATGTGTGCGTATGAGGAAGGCAGGAAAATACTGCATAAAGAACGGATAAAATCTTGAGGGATTTCGAGATTTTGATTTCATTTTTCATTGACCCCGGCTTGGCCCTCACTTCCTTCACGGACTTCACTCCTACTCATAGAAATAAACTGTTTATCTGAAGTTCGCTAGAATGGAAATTGACTCAAGGTCGCGGCACATCGGAGGGAACTAAGTTGGGGCATGAAGAACCAATTAAAAAATTCGATTTACTCATGTGACTGATTCTAACCCAATGATACAAACGTTGGCAGGTGCATCTAAGTGAAAATGCGTGCGATTTATGTGCCGTTATTGTGCATTGCATGAAGCTTTATTTCCATTCTAGAGGTATTATTGTTGTCAATTTCTATGCTCCTACTAGACGGAGATGCAATGGCAGCGGAGATGGGTGCTTCGAAATCTCAAAATTCGGAAAACATTAGCTATCAGGTATTTACTTTTTAGTTCATCTTGTCCCTAGCTCTCCCATCGCAAGAACCCATACCTACAAGCCTGGGTTAGTAATCCATAATGAACCTCAAGTGGAAATGCAAGTGGAAATGGTACCTCCTCAAGTGGAAATGCTTGAGCCCTGGAACCTCAGCGTTTGATGGAGAATACGAGACCTTCGTCAAATGAGCTATCCTACCACAAAATCAGAGAATATGACTAGTAAAAGTCATCTTTCAATTCAATAGATTATACATAGCAAACTGCATGTTACATTGATGATTGAGTACGTCATAAATAGCTATGAAAAACCATTAAGATAGTGGGTATTGATTAAACATAAAAAGTGGTGTGCTAGTAATTTATAATATATGTAAGTAACAACGGTTCTCAATTTTAAGATATTCATCTAGATTTTGAGTTGATTCGGTGTACGCTTTGTCAAAAAACAACGATGACATTTTGAGAGTTGGGAAATGATTAGCGAGAGCGTAGGAGAAAGCAAATATAAAAGGGAGTCACTGTGTTTGTGATAATGACAGGATGTCAAAGTCTGTCTGACGTCTTGCATACTGTTTGCAACAAATATATAAAATGTACTGATCAAATCAAGTGTTCAGTTTATAACTGCAAATTCTAATGCAGAAATCATCGGAATAATGATGAACCTTAATTATATGATTAAACTCAATAATGCTCATGGTAAACAGTCATGCAGACAATCAGATCAGAGAAAGTCCGTTGTTTCGTTTTAGCATTGACTATTAAAGGAGCTAGACCAGAGGTCCCTAAACTGCGGTTGGACCCCGTCGCAAATGAACACTTGGAGCAATTCGAAGAGTTCGACTTCGATGAAGTCAAGCCGGTTCTGGTTCATGCACTGATTGCTGAGCTAGTTGTAGATAGCTACGACGTATATATCCCAGACAATGATAAATCATTGCAATATTGGGTCAGAAGCCGCTCCAAGTTGACGCTGAGGACATTCATGGGCTTCAAGAATGTCGGCAAACACAACATTTGGATGATTTACACAGCTCTTTGTACTGTGTCAAATATTTTTGCTTGATGATGCAGCACAAGTGAGAACAAACATAATGTAGAGATCCAATTTGTTCGAATTCAACTGTTTTTACGATTGTTACCGATTTGCTACCCAGATGATCTCAGGGTCTTTGTATGAATTAAGCAAGGTTGCTGTTATGACATTGGTAGTTACACCTATCTGTGTACGTACATTTCATTAAGTGTGGTTATTTCTGATTGAAAATAAAAAATGAAATAAGTACACCGGATAGTCCCACGAAGTGAAAAAGAAGAGCCGCTTCTTCACGCGACTGAAGATGCCTGCTCGGTGCTAGTAAAAGGCTTATGGATGCAATCATCGTTTTACTCCGTGAGACTATCCCGTGTACTTATTTTATTAAATTTTATTACAACCAACCTTCATGCAATAGCCGACCTCACATTTATATAAGTCCATGTTCACATGGAAATATACATGTACATGTAAACCTCAATTTTAATGGAAAGGTAAGACTTCAAAATTAGGGTTAAGTAGTTAGAGGTCATCGAACTCGTAAGATTTCACGGCTTGACGCAGTAAAATATCGAGAAAAAAATAATATATCCTGATAGGGGGAAAGGACGATGATGCCAGTTGAAAGTCTACATCACATTCATAATGAGGCGAATGATGCGGATTATTTAAGTGATCAGCAATTCTTTGAGAAAGATGCCAACTTAGCTACTAATTGGAAAGGAGAAAAATAAATATAAGAGAGAAATTTACACGTCATATCGGCACATTGATAGCTATCATCAATGAAAACATATTAGCAAAAACAGAAAATCTATCTGATTCTGCTGCATGCGTGTTTTTATGCTTTACATTAAAATCCATTTTATAACCACTTCGCTGAAGACATCTCGTCAGTTTATGAGATTTCCAGAATGTGATGCTTTCCATCAGAAATTCCTTAATTTTTCGTGAGAACTTGAATTTCCATTTACAGATGAAATTCCAAGCCAATATTTATTTTTCCGCATGAAATCAAATGCTCTCCCTTTTCTACGGAGACCTTGGCAAATTCCTTCATATACTTAACACAGGTTT
Organism: Prostheceraeus crozeri; assembly: GCA_907163375.1. Lineage (NCBI taxonomy): Eukaryota > Metazoa > Platyhelminthes > Polycladida > Euryleptidae > Prostheceraeus > Prostheceraeus crozeri. The sequence goes on along the minus strand of CAJQUW010002096.1, from coordinate 150,584 downwards.
AGACAGTATTTGAATAGCAGATTTTCAAATCACATATAAGTGACTTTGAATAATCAACGAAGTAAGTTAAAATTACAACGAAGCTAAGACATTGAAAATATACTTCATTCAACATACCTTCGCAAAATATCTGTTGATCAGTTTATCGCACAAAAGACAATTACATCATAAAAGCCGACGAGACAGAAAAACAACACTGATGAACAGAAATATTTTGGATTTCAGGAAACGGAATCCAGTACTAATTCATTGAATTGATTTGATATCTGTACATTCTGATATCAATGAGATACGACCGACTCGACGGCTACACCGAACCGAAAATTTGCCGGACCGGTGACCGGTTACATCTCTAATTCGGATACCATCCGCAGATTTTCAAAATGAATAGTAACCATTATTATTATCTGCATATATTCCAAACTGTTCAGAATACATGCGAAGCAAGCCTGTTTTCATATACATGTAATGTCATTACATGCATCCTCTTCCATTTTCGCAATTGCACTGATACTGTGAGCATAATAGCTTTGAATGCATAGATACAGCATTTGATAGTAGTCCTCGATTAGATGATGTTAAAATGATATTCAAAAGATAACCCGGAGACAACTACATACAATGGACTCCTGAGACACGATGTTGTTGAAACTCGTCAAAACACATCAAGCAGACAAATATTCAAAACATTGAAAAAAAGCAATAAAGGCAATAAATAAATTTTCTCTTTTATTTATTTAGTATTAACTCTTTCATTGCCAATTACGTAGCGTACCTAGCGTTGCTCCACAATCCATTCTTAAAGTCCTTCGTAACTACATTGTGATGAAGAATGAGCTACATTCGAACCCGCATTTAAGCCAGACTGGCGGGTATGAAAACGGCATTTAAGCTAAAGATCGGGCTTGAAAATAACCCACAACATCTAAACAGTAATGGGAATTACCGCATGACACACTCAACCCTATTCTACCCGAGGGGGCTCCTATACAACAGCTGCGACTCAAATGTTTTGTGAATTTCAGTTGACAAAGCATTTTTGACAACCGATTCAGATTTTGTCAAATTTGGTTCATGGAAACATTAAAAGTTTGACTTTTACTCAATAGTACTTTTTAAAAATCTGAAATTTTTGTAGATTTCTTGTAAAATTATGCTATCAATGCAAAATCAATTTAAATCACTTATAGACCATAAACAAAGCATAAAAGCGTAAGTTAAGTATTATAAAAGCGTAAGCGTTAAGTTATGATCAATATGTTCATTCATCCTGAAGTGCATCTATGAAATTAGTATATGTACTATAATAGCACTGAGGGAATGGGCATTGAATACTACTCACAATAATTTTGTAAGTAATATTGTCTGCTGTATTCTACAAAAAGTGGATCCCAAGCACAATATGGACAGGTTATCATACCTCACAATATTTTGATGCGTTTGTTTAAGTAGATGTGCAGCTACTGCATTTTTTCTGCATAATATAAGACTGAGAGAGTATCAGAATAATACAATTTACATATATTTTCAAAAATCTCTATTTAGATGTATTCAGCAGGGTTTACCAATACCATGAAATCGAACATGCTCCCAACATTGTCTTAAGACGTTTTCATGCGACAACTGATCGAAACATATCATTCATCAAAAGTGGTCTACTATCAATTTCCAGCAGATACTTAAGAATTAATTTATGAAGAAAGTGGAATTCATAGCAACAAGATGACAGAATTGGCAAAAATGGCAACACCAATAGAACGAGCATACGCCATTTGTATTGCGTAGCAATTCTGTGAACAATTGGATCATATGAACATCAAAATCAAGGGATGGCTCGAGAAGAACTATGGATTTAGGAGCTCAAAATTTACGGGGTAAAATAGATGGGGTTGAGACTTTTCAATATGCATTTACAATATTGTAACTCATTAAATTGAGGAAACAATTTATACTCGGATGAATCTATACTAAGATGAAAAGGATGAAGGGTAAGGTCATGTAGCGCTAACTATTTTGTTTGGCAATGAGAGATATAAATGAAGGCATGTGAAAAGACTCGCTCGGAATATTACATAGTAATGGATCAGCTGACAGAAGGCCGATCATCAGGTTCGCTAGAATTTCTTCGGATACCTCCGCCTTCATATCCAGAGCTAAAGGCATTTTCAATATCTTCAAGGATAGAGGTTACAAGGTTAATCCACTCGTATATTCTTGCATAAATCCTTCTTGAGAAATAAGTTTCTTGTTTGTGAGTTTGGTTGTTTTTCACCTCGCCAAATACAATGTACCATCCATCATTGGAATGTTTGGCTAACCACTTTTTTATATCTTTAATGTCTCATGCATCCTAATTTAAGTTGCAGCCAAGTTTTAGCTATGCTTCCTCAGGTTTGGAGAGACCTTCCTTATCGTTCACTCGATATGATCGGCCAGGCCCCGCTATGTGGTGCAGGTTGGAGGCTAGGGGCCGAAACCCTGCTCTATAATCCACATGATTCCTCCTGATAGCTCCGTGCATAGCGATCCTATTTTGGTTTCTTCTGCTTCTTGATTCTCATCATTTATAATTTTTGGTTAACTTCTCGTCATGCTTCATGCCGAGGTCTCATCTTTGGTTTATAGATATAAATAAAAATTGATTCATTTTCCGTCTCCTTGAAAGTCGGGTCGATTGCCCGTTGTAAGTATTGCGCATCCTACTTGCGCGGGTATGGATCTCTATGTTTTAAGCACTAATTTATATTGATGCGCACTGGACTTAGAGTAATCTAATTTATTACACGATTTTCCACTGGGAGAGTTGTTTTAATTTTGTTTTCTTCCGCTTCCTGGATTTTTCGAATTTTTAGCCGTGCCGTGATTTCAATAATTTTTAATGATTTTAAGTGTTCTGCATGTGGCGCAAAAGCCCGACTGGCTTGTCTTCAAATTGTAAAGACGGGTCTGAGGCCGATGTTGCGGTAAAAACCCAACCGTCGTCGGCCTGTCCCAAACCCTGACAGTCACTCAATGTATGCCTGAACTTCTATAACATATTTCTCATTAAAAGAACTATCACTGTATGACAGTGGTGAGCTACGAAAAGATTCAATTATCACAAAGTAATAAATAATGACATTTATCAGTGCAGTCTTTGTATAGATTTTGGGTAGAAATAAAGACTGAATAATATTTCTGAAGAACAGCAACATGCCCTTACACGATGCGGCATTTAATAGCAATCCATCGAATGATAGTGGATGTATTATGTAGACAGCTTAAAACCGCAAAACCTCGGCACGGTGACATCTAACTGCGTCGCGTCTAATTGAGCCGCATCTAACTGAGGCGCGGAATTTCTTGTCTATTAATGGCATCTCCCGCTGTTTCTTGCTGACAGGTGCCGCTGGTATACGCTTACGAACAATCGGTATTGAGCTTCATATAGAACATTAACATCAAAACAATTACCCCAATTCCCAAAACTACGAAAGAAGTTTTTGGGAAATGGATGCCACACGGCAGCAACCACAGTAGTCCCACGCTTCTATGTCACCATCTTCCAGCCTTTTTTTAAGTCGGTGTAGACGTGATGTCGCCCTGTCATACTTGTGCCGCTGTTTTTCTTTATTCAAAACCAACTGATGCAATGATTTCTGTTAAATATATCTGACACCTGATCTAGAATTACTGTCAAGCAATCGACTAATAATGGTCATTTTGCAGCATCAGTTTTCAACATTTCAAAATAGAAAATACTCATTTGACAGCTATCTTGACAGGTGATGAGGAGACCAATTTCCCGCTGTTTTTGACGGACGCGGTTTCGTGAGAAAGCGAATCTTTCGTTTAGAGGCATCTTGCTTACGGAATCAGAACAAAGACGCGACTCAGTCAGACGCGGCTCACTTAGATGCAGCCCTTCTGCACATAAGGTAAGCAAGTTATTATATATGCTATGAACTTTCTCCCCACGATTGTTGAGAAACTTAAAGTATGCCACATACCGTATATGTCGAGAATTTTCGCAAAAGGCAATCGAATTCGTGAGATGGTCGACCTATGTTAGAAAGCCAATTTGCATCGTAAAGAATATCGTAAGGCCTACCCTAATTTGAGTCGCCTTATACTTTGAATAAGACACTTAATTCATCAATATCACACGAAGCAAAAACCCCGTCACGACGAAGTTTGCCAAATATCACATTTCACATTTCAAAGTTTATGTGAATTCAGTGATAAACTTACGAGCTCTCACCCATTATGAAATGAGATTTCGAAATGTCGAGAATGCGTAAACGAATACTTTTCATATTTAGACATCAGTGAGCAACCAAGTTTATCTGACGGAAATGAATAAATATGTTTAGAAAGCATCGCCTCACTCTTCCTGGATTCACAGAGAGTAGATAAACATTAATGTTGATTGAAATTTAGCATTTAGCATTTTATAAAGCGTCTAGTCCTAGTGATAATCAAATAATTAAAAGAGAATGTTGAATCAGACTTGAAATGTCTGCAAATAAGCACATAAGCAAATGACTACTCGCAACAGCTGATGTAAATGGATTGTCAAGCGAAAAATGGCACCATGATATTTCATTAGATGTTTCAATAACGAATTTCAACCTTAGCAGGCTGTGTTAATCTTAACAGGCTTAACTGATTATAAAGCTGAATTTTAATTCATTGAATAAAGCAATGCTCGCAATAATTGGGGATTTTTTATCATGATTGATTGTTGAACACTTATGAGTCAAATCAATCAAATTCAACATCTTGGGTATCCATACTTGACAAATTTCATAACCGAAAAACAAAAATCCAATTTGGCTTATTAACTGATTTATAGCTTAGTTAAAAATTGTACAATCACTTTATCAAAGAGACTTAATACTCGAAAGAGCTAGCTGAAGCGTCGGATGTTCCAATAAGCTCTTTAGAGGTGTGCAGACGCAAAAATAAACTCAATCCGAACCAGCCTGACCCGAAAATCATCATCGAAGAAAAAAGTGTCATCAAATGTATTATGCCATAAAGTAAAGTTTTTTCATGTACATAAGTCCTACATTTAAACGTACATATAAGATTGGGCAGATTAATTTGTCAAAAAATGTAATACTCAAATATGTGTGCGTATTAATTTGCTAAATACTGAAATGCAAAAGGGCATCTTATTATGATAGTAGCCTACATAAGTCAACATTATTTTTTGAAGAATGAAAATTTAAATGCTGTTATCGTAATAAATAGTTTGTAATTATCGCAACAATAAATTTGTGGTCCAATCATCGGGGGAGATTCGAGTCGTCACAGCTACATATGAATGAGAATTGTGTTGTGCAGAAAATCGTTACCCTTTTTCAAAGGGTTATTGTTGGTTGCGGATGAACATGATGGGAGTCAGCGCCAGTTTATAACAGCACTTGCGTATTATAAATATAACGAAGTAAATTAGCTGTTGAAATTATTCCATCAGATTCTCCCATGGCATCGTCTCATTTTTGGCCTACGCACAGAATCAAATGTTCTGTGGGTCTACGTGCTTCAAAAATTTTGTATTTCAATTTTAACCCGAAAAGCTCCGAGTATTTCTCAACAAACGCGAACCCGACCCCGAACGCGATCGGGTTCGAGTCCCGACTGCACACCTCTACTGTACAGAAAATTTGAGACAGGATTTGAATTTGAAACCTTATAGACTACTATTCGCTCAATGTTGCTGCAACCGGACTTTGAAATACGATAACAATTACTTTACAGAATAGTTTATTTCAAAATGACTTATGAAAGGAGCATATTCAGTAGCAAATTACATTGATGGCTGCAAAAAAATGAAGAAGAAAGAAAAACCACAGACAGAAAGCATTCGGCAGTTAAGAAATCAGTTTTTAACAGGGTGTCTACAAAAAAATCTGAGACTCAATTTAACGTCTTATAGGATTTTAGGACAAAGCGGCTCAGCTTTGTCAATTGCGCTGTCCAACAAAGTTTTATATTGTTAAGGTTTTCGCCTGTGTAGCTTTTACAAAAAACAAATGTTGACATACAATGCGTCGCAAAAACATAAATCAAAAATAAATGGTTAAGTTAACAATTCCGTTGAAATGCAGATTCTCCTCAATCGATTTTATAAATTCCATTTTAAGAATATAAGATGCCACAACGAAATGAAGTGCGATTAAATGTGTTGAGTTGACATAGGTACATAGATCTTGTGACACATCAAAAGAGGTCTTTATCAAAAAATACAAAATGCAGGTATCGAAGACAAGTAAACGTGGCCAACTGAAAAATTGTGATCAAATTCAAGATTCATGTCTTATCTCTGTCATAGTTGAATATAGGGAAGATATGCCAAGGTCAAGCATAATTGTTCAGGCATGCACTTTCGTTACTCAGTTAAGTTACATGTTGAAACTAGGTGGGTCAGGTTCAGAAAAAGTGGGTTTTTGGCAGCAAAAGCAGTCAGACAAGTGCTGGAGATTATCTCATTGCACCAAATAAATTCCCTTCACTTACAAAACCTTGCTATAGAACATGTGACTGGAAATCCGAATGTGATTTCCAGTCAACATGAAACTATTAGGTTTCTCCAAGTCTGACTGAAAATGCTAGTGAATAATTGCTAAGATTGGGGCTGACATAAGCTTTTAGAAATGTATATTCTGCGATTTCCTAATGAATGTGCAACCTTCAAATCCTCAACCCTCAAACGGAGGAATTGTGTATGAAAACCACCCATCCATCAATGCAGGACCTAGTGGCATCTATATAAATGGTCTCTGGTCATGAAAACAGGACCTGACTACCTAAGATCCTCGATTCAGAAAGGTGAGTATCACTCTGCAGTGATCCAGATACCGACTAATTCCAGCTTACTAAGCCTTTGCTGTGATAGTCTACGGTATCGATAGATTTCGATTTTCATTTTCCAGGTTTTCCAAGGGATTTCCTGGGTAACAGCAATATTGTCCAGGGGTATTAAATTTTCTGTACAAATGACTGATAAATATCAAAAGTAGAGTACCTAATGGATTGACTACCCTTGTTTGGAACAACGGGCTAGATGTACTTGTTTTATGTTGAGGAAAGCCCATAATGGCTGATGTTGCCAATTTAGCCAGAAAAGACACCAAACTACAGGGTGTTTCAGAAATGCTGGGCACAACTTGATGAATCATAATTCCCATTTATGCAGCCATTCGAACGAGGTCCATTTGAATCTATAGAAGTAGGAGTCACACTATGTCTATGCAAAAGTGAGGGACTCCGCCTCCATTAGAATTCGCTGCTAATTTGCTCAGACAATCAGCAAATACGACTGTTCATAGTTTTGCATTTTATACCGCTGTTTTAGTTGATTTTGAGCTATGGTTATGTTAGATAGGCTATTCATTCCATAATCAATTTCAATACTTGAATTGAATACTTGACCTCAAATCACAGTAAGTTTACAAGCATACTCAATTTCTATGATTTCAAATGTTAATACACTGTTTTCCGGATAAATTCAAACTGATATTCGTTCACTGATATATCGATTTCTTCATTTTGCACTGTTAGTAAGCAAGAGTTTTAAAATACTCGCGTTATGGCTGAAGATGACAGACTTGAGCAGAAGATTAAGGCTGTACGTTTATATTCTCTTTCTCAAAATGCTGTTGAGGTTGAAAGACAACTTTTACGTCAATATGGAGAGAATGCAATCGATCGTAGAACGATTGGACGCATCAATAAACAGTTTGATAAAACTGGTAGTGTTCAACCGAAGAAACCTACCGGTAGACCACGGTCTATGACGACCGATGAAAACAAGGCAGTGTTGGTTGAGCTGCTTGTTGACAATGGTGCCGAGCCTATGTCAAGCCGGAAATTGTCAAATGCCTGTCATCTATGCCATTCGTCCACTTACAGACTTCTCAAGGAACTGAAGTGCAAGCCGTATATTCCACGCTTGATAAATGAATTGTCCGAAGACGACTTTGATCGCAGAGTTGAAACTTGCGACATCTTACTGGGTATGATGGATAGAGATCCCGAGTTCGCGAATAACATCTTATGGCCTGATGAAGCACAATTCAAACTTTCTGGAACAGTCAATCGACACAACTGTGTAATCTGGTCGACACGAAACCCTCAGTGCACTATTGAAAGTAATGGTCAGGCCCCAAATGGTATGGTGTGTCATTCGTTCGAGTGGAATAGTTGGTCCTGTATTCATCGATGGAAATCTCAACGGTGAGAAATATCTTGACTTGCTTCGTGAACATGTCTTCTCCATCAATGATGACAATATGTGGTTCATGCAAGTCAGGAGACACCTGGACCAGCACTTTAAAGAAAGATGGATTGGTCGTCGAGGTCATGTGGAGTGGGCCCCACGTTCTCCGGACCTTACACCTTGTGATTTTTTTATGGGGCTTCCTCGAAGATAGAGTTTTTGCACGTCGACCTAGGAGTCTTCCAGACTTAAGGAGCTTCATCATCGAAGAAGTTCACAACATAACTCCAGAACTGTGTCATAAAGTTTGCCAGTCCGTTTCTTCCCGATTTCGAGCGTGCATTGCCAAGGAAGGCCAACAGTTTGAACATGATCGATAACTTGTACTTTGACTATGCTCTCATTGTTTTCTTGTTAAATGTCTATTATTTGCTTATACAAGTATACCTTTATCAAAGAAAAAAGGCTTTTTCATTTCCCGATTTAGTGGTTAAAATGATAGTAGCCCTAATTATATAAGTTTACTAAGATCTGCAGGTGTACATGAATACATCGGCTATATAACATGTTTACATCAATATGAAGTTTTGCGACTGTCAGGGCACTTTTACGATGGTAAATATAGATAAAGATCATGATACAAAAATTTTTATGCAAAGTGCCCAGGATTTCTGAAACACCAAACTACAGATTGTTTCATAAAAAATGGATCACCCTTAAACATCGCCTTAACTTCAACTTTGTCTAACTCCGCCAAACTTGAACGAATTTCTCTGAAATTTGGAAGATATGTCAGTTGTGCTTACTAATTGTTGGAAATTTCAAGCATGAATATTGAGTTGTTTTCCTGTTATAGATAAAAAAGTAGTAGATAATTTGATCTTCATTTAGCAATGTTACACAAAATCATACCTCACTCTTATAAAATTAAATTTGTTTCCTTTGTGATGTAATATGTTGTTCTACAAGCCAAAAGCTATCAAGCAAAACAAAAATAAAGAAAATCGGTCAATCAGAGCCAGTATAGCACCATTATTCATCAACAATAATGTAACTGCTACATGTGATTAACTGGACTTCATGTTTCATAGCTTCCTGACTTCGTTGCGGTGGTGTTGGCAGTACTCCTGATTGCTTTCAGCTAGAAATCTATCTCTTACCGGTTGAAAACAATACAAAGCACAAATGAACAATAACGAGATCGCATTCACAAAAGGCAAAGTGTCAGCCTTGCTAGAATTAGGATTTTCTTTGCGCGCTACAAGCAAGCGACTAAATGTCCCTTACACAAATGTGAATCGATGGCATAATGATGATTTTCGACTCTGTCGTAAAGAGGGCTCTGGCCGTCCACGCAAAACATCCAAACGTAGAGACCGCCTAATTTTGAGATTTGTTAAAGTTGATCCAAGTCTCTCGTTAACTGAGATGGCTGCACTAGACTCGTCTATTTCTAAGTCCACTATTCGTAGAAACTTATTGAGTCGAATTTCAAGAGCTGTAAGAGGCCCTCTCAGATCGAATTATCAGATCAGCATACAAAAAGACGTCTCAGATGGGCAATGAGTCATTGTCACTGGCGAAATCAATGAGATCGGGTTGTCTGGTCTGATGAGGCATCAGTCCGTCTGAAGGATAGTGATGGTCGATTGAGATTATGGATAAAATCTGATCAGGAAATTCCAAGACATTTACATCGTCCCCTGGTACAAGGTGGTGCGACTCTACTGATTTGGGCTGGCATTTGGACCAATGGCCGCTCTGAACTTCACATACAGCAAGGAACCATGAATTCTGAACGCTATGTGAATGTTTTACGAATGAACATTGGCCAAATGACAGATCAACTTGGTGATCCATCGACTTGGTTATTTATGGATGATAATGCTACGTGTCACAGGAGTAGTAGAGTAGTCAACTTATGCAAGTCTCAATTAGGGCTTAGGACATTATCTTGGCCAGCTCGTTCTCCTGATCTGAATCCCATAGAAAATGTATGGAATATTCTAAAACGTAACGTTCGTCGTTCACTGCTACCTACAGATGGCGTATCACAACTTACGTCACTGTTAAAAAGAGAGTGGAGAAAGTTAGATCAGTCAAAAATCAACGACATCATCGAATCAATGCCTAGACGAATTGGTAATGTCATTGACAATAAGGGTAGGGCCACAAAATATTAGCTTCTTAAGAACCGTTGCTGTATCATAGCTTATCAGATTATATAAGGACATTTAAATATATTAGGGACATGAAATAACATGAAAAATGCTTTCTGTATCATACTTATGTTTTATTTAGTCAAATTTTAGGATGATCCACTTTTTATGAAACGGACTGTAGTTCTTCTGTCGGAGATATTTCGTCCTCACCTCGGTGGACATCATCATGCGAATGAGACACACAGCGAATCATGTCATCGATCAATACAGTTCAGACATTCAAAGAGAAGCGTAGACAGAGTGTTGACTGACATGAATACCAAAGATATCGGAAATACGACTAGTAGTAGTATGGAGGACATATCAAGAATGATCTTACAGAGTAAAGAAAAGTGATCAAGATAACACTGGACGGAATGTCAGAGAATAAAAGACACAAGCCTACACTAATAACAATAAAGATACAAAACCTAAAACTCCCGACAGTCACCTACTGAGAACTTCACTTTGTTGCACGAGGAAAATTTCTTAGTTCACAAAGCTTCCTTGATCACATGTCGCTTCCATCTGGCCTCTCTATCAATCACAGTGGTGTGTGAAATGTCAACATGATGACCATCAATTACGCTATGCTTTGCCACTTCAGACTTATGGACATCTGTCTTCGCACTGTATTCTATCTTCTGAACTGTATTGATCGATGACATGATTCGCTGTGTGTCTCATTCGTATGATGATGTCCATCGAGGGTAGGACGAAATATCTCCGACAGAAGAACTAGTTTGGTGTTTTTGGCAATTATTCAAGCTGTCATCACTTCAGTAAATTGAATAGAACAGATTTTCCTATTTCGAATCAGGCCTACACATACATGAACATCAACATCTAATTTCCATCATTGGTTGATTTAGAAGAACAGTTCAGTATTGTTGACACAGGAGCTGATTAATCCGAAAGAAATGCTATCGAAAATATATATTCGAATGGGAACTCATTCAACCAACTGAAAAAAGGGATAAAGTATTAAAATTGCGACAAAACCCAGCAGAAGTCTTCACGCACGTTTTGTGAGAGATGATTACAATATCCGGGAAAATAATTGTCGACATCAGATTTAATGCTTGCGCTCAGGTATTATCAGTGACTTAGTGACGCAAATTAAATTAATATACTGGGTAGTTAAAAACATAAGTGCTATGTTCTTCAATTACTTACATAACCAACTGAGCCCAATTGCTATATAATTTCTCAGGGTTCAATCAATTTTACCGGGGCCATGACCATCTTCAAGGGGCTCTCCGGATTTTCGATACCCTGCAGTAGCCACTTCAGTCGTCTTCTGCGACATGAAAGGACATGTCTGTTATATTCCACGCCGGAATCCGCATGGGCGAAAAACATTTATTGATTTTAACAGATTTGGTGGTAAATTTCAGTGCTAAGCTCAAAATAAAGAAGCTTCTACTTTGATCTGGTGTTGAAATGAAGATTTTTGAGAAACAAAAACAAATTTACGAAAGTATGACTGTTTTCGTCTTTTTAAATGTTATTCTGATACACATTCCATACATAGGATGTTGGCATGAACGAAGGGTTTTTGTTATGGCTGAAATCCTACCTGACAGGTCGAAGCAATCGCATCAAATTACAGGGAAAATATGGTCATGTGGTCGATGTCATTTCTGGGGTACCCCAGGGCGCAGTCCTAGGGCCGTATCTCTTTGGTTGCTTTATTGGTCAACTTCGAATTGCAAACAACAGTGACAATCGTCTTATCAAGTATGCTGACGGTCTAACGTTGATCGAAATGGTTTCAAAATATGATAAAGGCATCCCTGATAACTTGTATTACATCAAAGATTGGCTGGAAGATAATGGAATGACACTGAATAGCAGTAAAAGTACGCAAATGGAAGTAGTCGGTAGATCCAAATCCCTGATACCAATGCGTGAAGACATAAGAAAGGTTGAATCCATGCCGATTCTTGGTGTCACCTGGAAGAAAGATTTGACATGGAATGACCATTTTTCCTACATCATCAGGATTGCGACCCAGCGTCTGTAAGCCATTAGAGTCCTAAGAGCATACTTGCCAAAATGTCAGTTAGTACAGATTTATGAGGCTCAAGTTATATCAATACTACTGTATGCAACACCACTATTCGGGAATCTGACAGTGCTCATCAAACGCACAAAGTGAAGACTCTTGAGAGACGTGCTCATAGAATCATCTGTGACTGGGAGTGCACATACAAATTTACAGAACCCTTCGACGGAAAGAGACACAGATTGACAGCAAGCTTCCTTATGAAATGTGATGGCCCAAAGCACCCCCTTTGTCACTATGTTCTAAAGAAACTGGAAAGAACTGAACACTTCCGTTTAGAGCTCTCAAAGACTCAGAGACGAGCTAACTCTTATTTCTATTGGTATTGTCGTCGCAATAACTCAACGTTGTGACTTGACTTCTCTCCTTCTTCCTCCGGCTCGATAGCACTATTACTTTCCTAGTTATTGGTGCCATGTTCATACCCATTCTTATAGCTGATCTGCAAATTTATTGTGTACAAAATGATTTTCATTTATTTCAAATATACACCTACTTACTTACTTACTTACTTGCTTATATTCAAGTAAGTTCAACAGTTTATGACAATTTCGATTACCACAAAAATGCCGTACATCTCAATAACAAATAAGTGAACAATTTGAAAATTCATTCGCTTCACCAACTTGAAAATGAAGCAGATATAATTTTGATTAGAAACTCAGGCACTCGTAGATTCCCTGTTGTTAAAATTTACGAAATGCAATACTAAGATGTCAAATTCTAAAAGCCAATTTAGGACTTTTAATGATATTTAAGACTTTTTAGGACTTTTAGATCGGTTTTTCGAGTTTTTAGAACTATTAGGACTTTGTAGACACCCTGGTATAATGGGAGGGATCGTGTGGGAGGCTTTAACCAATGCAATGCGCTACCACGTCGGAGAGTCACGGCCAGAATTTAGAATACATGAGTTGCTGCTAGATCCTTTTAATTGTTGCGATGGCGTCTTCGGCCCATCCTCCCCAAAAGTCTCCACTGCGAGCGGATGAAGGTGGGTCCGGCGTCAGAACAGTGGGATCTGTGGGCACCTCGCTTTCGAGATTCAGCAGTCGCTGGTGTTGGTGGAGGTAGATGGGATATGGTTGGAGACTCACTGCCTTGGCTGTGGCAAAAAGAACATCCCGTCCCGTAGGCGATTGTGACGAGTCGTTCGGTCCTGTTCGTGTCCACATCCGACGCTTGGGAGACCACAGAAATGATGAGTTAGGACTTATGAATATTATTACCTAAAGCTAAATTTGATTTTAATTCTTATGCCGAAAGTACAGCAAAAAACATGCTTTCAAACCGTGTTTTAAAGCATTGCTAAAGCAGCAGCTCCAAAAAAAAGATTTTCGAGAAATGTAATGCGGACCTGATATTTTAGTTGTCAAGGTAGTCTGTTTTTCATCATCAATTAGCAAAAAACTGAAATTGTTGATAGTAAAGACTTTTGTTTTAAGCGCTATTTTTCTTTTTTGACTCAATACCTTATGCACTAAAATGAACGAACCCTTTACGCCTAAACAGATTTTTATAAAACAAGAATCGAACTACGGTTTCAAAGATAAAATCAAAGTCAAAATCTCCCCTTTTTCAATTGATAGGCCGATATAATGATGTAAAAAGTTAAACACATCTAAAGACAGGCCTTAGGCCTACAGTGTCCAGCGCTTTCAACGGTCGTAATTGGATGGCACAGATGCCTCTCTCAAATTCACAAATTTCAATAGCGTGCATGAGTGAACTCTACATCATAGCCATAAGTAAGCTTTCGTAGCACGGTGCTGAGAGCTTTTAATTGAACCTAATTTCCAAAAATGAGTGCAGCATAGTATGAAATATTCATGTGAAATTCTAACAAATGTGTTTTCTACTTCAAGTCTGCTCTCTGCAAATTAGCAAGGGAAACCATATCGCATTGTGATGGCAATTACATGAAATGACATTATTGAACGTTGTAAATCAAAGCGCAGTCATAAATTGTTATTCGAAATGTAACTATCAAAGACAAATTAATACTTCGATACATTTGGTTTGAAAATTATAGAATTGCACTCTAGGTGTCAGTTACACTCCAAAATAGCAGACTGAGTTAGACTAGGTTGAGAAAGTTTCAATGTCCTAGAAAGCTGAGAACACAATTTATCTTTCATGATATCCTTCAGTTCATCGTTATGAAGAAGTTTGGAACAAAGAAGATTATCCATTTCTTTGAGTGACTCTCTTAGCTTCATCGCTTCATCAATGGAATTGCCATTAATAACCATTAAGAATATCGCACCCTCCTTAACTTTCATTAACAAAATCGCTTCAAAATGAGAGAAAGACGAAGCAAATTTATGGAAACCTTGAAATCCGTCTAGTCAAAGCATAAAACGCAATAATGATTACATCCTTATTGATATCTCAATACCGAATAAAGAATGCAGCTGAAGCTGAGACTTTGCAGCACTTATTTACGAGAAAGTTAAATTCCTATAAATAACCTATAAATTCTATAAATAACAGTTAGCTATGTTGCGGACTTGGGACATCAATGCACCATCGTCAGCAGAAAGTTTAAAATATAGGCCTAAAGAACTGTACACGAAATATAGAGGAATGTAGGAACATGAGACATCAATAACCTTAAAAGCCTTGTAACAAATTTTACTATTTAAATTTTTAGTGACTCCAATTCCGCATTCTCTTAATTATCTCTCTTGCTATTTGTTCAAGATGCTTGTGACATTCAATCCGTATGTGCACATCACATACTGAAAATAGCTGATTAACCGACAGTGATACAGAAAATTCTAAAATAGAGAATATCAGCTTATGGTCGGGAATATAAAAGTTTATAGCTGTCATATTGAAGTTTAA
Source organism: Prostheceraeus crozeri (assembly GCA_907163375.1). Lineage (NCBI taxonomy): Eukaryota > Metazoa > Platyhelminthes > Polycladida > Euryleptidae > Prostheceraeus > Prostheceraeus crozeri. The sequence continues at coordinate 135,262 of CAJQUW010002096.1, read as the reverse complement.
GTGAAAATTTCCATGGTTTCGATCCTCTGTTAGCATGTATTAGGCCAGATAAAGTAAGGTTCTGTACAAATAAAGTAGGGCCAAGGTTTCGTGCCGCAGGCACATCGAGGGGCCGCTGATATATCGGCCCTATTTTCATTTGTGCATAACTTTATTTTATCTGGTGAAATTTATTCGAACAGAGGAGCGACATTACGGAAATTTTTAGGCCCTAGGTCTATTGTCCATCTATCGATGCATCAGAGTTTATCGCTTGTAGGCTTGCATAAAAATCACTAGTCGAATGCTTAGGCCATCACAATCGGTCGGCCCTAAAACTTGTAGGCATATCAAAGTATCGAATCTTGTGAATAGGTTGTAATTCAATCCTAAATATAGGCTTAGATGTAAGGCGATGTATGTGCAACACGGATCCGCCCTTTGTATAGACATAAGCATCCTTTTTTAATTATGGAAATGTGGATAAACTTTCCGGGTCTGTGGGTCCGTTTTACCCGGATTCAACCCTGCTCCATATCGCCTCCTTTAAAAAAAGCAGAGTGGTAATTAATTATAAACTCAACACAGGACTTGCATATGAAAGTACATTTTTCAAATATCGGTATAAAATAATGTCAAACATATCTTCAACATCTTAGAGAAAATGCAGTTTACATACTTTGGGAATCAAACGTAGACAGTATTGTATAGATAGTGAAGAAAAATGTGATTTTTAAATATTTGAATATTTCATTTTTGGAAGTCATTATTCAAAATATAAAGATAACATGATGCTTGCAGGATCTTGCATGTACCGTCTCCTTGCCACGGTGGTTTTGCGTGCTTGCCAGTGTGATCATTTTGCTCGTGTGGTCGAACCCCAGCAATGTCACTGGAGGTCGGTAGGAGGGGCATCGGGTCTAGGCATAGAAATTGGCAACAATAAAACCTCTAGAATGGAAATTAAGCTTCATGCAATACACAATAACGGCACATAAATCGCACGCATTTTCACTTAGATGCACCTGCCAACGTCTGTATCATTGGGTTAGAATCAGTCACATGAGTAAATCGAAGCTTTTAATTGGTTCTTCATGCCCCAACTTAGTTCCCCCGGATGTGCCGCGACCTTGAGTCAATTTCCATTCTAGCGAACTTCAGATAAACAGTTTATTTCTATGGGGCTAGGTGAGTATTGAGGAAAAAACCTTACATATTTCGACACTTATATTTCAAACCATGCGACCACACAATGGCAATCGAACAGCGGAAAAAGAATCTGATGTATTTTCTACATAAATAGTTTTCTATTTTGGATCAATGAGCTCTGATGGAAGACTAGTGGTGGAATAACAAGACTTTCACATGAACTACCGGGCAACAACAATATGCGAGTAGAGCAACTCAATTCTAATCTGAAGTGAATAAAATCTAGATAAGGACACACATTTCCCGCATGCAACATGAGATCGTGGAACGAATTTATTCCTCTTTTGGAATATTCTATAAATAATTCATGTGTTACCTCAATGTCCTGAAGATCTTTATTGTGTAATTACGACCATTTAACGTAAAGAAATGTGCATAGGAGTTATGACAAGTTCCAGTGTGCCTATCGAGATTTGTTTCGGTACTACCTTTGATCTATGTCCTCTCTCAGACTCGCAAATTACGCCCGATCAACTTTGCATTTCAGCAACTGCCAACTAACAATAAAGCGCGGTGGATTTTATGTACTATGGGATGCTGCGCATCTGTGAACAGGACATGCGAGATATTCTAGTCCCACTAGATGACAATTTCTTGTCGGTAAAATCTGGTTGGATTCTGTCATCACAAGAGCTATTATATGCTGTCGAGTAGTCAAAAAGTGTGGAATTGAGACATTATTTGCAGTAATTCAACTTTTCAATGTGCGGTGCGCATTTTGACTTTCAAAGGAATTGAATGTATACAAAAAGACGTGGGAGATTCGAACTTTAGTTTACTACTAATTGGGGAAGGAAACATTGAAATCGAACTTCAAGATTATCTTTAAAAAATGAATCCCCTTTTTATACTTTGTAAAGGAAGAGAGCTGATAAATTCATTAAGATAGATTAATATTAGCACGAGAATTTTGTCCAGAGCATGTTAGAAGTAGTTGTATGAGTAACATAGAAGTAACATTGCTAAAGTAGGTAGTTCACGAAAAGAGAATTTCGTCCAAAATGTTCTACAATTGTATTTTGTGCGCATTTATGGTTTCAAATTACTCCAAGTGATATGTTCTTATGAAATTGTGATATATGCAGTTAATGTATGGCTGATCTACGAGAATATTGCATTTAGTGTTCTTACATGCTCATAAATAGCGTAATTAGTGATAATAGTGGATTTAGTGTGATCACATCCAAAGAAGATTAATTAAGAAATTTGTGTCAGATGAAAACTAAGTTCTCTTGCGTTTGTGACTTTCAGAGCAGTTATTATGAAATCCATACATTAACTCATACATTAGCTATTTGACGTAATTTATTGAAGCAAGGTTTAATCTAAACACAAACCGAATGCCAACATAAGAAAGAGCATCCGCATTTTCTTTTCTAAAATTTCATGAAGTTTAGTTGACTGCTTCATCAGATTTTGAAATATACTTGAATTGACGGCTTGGAATGCAAGATGTCATTAAAAGTGAAGAGACTCGCTCAAAACACGAAAATAAAGTCACTATTGAACGGCATTCATGTGCATCATGAATATACGGAATAATTTCTGAACACCAAAACGTCTGGAAATTTGAGATTCATCATATAGCTGCCTGCCTACCGGCAGGTTCCTTGATTCCTTCTTTTCCACAACTATCGGTTCTCGGCATTCTTCTTCGTTTGGTCACAAGACTTCTAATCCGTTACAAAATTCCGCATACCTCTTCTTATTCTTCCTCTGGGTCTACTTCCTTCCTGCAGTCACCTCAATAAACCATCATGCTGAAGTACAAGTCATTGACCCTGCCTTCTCCGGATTGTTTTTATCTCTCGTCTTCAATGCCTCCTCATATATGCACCAATGATCGTCACGAAATTTGCAGGTCCAGTTCATATACCCCAGCCATGTGGGATCTTTGGCCTTTTTCTCTTCCTTTATGACATTGTACCAAAAATATGCATCTTTGTACCTATGCTATGAACTATACGAACTATGCTTTGTACGAGTACCTATGCTTGTTACTTGGAGAATAAAGAATTAGTGTATTCTATATAAAATATAATCAAGTTGCGAATTTACTTGTTCAACAGATATTTGACGCCTCTTTCCTTTTCATCGACAAGAGAAGTCAATGTTTTAATCTGGCAAATTGTACACTTTTCGATGTCCTACATGTAGTTATAAGTAAACAAGCTACAGGGTGCTGCATAAAACTGACTAAATTCTAATGTAGCATAACTCTCGCTTTAATAGAGGAAAATTTTGAATGTGCATTCTATTCTCATTCTCAAATGCAATCACTGCACTGTTGATTATGTTAATAGAAATGTGTATTGGCTTCAAAATGAGACCTCATTTGTTAATTTCTATTGGATGATTAGAAAGTCATGCAAGATTACAAAATAGTCACATATTTTATGCCGCATCTTGTATTATCAGCCCATTCGTTTAATTCATAAATTGTAAAAGTGAATGATATGATGAATATAATATGATATAATATTTCAATAATATCATTAATTCTGTGATAACATGTTTCTTGTTTTGATGGATACATACTGACGGTCAGAGTATGGGCTCTTCATAGCTAAGCAAACAATTACGATTTCCGCATTTGACATGTCATTTGTCATATAATATTTACTAATTTGTTGCATTACGGTGGGTGGTATTGTCACTTTTGTGTACAGTAAGCCAGATAATTGTCATTTTTTTGAAATGTTTGAACTGTTTCAAAGAGAAAATACACAAAGCATGAATTTGTTGATGCCAACTTCAACTGTATAGGATCATATTTCCTATTTCACACGATTCGGAATCGTATCCACCACTGAACAAGGTCAAATGGAGAAGAATATGCATGTTGTAGTGCACTGCTACACGAGAGACTTGTAATTGTACTAGCAAGATATTTACATGCATTTGTACAAAACTTATTTTCCGATTAAATTTGATGCGTTTAGAGTGGCACGTGTAAGCATGCAAGTTGAAATTGCGATCATTCCAAAGTGGCCCGAGGTGTTTGTAACCGAAAGAAGGAAGAAATGAGCGCGAGTGTAATGGTGCTATTCCTAACCTCATTCAATACCTAAAGCTCCCCGCTATATATTGGCATGAAAAGGTAGATAAATGTAGGCCTCCAACGCCTTCAAAAGTTTTACAACTTTGAAAGTATGACTGTAGCTGTGGATTTTCAGTTCCAGAAAGATGGCATGGAAGTTTTATAATATGGCAGTGATTCAAAATGTGGTGGACATGTTGAGGTGGGAATCCGCACGGACATCTGCTTAATGATTTGATTCCCCATCGGAACATATTGGAGGCAAAACGGCCTGTATCACTGCGAAGCCTGTTAAGCTGAACCCAATGTTTCCGACATAGGCCATAGCCAGAAGGACGCTTGGACCAAAGGTGAATGTTTTAGTGTAAGCCCTGTGGAACACAGAGGTCCTCCTCAGGCAGGTTGCCGACGAGGTTTCGGAGAGGATGCGGAGAACAGAGTTGAGTAGTTTTTGGGAGATCATGAAGCACAAGATGAAGAGGGTGGTCGGGGGCTTCGGAGTGATGAGTTTATCACAAAATTTCGACAACAGATTTCAAGTGTCTTCATTCCTGCTAGAAAAAGTAAGTAAGAAACTGGGGTACAGCGCATGCATCCACTTGTTGTTTTCAGAGCGTCATTACAGGGGATGTCGACTACCGCTAATTGAATTTGACAAAAATTAAGATAAAGTTAAGTTTTCGAAATATTTCGGTCGTTAATGGGTTTAGTACATAGAAATAGATAACAATGAACTCTCCAGAATGGAAATGTATCTTCGAGTAATAAGCAATAACGGCACAAGAATCACACGCAGATACACCTGTCAACCACTGCATGATTGGTTTAGACTCTGGAGTGTAAATACCAGGGATTGCAAATACCCGGGTTTTTACAAGCACCCGGGTACCCGGGCGGATCCTATTATCAAAAGTGATTAAAATTCATGTAATTCGTTTTCATTATCATGAAACATTGAATAGTCTGGTTTCTGAGATAAAGTTTAAATTATGCGTTTCATAATACATAAAAGCATACTAGTGAAGTGATCTTGAAATCCTAGGATTTTGCTATCGCCAACTTCAGCTGTCATTGTGGTTCTCAGTTGTTATAATCTTTTTTACTTATTACAATTACTAAATATCAATAGATAATTGTAAGTATCTAAAATATCGGCATTACAATTGAGACCGCGTTTAGAGAAATGTGTACTCTTTCTCAGTACATGATGACTGAAACTGAATTTCTGAATTAATTAAGTTTAGGCCTATATTGACCATGATTGTCAATCAAAAAACAATTTCAATAACGATAAACAAGTGTATTTAATTAAAATAAAGAAAAGACAGCAAACCTGCTTTTATTTCTGTTTATTTAACTAATATTCACATATCCAACTATTAGACTTATGAATAATTACAGCTATTGTTCATTGTAAGTATAAAGTAGTCGGATCAATACCATATATCTGGAGAAGCACAATGGATATTTCTTTTTATGTTATTAACTTTGGAGTTCATGGATGTCCATTCTTTCCTTGGTCTGGAATAGTAATGCGGGTGCAGTGGTTACAAGTCTACAACGGCAACATGACATTTCGATGAACGAAGCATGAAAAAGCTTCATCTTTTTTGTACATTGATAGACGGTCATTCAATATCGAGCTACAGACATTCCGGAATAAAACATTTCTATTAAGATTTATATTCGCATTCTTGGCTGCCACTCCCAACTCTAAGTGAGTAACGACAAAAACAAGTTTAAGGTTCTATAACTTTTATAACTTCTATCGTTAAATAGGATTTTCCACAGAAATAATGACCATCAACATCTCGTCATAAACGCTCTTCGCTGGATCCGGGATCCGGGCGGATCTCATACCGGATTCCGGATATTTACAACCGGATCCGCCGGATCGCGGATCCGGATATTGACACGGTGCAATCCCTGGTAAACCCACATGTGTAATCCTAAACTTTTCATTAGTGTTTCATGTCCCAGCCTAGTTCCCCGACTGTGCCGGGACCTTGAGTCAATCTCCATTCTAGTCAACTTCAGATAAACCGTCTTTTTCAATGGTTAAGCATCTTAATGACAAATCAAATAGCAACACTGAAACTGTATGAATCACAAAGAAAGTATAGGTCAAAGGAATGAAAATGAACGCGCTTCTCAATTTGTAGTTTGAGTGGTTTTTGTATTACGCCTATTGGTCAGGAATGATGATGCGATTGATAAAGAAAGGACAAGGATCCAAAAAGAATCAAGAATCTCATTCAAGTAGCAGAAATATTTGCAACAGAACAGCTTCATCGTATCTGTTTGAAAAAATAGCAACCATAATCGATCAATTCAGTAGGAGAAGGCATTGGGAACGGAGTATCAAAACAGGTTGTTGATTTTTATGCCATCATCATGGTTTTATAATTTGCGTGCTGTGCACTGATGTCATAGTTCCGATGGGCAGATCTCTGTTCTCGAGATAATGGAGCTTTCGACAACATTGCGTGATGAATTTGGTTCTCATCATGTTAGGGAGTGTTGGTCCCCAAAGGCTGGAATGCGTGCTTCAATTTCATCTGTGAGTTCTGAGCGCTTTTCACAGTAGATAAGAGAATCAGACAGTTCCTTTTCAAAAGCTTGCTGCTCTTCTATCCCATTCTTGTGAGATCACAGTCAACCAAAGCTATGAGCGCTTTTACGACTCTCGATCGGCACCATTAGCTCATAATATTAACAGCTCTCAGCCAGTTTGCAGAAATGGTTCGTATTCCATCGTAAAGAACGACAGGCAAAAGTTGTTTTATGATTTAATCAATAACGCTAATGATGAAAAGATGTTAGAACTAAAAATTGTCAACAATTTCGATCAATTTAATGAGATGCAAAATTAGTTGGCGATTGCAAATGAATTTAACAATCTCTCCACACGATAGGAATATTTTGATATGAATGGAACAGTTTGCATCAACTAACAAACTAAGCCACGCCCGATCGGTATACTGAAGGCAATCCATCAAGTACATTGGTTAATTAATGGAAAAGGAACATCGGTAGCATGTATTCTGTTTGAAAACCCTGGATTTTATTAGAATGAAAGTCTAAAGAGACGCAAGTAACTAATTACAATGCAATCAGTCAGGCAAATTTCTAAGTTGATAACAGATTACGAAAAATTAATTGCAATTACTTTTCGGTATTCAATCAATTAATTTCAACAGGATGCAATCAATTAATTGTCATTATTTGATAGCGACAATCAATTGATTGCAATTATTTAGACCTATCATCATCGCTTGAATAGACTAATTCTTGATTTTGAATGTCTCACTCCGTTATTTTGATGGACTATGGTCTGGTCCCACATATTTGGAAGTGGCATAAAAGCTTAGTATTAATCTGAATAGACCCAATACATGAAATACATAAAACTAGTCTTAATTGGATGTGAATATTGATGAACTTTGTTACAAACTTATGTTTTACTTACGATGGTGAGTGGGGATTGTGATTAAATAAGTCAATTACGGGTTAGCACCTTCTCCAATACAACACAGATCAACTAACCAATTAATTGCAATTATTCGATGGCACCAACCGATTAATTGCAATTATTCGATGGCACCAACCAATCAATTGCAATTTTTAATAGCAGCATAGCAATCGAATAATTGCGACAAATTAATTGCAATTTTTAATAGCAGCAATCGAATAATTGCGACCAATTAATCGCAATTCATTTTTGACAACCTCTGGTAAATAATGCGTAAACGACTGCGATTTTAGTGCCTTATTTGTTAATCTCTTAAGACTTAATTTTTTCTCAGAAGGTATATTGTCACATTCCTCTATGGTCAACAACAAAAACAATCTTCAACTAGCAATGTGAAACAGATCGGATTGGATCGGCAAATCTGAAGTGACATTTTCAAATCAAATTTCGAACTCGAAGTGTGAAATTAAAAAAACCGACACTATCCAATCAGAGACAACATGCTTTAAACATTTACCAGACGGCTTTTCAGATACATCATCACCCATCTCGTTTCTGTTTGGTTTCTGTTGTACTACAAAGGCTAATCACCATAGAACCATAAAAATTAATCGGCTGTGGACTGATCTGCTATCATTGTGACGATTTTTCAATTCAAAATTTGTTAAAGAATGCGATTCGCGGTACTGAATTGAGAATAATGATGATGCCAGTTTGGAAATCTCGCACCGGTACCGGAACACCGTCTTTCTTGGAAAGCTTCATTGATAAATTGTGTAGTTAAATTCACAACACACTATTCTGTTACAAGACTAAAATTTCCAAATCATCATTGAAGTTATACGCTTCCTTTCTCATTTTGAAATTTTAATTAATGAATGATTTTTTTCATGGCCTATGTCAATACATATAAAAAGGTTTCAAATCAAGTAGAACCACAAGCAACGGAAATTGATGCTAAAATCCGCAGCAGCTTGTCAAATCAGATACATAATGCGATCAAAATGTATGCATGCGGTAGACTTAACATTGGATGAAATCTTATTTTGAATAATTACTGTTATTAATGTAAATTATTCACATAAACGTGATCTATTCAAGCAGTTACGCAGTGTATTTTCAATCAACAAGCAATGGGTCGTAATTGTTCGAAAGTTGTCCTCGTGATTGTCCTTACGCGACGGCAACACCGCTGCATCAAAGCAAAAGCTTCCGATGCGCCTATAAGTAAGAGTGCAAGGTCTCACCTTGATCATACTCAGCGACAGACTCTTTACTATTGTGAACAGCATTATTGTTTCATCTGATTACATTCGAATCTACGCATTGATAGTGCTGAATCGACTCTCATCCAGAACCAGTCGAGTAACGTACAAAGAATAATTAAATATTGAGTTGCATCCTCAGTTGAAGAATGGGAACAGGCCTGCATAGCTGTCGTTTCATCCAGTATCATGAATCACCAGCATACATTGCTCTCATCTCTAAAAATCGACACAACTCCTTATTTAAAGTTGCAGTCATGTCAGGGTAAATTTGAGATTTGCAATTAGCAAGTTAGTGAAATTTTCGACGGGCATTCATTAAATATCACTTTAAACATACTACTGGCAAATCGCCTAAGTTAGCGCAACTGCAATAATTGATGATTGCTGCTTTTTGCAAACACAATCTAAAGCTGCTCACTTGCTAATTACAAAAAAACCGGTCGAATGAGGTTTATTTTATTACTTTTTATTACGTTCTCAGGATATAGCGAAACATCAACGATGTAGTGATATCTTAAATATATTAAACGATTATCCTTCTCAGCTGCTCCTCCCGCTATCTCTCTTCATGCCAATTCATGTATCAGTTATAGGCACCACTTTTCAGTTGCATCAAATAATAGCATTCGTATAAATGCATGTTCATTATTCATATTATATGAAGTATGTAGTCTATATACCCAAATACGTGCGTACTACACATATGCACGTACAGTGGTATATTTATGAGCAGAATGAATTCAATATTCTTCGCAGAAAATGTAAAAAAAAATTTGCGTTGCAACAAGCTAGGTCACAAATCTACATTTTAGTCATCAAAGCACGAAACATTTTTACGCATGCTCTTATGAATGCACATAGCAATTCAAGCATCTACAACGCAAACACGTTTACGCACTCTTATCATCAGTTGAAAGCAGATTTGTATTAGGCAAAGAATGAATCTACACTTATTTCTATTATCATAACATCCTCTTTTCAACTGCGCTGTCATGAAAACGCATAGAATTTCAAATTTCTAGACAAAATGTAGGTTTACACACTTTACAAACTTGCTTATTTGTCAGAAGCCGTTGATGATTTGACTTAAAAGTCATCCCTTCCATTGCATGCATTTTCAAGCAAATTAGTTATAAAAAGGATGCTATAATGACAGAAATACGCGCAAATTACTCATTCACCTTACACAAATCTACATCAATTTGCATCTACGAGTACATGCAACTTAGAATTGTGCATTAGATGATCAGAGTGCGTAAACATGTTTTGACGTCGATGTTCAACCTTCTATGCGTAAGCATAAGATAATTTGTGCAAAAATGATTCGTTTACTAATGATTAACATGTAGATTTGTGACTTGACTTTGCGAATATTTATCATTTTATACCTTACAGGCACCTGAGAAAGTTATCTGCAAGGTAAGGTTGCGTAAACGCGTTTTTATTATAGCTGCGTTAACACTTATGCGTTTTCATAATAAGGTAGTTGTATATAGTAATCGTGTAATGATCGTAAAATTTGTAGATTTATGGCTTAACATGTATAGATCTGCATGAATTTACATCTGCTACTGGCTATAAGTGTCTTTAACTAGTAACCGAGAAATCAAGCCGCTTAGAAAGGACATAATTCAGAAAACATAGCTGATATTGGTGAGAGGCATGCGGAAGGCAAATGAGGTATGTGAAACAAATTTACAGCGCATCACTTTGATTTGCTGCTGAGATCTGTATCTGCGTTTTCATTTGAGTAAACGAGTTTGCAGGCACAATGCCGGTCATTATACTTCTCGAAAAGACTCGTGACTTCAACTGGAAAATTCAGGGTATTCCACTGATCAGATTTTCCTAGATTTTTGATATGTTAATAATGGATTTTTTCACTACAACACGAATCCACTCTTGAAACAAACTATTGCAACTTGTAGCGTGTGAAAATATATTACATTGCCTAGCCTATACTGGTGCCAGCTCTGGATGTCACGAAATAAAAATTTCAGTAAAATGCACATGTACAGAAGTAAAAAATGCAAAGGTAATATCGACGATCTTCTGAATTCGAATTGATAGGCCAATCGATGACGTTATCGCAACTGGTGACGTTGACTCCATTCTTATCTGAGTAATATCGGCACTTTTTCGATGCTTCCTCTCCCCCAGAAGTGACCCATAGAGTAATTTGATCTGAATTAAATGAATCCATATTTATTTGTTAACGAAAAACGTCATATTATTGTTAGCCTCACTTGTTCTCTTGGATAGAATAAAACAAGTGATGTGAATGATACAATCGCTTCTAACAGTAAATACAGTTCTACAGTTCTACAGTTCTATCACGCAATGAAGCGGGCGGCGCAAACTTCGCAATCTCAATGATACAATCGTTATGTATGCGTTTGCGAACATTATAAATTGTAGATGTAGTATATAACAAAAGATAAAATATGAAATGAACAAAGACAAAATTAATCTACAATGTAAGATAGAATAGATACCTACAACAGCAAAAAAATTAAATGAAAGGATAACATATAAAAGTTAAAAATTACGTAAGCAATCAATAAAGAAATAAAATAAATCAAAAAACCATCAAGAAAATGAAAATTAATTAAGTAAATAATATAACTGTTAAAAGGTAAGATTAGTAAACAACTCAATAAATGTATGAGATTTTCGATTAGAAATTTATATGGTTCATAGCGCCTTAGGAAAAAAGGAATCCATCGTTGTTAAAGAAGCAACTTTGGAAACAAAATTAGATTATGTGAAAAAACTGCAATAAACAAAATGAAGCAAACGAAATAGATAAATTATACTAGTCTTTAAAAAGTGTGGACCCCGAAAGTGGGCTTTGTCAAGTTTGAAGCATTCCTCGGAACAGTTTTGGTCTTTCTAGCGTTTTTTGTTTATCGTCAGCATTTCTTATCCTTATTTCAATAATGCTTGACTACATGTCCTGATTGATTCGAAATTTTTGTCAACTGTCATGATACGTGTGTTACGGCATTGTGCCGTATAACGAGAATGCACCAATTTATCCTGGCGAAGAGGGAAGGTATGCACTTTAAAAGACCCCGACTACTTATGTGGATTTTTTCTGTGTTCCACATATTCCACCGTAGCGGCATTCAATCCAACATCATAAAATCGATCTCTGAATCAATATTTTCGACGAAAAGACACATGTTTAATGATGTTTTTAAATTTTTATGATGAACAAATTTCACTTTAAATCGCACAAATGTGATGTAGCATTACATATGAGGACTTCGCCATCAGCAGCTGTACATTACTCTTTCGTCTCACGTCTTCTACATCTGAGAAGGGTTATCAGAAGTTAATTGCAGTGCAAAAATTGCATTAAGTTAAATAACCATCGAAAAATTGCAATCAATTGACTCTGATTGATTTTGGTGTCAGTGAATTGCTGCAATTAATTGATTGATTTGTGTTGTAGTGGGAAAAGTAATCAGTTGACTTTCCATGCCGTCCTCACTCACTAGCGTAGGAGAGAGATACCATCTTCAGTCATTTATTTTGATACTAAGCTTGCTAAACATGTCTTACTCACAAACTGATATGCTTCAGAATTCTGATCAGGACCTACTAAGTGCATAATACGTTTAGTATCTCTATATTACAGCACTGTTATGACAACTTTAAGAACTCTAATTGTGTTCTGTTATTAGTCCGGCAGCCAGAACGAGTTTCTGCAAGGAACGAGGCCGAAAGTGAGACTTTCACAGAATGATGTACATCCTATGCCTGGGTAAATCCAATTTATTCCACAACATTTGACGAAAATGTGTCTTTGATTTGTAAAATCCATATTTCTGAACCGATTTCAATAGTTTTTTTTAATCGAACCGTAAAGATCTCATCAATTATGGCATGGTTTTTAAAAAGTCACAAAGCCAAGACCTTCTTCACTAGTTGCTGTTTTTTGCTGAAAAAAGACCAAAAAGGCATGTCCAAAGTTGCAGTACTCTCACTTCAACACGGATTTTCGATTAGATACTTTAAAATACACCCACTAATATTTATATCATCTGAAAGAAGAAGATCAGCTCTTTAAGACAGTCAAATTTTAAATGTTATAATCAATATTAATCATTGAATTTTCACTGGGTTTCCATTGTCCAATGAAAAAAATGTCCTCTGACCGAGACGTTTTCTGTCCTCTGACCGAGGTACCTTTTCTCGAAGAATATTGATTCTTCCATTAAACGTTTTGCACCAAACGAATCCTCTAGTGTGCTAGTTTATAAATCCGTAAAGAAAATTCAGTTTGATGCCGTTACAAGTGAGATATTGATTTAAAAATATTTTTATCCTTTTTTTCGACCAAAGAATTTGAATATTCCCAAAAATTTCATATGGATGCTGAAACCAGAAATTTAGTCAGGAATCGATGAAATTTCACAACATAGGAGGGATCCATGCTCTTAACATCTATGCAAAAGAAATTTTTTATTTATATCAATTAACCCTCTCAAAATCTCCAAAAACCACGAAAATGTCCTCTGACCGAGACCCTAAAAAATCTCGGTCAGAGGACAACGTTGAAATTGAAGATCTCGGTCAGAGTACAAGGGTCTCGGTCTAAAGACATGATAATGTATGCAATTACATTTAGATCACTTCGTTTTACGCGTTCAAGTATTCGTCCAAAGTTCCCGCAGTCTCATGAACCCAAATGCTGAAACCGAAGAGTTTCCTGTTCGACATCAATTTGTCCTCTGACCGAGACCTTAAAAATCTCGGTCAGAGGACAAGGTGGGTCACGGTCAACGAACATTATAGGCAATACATTACATTTTGGTCACTTCGCTTTACGCATGCAAGCATTCGTCCTAAGTTCCCAGTTTCATCAGCAACCCAAATGCAGAAGCCGAAGAGTTTCCTATTCGACATCTATCTGACCGACATCAATTTGTCCTCTGACCGAGATGTAGAAAAAATGACTTTTTAAAAGTGCTAGATTTCTATGGAAAGTTTTTATTTGGTGTGGTCGCCGCTAAGATTTTCGTGTTCAGCGTAAAAAATGAGTATATATGCAAATTTTCACGGAAATCTGAGACCCAAAGTTGAAAAGACAGAAATGTTGTGAAATAAATTGGATTTACCCGCCTACTACGAATCATCTGTACGTCTGCTGAGTTCTAGTGAGTTCCTCTTCTTGTCAGACATGATCAAAGAAAAACACATGTAAATCCAATCGGACGCAGTTTGCAGTTTTTGGTTAAAATGAAATTTTCTATGTTTTCTCTAATTAAACGATAAGTAACTAATCCCAGAGTCATAATTTTTGAGATGGAATGTCTTCAGGTCATTTCCTACGATGTGCACGTGATATTATGAAGCTTCTGATCGGCGATGTATGCGAGAATGTGATTGAATGTGGATAAAGTTGCTCAAAATGTTTATGTTTGCGACATTAAGAGGCTCACCAAATCTAAATGTGCTTAGCTTCATAGACACGGGTGCATGAAAATGAAAGGAAATGATCTGAAGACATTCCATGTCAAAAATTATGACTCTGGGCTTATTACTTATCGCTTAATTAGAGAAAACATGGAAAATTTCATTTTAACCAAAAACTGCAAACTGCGTCCCATTGGATTTACAGATTGTTTCATAAAAAATGGATCACCCTTAAACATCGCCTTAACTTCAACTTTGTCTAACTCCGCCAAACTTGAACGAATTTCTCTGAAATTTGGAAGATATGTCAGTTGTGCTTACTAATTGTTGGAAATTTCAAGCATGAATATTGAGTTGTTTTCCTGTTATAGATAAAAAAATAGTAGATAATTTGATCTTCATTTAGCAATGTTACACAAAATCATACCTCACTCTTATAAAATTACATTTGTTTCCTTTGTTATGTAATATGTTGTTCTACAAGCCAAAAGCTATCAAGCAAAACAAAAATAAAGAAAATCGGTCAATCAGAGCCAGTATAGCAACTTTATTCATCAACAATAATGTAACTGCTACATGTGATTAACTGGACTTCATGTTCCATAGCTTCCTGACTTCGTTGCGGTGGTGTTGGCAGTACTCCTGATTGCTTTCAGCTAGAAATCTATCTCTTACCGGTTGAAAACAATACAAAGCACAAATGAACAATAACGAGATCGCATTCACAAAAGGCAAAGTGTCAGCCTTGCTAGAATTAGGATTTTCTTTGCGCGCTACAAGCAAGCGACTAAATGTCCCTTACACAAATGTGCATCGATGGCATAATGATGATTTTCGACTCTGTCGTAAAGAGGGCTCTGGCCGTCCACGCAAAACATCCAAACGTAGTGACCGCCTAATTTTGAGATTTGTTAAAGTTGATCCAAGTCTCTCGTTAACTGAGATGGCTGCACTAGACTCGTCTATTTCTAAGTCCACTATTCGTAGAAGACTTATTGAGTCGAATTTCAAGAGCTGTAAGAGGCCCTCTCAGATCGAATTATCAGATCAGCATACAAAAAGACGTCTCAGGTAGGCAATGAGTCATTTTCACTGGCGAAATCAATGGGATCGGGTTGTCTGGTCTGATGAGGCATCAGTCCGTCTGAAGGATAGTGATGGTCGATTGAGATTATGGATAAAATCTGATCAGGAAATTCCGAGACATTTACATCGTCCCCGGGTACAAGGTGGTTCGACTCCACTGATTTGGGCTGGCATTTGGACCCATGAATTCTGAACGCTATGTGAATGTTTTACGAATGAACATTGGCCAAATGACAGATCAACTTGGTGATCCATCGACTTGGTTATTTATGGATGATAATGCTACGTGTCACAGGAGTAGTAGAGTCAACTTATGCAAGTCTCAATTAGGGCTTAGGACATTATCTTGGCCAGCTCGTTCTCCTGATCTGAATCCCATAGAAAATGTATGGAGTATTCTAAAACGTAACGTTCGTCGTTCACTGCTATCTACAGATGGCGTATCACAACTTACGTCACTGTTAAAAAGAGAGTGGAGAAAGTTAGATCAGTCAAAAATCAACGATATCATCGAATCAATGCCTAGACGAATTGGTAATGTCATTGACAATAAGGGTAGGGCCACAAAATATTAGCTTCTTAAGAACTGTTACTGTATCATAGCTTATCAGATTATATAAGGACATTTAAATATATTAGGGACATGAAATAACATGAAAAATGCTTTCTGTATCATACTTATGTTTTATTTAGTCAAATTTTAGGATGATCCACTTTTTATGAAACGGACTGTAGATGTGTTTTTCTTTGATTTTGTCTGACAAGAAGAGGAACTCACTAGAACTTGGCAGACGTGCCTATTCGAAGTAGGCATAGGGTGCACATCATTCTCTGAAAGTCTCACTTTCGGCCTCGTTCCCTGCAGAAACTGGTTCTGGCTGCCGGACTATATAGGCACGTGTGATTACAATCATCCACCTGTTTCAATAAGTTTTTATCACTATAATTATGATCCATGAGCTTCAGTTTGTAATAGAGCGCATCAATATTCATATCCAATAAAGAACATAGATATATGCATTTTATGCAATGAAAATTCCGGTTAATCGACGAAGAATTTCTTAAAGGTGCACGATATTTCACGCACAACCTGTGCGCATCATCAGGTGAATGAAATGTTCAATGTTCGACCCACAGAATTAGACAGGTCGTCTCTGTTCTGTTTGACTGGAAAGGAAACATTGGAACATGCAACGTTAATAAAATGGCACAATCTGCTGACATAATACCATAGCAATCGAACAATGAGCAGCCAGTTCAACAGTAAATAAGCCAAATTGTGCGAAGCTTCAGTGTCTGTTATCAACCGGATCACACAGTTAAGAGACACAGTTGATTTCAAGTTCTACAGAGAAGTTGGTGAACATATTTTCGTGCTCCTGCTAACTTTTTTAATAATGATCGGAGGACCCATCATTATTGACAAAACTTTTGCGCAATGATCTGAATTCTTCAAATCTGAAGGAATCGTGGCGATCGGAGCATTTTGAAGGAAATCACAGTAATCCCCAAGCGACGCACGACTATTTTTCCTATCTCTGCAAGGTATTAAAAATTTCTTTTTGCCCACTTAATAAGTTCCTGCATGTGCCATTGTTTTGAATCAGTTTGCACTTCTAGCAAAGTGATGCGGTTAAACAATCTAATTCTGTGGTTCGTCCAGTTTCATGAGATGAATCAATACAATGTGTGACGTCAGCGCGAACATAGAAATACATCAATGAATAAACTGAAGAACACACATTGTATTTCAAAAACAATACTACACTAACAATTGCCTAAAAGTAAGAAAGTCAAAAGCCAAAGTGCATTTGATGTACATAAGTTAAAGCAAAGTAGTAAATAATTAGAAAAATCAGAAAATGTTCGGGACGGAAAGTTCACAACGATTAACACAATCATTACGTTTTGAGTGCTATGCCTCTAAAAGTTGATGTATTCTATGTTCGCGCTGACGTCACATTGTATTGGTTCATCTAATGAAACTGGTCGAACGTTGAACATCTCATTCACCTGATGATGCACACAGGTTGTGCGTGAAATATCGTGCACCTTTAATAAATACTTCGTCGATTAACCGGAATTTTCACATAACTTTTGCGACGTACCTAAATATGTTCATGTAATGAGTCTTCTCACGTCACTATCCAAATTAATAATATGTTATTATGCTGCTTATAAGTATGTAGGCCCATGTAGTCTAATTCGTTGAATTGAAATAACAGAGTGAAAAATTAATAATAAGGGTCAGTCTATTCAAACGATGATGATAAATAATTCTTTTAAATTGATTGCCTGTCTAAAATTAATTGCAATTAATTTTTGATAACCCCTACATCGGAGGTTCATTCTAAATGCTTAATCTTTTGAACTTCACATGTACATAAATTACACAATGAGGTGTTATATGGATAATTGTGTGTAAGTATAAGGACTCCATAGGAAACAACAAAGCATTTAGAATCATGCGTAACAGGGACAAAATATCTAACGCATAGATTTAGATCCAGATTCTCGCAGTGCCCATGATTATCAGGGAATGGATATTCCACAGGCCTTCTCAATCAAGTCAGGTCAAAATGCATGCCGTTACACGATTGTCATAACCAATGTGCAGCTGCAACCGATGTACGACGTCCTCATTATCATTTCGAAACATGAAAAGATGCTTCTCATTGTGCTTATTCAATTACAAAGTCATAGATACTAATAATTGTAGTACATGTAACTTTTGTGGTATCGGCATCTCATTGCGGTGATACTTGAGTATATATCTAATACCAAGAGACACGTGACACGGATGAATTTCGGTGTCCGGGTAATAAAAACATCAAGACCATCTATTATTCTGCATAACATTGCTACAAGCTTATGCAATTGTTGACCTTGAATCAACGATAACGACGGACTGCAATGGACACAATCATCTCGAGAGCAGGTCGCGCCGGTTCGAATCAACAGCGCTCATTGATGGATGATAGCAATGTGAAGACACAGGCAACAAGGATCTTCACGTTATTCGCACTGAGGACGAAAATACACTCTTCTATTGAAACTGAAGATTATGAGACTCTCGATAGCTCCACGGAAGAATGGATTTTGTTAGACAAGTCGATTCCAGATGTTTGGTATCCAGACTACTGTTTTATGAATCCATTGGCACTTGCCATTCAACGAAATCGTAAGTCGATTGTCAAGCATCTGATTGCAAGAAAGAATTTGAAGTTCAAGCCACTACATGGAACTGGTTGTGCTTGCCGCATATGCCGTTTGCTATTCAAGAATCCATTATTTCTGCACAAATATTGCGATTTTATTCTTCA
Source organism: Prostheceraeus crozeri (assembly GCA_907163375.1). NCBI lineage: Eukaryota > Metazoa > Platyhelminthes > Polycladida > Euryleptidae > Prostheceraeus > Prostheceraeus crozeri. The sequence continues at coordinate 116,461 of CAJQUW010002096.1, read as the reverse complement.
TGCAGCAACCAGTCCTCTATACATGTTTGAAATTTATAGAGAATCTGTTCTTGATGGATGTATAATATTTCTTCGATCATTTGAGCCTATAGAACATTATCTGACCAAAGAATGTGTAACTCGCATACACACACGTGTGGAAAATGTCGTGAATACCGCTTTGAACTATTGTAATATTCAACAAGAGACATTATATCTGTTAAACGAAGATTCAAATGAATTTTATTATGAGCAAAAGTTGGGAAAGCTATTCGATTTTCTTGATCTCAATATGAAAGGAGTTATACAAAACTACGCTATCCAAGGTGTAATTTTGAACCACTGGTATGGTGATGATAAGGAAATTGCCCATTATTTGCGCAAGATGGAAAATTGCTCCGTTATCTTAATGATATTGTTCTCACTTATCACTTATTTCATTTTTGTACCGTTTGTAATGATAATCCCTCTTAAAAAGATGAGAAAATTGATAAGTGCGCCAGTTCTGAGATTTCACATGGATAATATCGGCTTCTGGATGTTTTTAATTATTGCTATTTTGGCTTCGAAAGAGTCATATCCAAACATTTTGTTGGCTTGTCAAGGAATGACTTTTTCTTACAAGTTCTACAGCGTGATGGTCATACAAAGTATTTTTGCTTTTATGATAACATCAAAGATAATTAGAATCTGTACATCTATCTACTACTGCGGAAAGTTTACATTTCTTAGTGGTTGTGATATCCTCCATTTTATAAGCATTTATCTGTATGCTATTGGAGCTATCTTGATACTCATTTCTTTGTTGTTGGTTCCCATCAAACCAATTGTCCAACGATATTGTACAGACATGCTTTTCATTACTCCTAATGTAACTTCCCTTGGGTTGAACTGTAAAATTGATAAGAAAATTTACCAAAATAATGGACAACTGTTATTGGACGAAGAAGCACTAAAAGAGCCGTATCTCATCGGCTGCGTTCTGTATGCGTCAGGTCACTTATTATATTCGATATCAGCTGGTCATTTGCTCTACATGTTTCGATGCATTGCTCTATTCACTATTGCTGTGGAGAGAATGGTCGTTGACGTCTTGAAGTGGGCATTCTTTCTTGCTCTTTTCATGTTGGGCTTCACACTTTCTTTCACAGTTCTCTATATGCGTCTTACAAGTGCTACAATAATTATTTTGCAACAGTGAAATCTGCTGTTCTCGAATTATTCTGGATTTTATTTTCTATGACTGGAACTACTGACCCTTCTTTAGACACTTCTTACTCTGTGGCGATGTGGTCAAATCAACTTGTGGTCAGTTACGGTGAAATCATCTACATGACATTCTTCATAATTGGAACATTGGTGTTGATAAATTTATTGATTGCTCTGATGGCCGTCACATATGAGTCACTTGATGCTAATCGCATGAAGGAAATAACATTTGTACAAACACAGTTGAGAGTGAAATACATCATTTGGGATGACAATATTCCACTACCTTTTAACCACTTTTATCCACTGTATATGTTGTCTTGGACTGTTTGGTATGTTTTCAAAAATCCCAAGAAAATTAGAAAATTCTTTTATGTTCAAAAATCCTTCGATCTGAGGCACGTGGTGACAGAAGACCAGATTTTACTTCTGAAGGAGAAACTTGATCGAGTCAATGAAGATGACGACACCTACCAGGAGATTTCTCAACAGCAATGGTCTTAACAAGACATGTTCAGTCTAGCACCTGAGCTTGTTGTCTACAGTGATAAGGGGATTTCACATCATGAATGCCCTTAAATTTCTGCTGAAAATGGCTGACTGAATTGAAACAATAATTTTATAACGGATAGTTGAATGAATCATTATTTGGCTACACGGGAGAAATTCTTCAAAACGAACTTGTGGAACTAGATATACTGGACTAATAGGTAGCTCTGGACAAATGGAATCAAGTGAGATAGTTTAGCTTCTCTGAGGTGGAGAGCAGATGAATAAAGGTGCTCAGAGGTCATGTGCACTAGGAACATTTCCAGACACTGAAGCGATGATATCATGTTGCATTTTTGTGTATTGCATCGTGTTATGAGATTTTTTGTCATATAACCTGTCTTCGGAGTAAATCCTATTTCTCTAAACTGAATAATTTAAACCAGCGCTGATAAGCTTGTCACGTATTTAGACGTGATAAGTCTTACATCTCGAAAGCAAATTCAGTGTTTCGGCGTTTTACGTCAAATTCGCTCAATTCGCCGATCGTTATCACGATCGCTTGCAGCTGCTCTGATTGTCAGCCTTGTGTTTTCTAGACTTGACTATTATACAGCTCTTTCGTCTGGTCTGCCAGAAAGTGATACTTCTCGTCTTCAATCTGTAATAAATGCTTCCGCCTGCCTCGTGAACAACCTCCAGCGATCAGCACATATAACACTGGTGGTACGAGAACTTAAATGGCTATCAATTCATCAAATAATCGACCTACAATTGGCAACTATTGTCTACAAGTGTCTCCAAAGTCGTGTCCCTCGGTGCCTCAGTAGAAAACTCAAGAGAGCTACAGATTTGCCGAGCCGATCGCGCCTGTGTTCCTCGAATTCCTCTGCTCTCGTTATCCCAAAATTGAAATTGAAAACAACAATGAAGAGACTATTCCCTCTGTCGGTTCTCATTCGTGGAATAGATTGCCCGATGAGATACGCAATCACAGTTCGCTTGTATGCTTGTACCGAGAGGATGCACCAAGGTTGCACCGAGAGCATTTTTCTTCTAAAGTTGATCAGTTATAGCTGGCTTTTATTTCATGTTATTTTATAACTTGTACTGCCTGTGATGTGGTCTTGAACCCTTTATGGTGTAACGCCACATGTACAAATAAAACTCGTGAATAGATACATGAATACGTATTTAATTGATTAATAACAAATAACAACTTCACATTGGCACATATGTGTTGTAAGAGATAAGTCATGTAATTTTCTATGAAATAAAATGCGGAATTTTTTCCGCACTGTGTCCTTACTCCGATCCTGTGACATCAAATTGAAGCTTAACTGAAGATAGGAAGCTTTAGCGCCTTACTTCTCCGAAGCTTGCCTATTAAACTGATGACAGAAATATGAATGCACTCAATTAGAATGTTAGTTCTTTTTTCGATGGATTTTAAGACAGACGAAGGGTAAAACTGCTTGAGTTAACCTCTTATCCACCTGTAAATAAAAATGAATCGTGTGCCATCTGCGTAGTCGCTAAGAGTTTCCATTGTTGCATGAAATCACAGCAATTCTAGGAACTACAAGCAACATAGCTCGTCTAGAATGTCTACAAATATCTGTAGCAGCCACAGAACTAGATTGTTTAATCGTGTCACTTTGTTAGAAGTGCGAACTGATTCAAACAGATGGCACATGCAGGAACTTACTAAGTGGGCAAAAACAAATTTTTAATACCTTGCAGAGATAGGAAAAATAGTCGTGCGCCGCTTGCGGATTACTGTGATTTCCTTCAAAATGTTCCGATCGCCACGATTCCTTCAGATTCGAAGAATTCAGATCATCGCGCAAAAGTTTGTCGATAATGTTGGGCCCTCCGATCATTATTAAAAAGTTAGCAGGAGCACGAAAGAACGGTCACAAGCTCCTCTGTAGAACTTGAAATCAACTATGTCTCTTTACTGTGTGATCTGGTTGACAGCAGTCACTGAAACTTCCACAATTGGGCGTGTTTACTGTTGAACTGGCTACTCATTGTGCGATTGCTATGGTGTTATGTCAGCAGATTGTGGCATTTCATAAACGTTACATGTTCAAATGTCTCCTTTCTAGTCAAACAGAAGAAGAGATGACCTGTCTAATTCTGTGGTAGCAGCTCTTCGCTATTGTCAAGAGATTGACCTCTATCAGATTTCAGTCGAATGTAAAGATCAAGGTCGAGGTAAAAACACAGGAGTCATAAATTTCATTTTAACATGACTTATCTTTCGCTCATTCCAACATTGTTGATATTTATTTGAATGAAACCTCTCAGATCATTCATAAATACGCCGATCTCATATATCTGCGATATCATTTCTCTTGCTATTTGTTTTCATCAGACATTATCTGTGATAATCTCTATTTCTTTCACAATATCAGCTTCTCTACAAATAAAAGCGGCGATAGAAAGGAATTATCGAATTGCAATCAAGTGTTCTATTTGGTTGATTTCATAAATGGCGGGGAATTTATTTCCTCACACGATGTCCTCGTACTTAATCTTTTATCTCCTCTTCCTGACTGAACGAAGGTGAGTATTCAAGTTTGCGTGAGATATATGAGAGGTTGTCTCCCACTCCGACAAGAACTACAGCCATCATGAGAGTGCACGGAATCTAGCACTGTCATTTTGGTGTATCATGATCGAACGCCTCGACTCTGAAATCGTCAAGATTGTAGGAGATAAGTGATATTAAATCGTACCGAAGCATTCCCGAAATGTGCCCTCTTCTCAGCCTGGATTGCTGATGGAAGGAAATACTCGCATATTATTTCGGAAATTCAAGAATGGAGGGAGATAATGCTTAGTCACCCGAATAGTTGAAGATAATTGCTTTCTTTTGGAAATCGTCATTGAATTTAGTTCTGATTACTCACATACTGCAATAAAAAGAGAACAAGTCACTTATTTATCAGTGCGGAGATTGAAAAGTGACACTGCAAGGCCGCTGTATGAAGAAATATATTGTCATTCTACGCATAATTGCTGAAATTTGCGCCATGAGCAGGTTTGAGTTAGTAAATCACAATGCCTACGGCCATTTGGCTTTCTTGTGCGTCTGGAAATGGAATGAAAAAGGTTCGTGGCAGAGAGATACTTTCATGCTGGAAGTCGGTACATGTGCATGCCACATGTCAACAAATCTGATAACACTCGCTACGAACGAAGAGCTAATGCAAATGAGTGAACATTTTCATTATGAACAATTTTAGAGGTCAGAATTGATTATTGTCGCAATATTGACAAACTAGTTGTGGTACACAATGCTAATACTGTATAAGAAATTAATTGAAATTGAATATTTAATGTATTCTTCATGAGTACTCAAAACATTCTGCAATCCATGGGTTTACTAAAGCAATGCTGATGTGACCATTTGATCAACCAGTTCTTAAGAGAATTCAATGGAGCTTTCAATTACGATCGCGTATAAATGTTTCACTGAACATGTCATCTAAAAAGCATGATCCATATTCTCATTTCGCTGCGTTCCTTCTTAATTACATCGATGTAGATTTGATCTCTAGTCCCTTTGAAGCACTCGTCTAGAATTTCATGAGGAATTCCCAATGAATGCACATCATAGTCCCATTGATGCATACACTCAGCACCGTGTTGTTTAAAATATGCGTATTATAATCAATTATCCAATAGGCAACTTATCATATTTTTCAATGATGAGATGATATAAATACAAGTTGGCCGGCGTCACTTAAATACGTAAAATTTTTATTTCTGCTTAATCTACTCTCAAGTTCATTTTTTGGTAATTTACGACCAGCACTTAAAATGATGTGGTAGCAACTTGTTGAATCATAACAAGGAATCGTCTCATTTCATCATTTCTCGTTAGTGAAAAATTCATAAGATACTTGATTTGATTTGCATAAAACTGACTTCTCATTCACGGGATTTCAGGGATTTGCCAGGCGTTAATGATGAACTGGCAAAGCGTGCAAGATAGGTGGAGAAGGCATGGAATGAAATGAGAATATTTGCTCACACGTCCATAAAAATATTGATACTTTAAGCCTTCAGCGGAACGAAATGAGGTTGATTTCAAACGTAATTTATATCATAAATGACCAATACCTACATGAACGTTGCTTGACTATGTCCGTCTCAGTAATTATTAAAATAAGAGTCTGAAAACAGATATCCGGAATTTGCGAATACAGGTGGTCGGATACAGAGCGGAGATGACAGCATGTTCTATTTTACAGAAATTAAGAGTTTCTATTTTACAGAAATTAAAAGTTAAGTTGCAGACACAGATAGGGCCAAATTTCGTGAACCGGGTCACCAAGTCAAGGTTTTTCCAGGTACAGTAGAGCACAGGTAACTCGAACTCGCTAGAATCTTTCACTTTGCTCGCATTATGCGTAATCCGAGTAGAATTTAAATTAACATTAAACTTATTTCTTTCAGCTAGGATTGATTTATAGGTGCAGCATAAACACTTCCGACATCATGTAACCTCTTTATGTATTTTTATATTATCTTTCGTTGTATTTTCGTATAAATGAATCCGAATTGCCCAAAATTAAGACTCAGTTATCAGACCTATAATTGCTGCATAGGCTTTTCTAATTAACTGTAGGTACCACATAATAAAGTATTTCATGCAATGTGTTTTGGTTATATACATGCTTGTATATTTGCACATGTGTAGTCAAATCACTCAAATTGCTCAAATTAACTTAAAATTCTTTGTCCGATAATTCTAGTATGCACACTGTGCATGCTGTATAACCAAGAATAATTCCAAGCAAACAGTTGCTGTCTACAAAATTAAACTCGAGAAAAAAGTAAGTTATAAAACAATGCCGTTTTAACTTACTTTCATACTTGTCTACGTATCCTGATTAGGGTTAAAAGCATTGCTTGTTTTAAAACATAGTTTTAAAGCACGTTATTTAGTTTTTGTGTTGAAAATTTATCATTATAGTGGCATTTGATCTAACCTCCGATTTTGCTAATCGGTCGATTACCGATTCATCTGTATAAGGTGGCCAATTATTTTATTTCAAAAATCAACGATTTCGATGAACCGAAAGTATTTGGCAAAAGTAAGTTAGTGACAATGAGGTGCACCAAATAATTAGAAGGACATCCTGAATTTTCCATGCACACTGTTGCGATGCTTATCTATTTCTACGCAGAGTTGATTAATTTTCAATTTTGATTCATTACTTGTGCATGGAATGTCTCCCAGTTATTTTCAATCATGTGTATGCATTGTTGTCGTGATCAGTGATGTATGCGAGAATGTGGTTAAATGTGGCTAAAATTAACCAAAATGTTTGTGTTTGCCAGCATTAGGAAGCTTGTCAAAACAAGGGAAACAAGAGCAAAGATACAAAGTTCTTAAGTATACAGTAACATTATTTCAACTTTCTCGGGCCAATGCTCGTTCAATTCGTTTGTTCAGACAAATGTGTCCGGATAGGCACACATAGGAGGAGTCGGAGTCCTATCAAATGATAGGACTCCGGCCTATAACTAGACCCGAAATAATATAATACAAGCAAATTACTTATTCTCGTGCATAGCTGTCATTGTCTTGATGTCAACTTTCTGCGTCAAACAAAAGTACAGAGACACAGCTGCATACAAAGCTTGTAATAGTTGGGGAATGAACTGTGATAGTGAAAAAAGGATTGTCTTTTCACTCGGTGATTTAGTAGAGAAGACAAGCCTTCATGGCCTCGATCACACTTACGCACCAATGATCACATCAGAGACAAAAATGAAATACTAGTTTGTTTGAGAACATTGCCTGTTGCCTCTTACCCTCATGTCAATCGTGTGTGATGGCTCCTCCAGAGCGCATATTCAAATCGAAAGTGTCCTCATATTTTTTGGAGAAGGATGTGGATTCTCCTGCCTGGTAGAGACTGGAGAAAAACCGTGTTAAGCACACATCAGAAAGATGGGAGGAGCCGAGTCGCATGTATCCAACTGAAAGCGACATCTGATCAACTATCATCGAAAATGATTGATAATTGATGCAATGATCACTAAATATAGGTTCAGGTAAGCCTATAATCATCTGTGATGTAGGCTACCAGTTAATTTTTCAAAAAAAGGGCTTATATACTTGCCACCCGGAGTCGGAGTCCTATCAACCCCCGGAGTCGGAGTCCTATAGAAATGATAGGACTCCGCATCCCTGCTTTGTATTGGTAGAACCAGTCTGCTTGAATAATTTGATAATACGTCTACATCTTCGTCGAGAAATTTTCTATGTACGCGAAATTTGGCTGATATTCATGCCAGAAACATACATAATTAGAAGGCATCAAAGCGCGAATATTCTGCGGTATCCATAACAGATTGCCTGATTGATTGATCGAAAATAACTCCCTTCAATAGATAAATGGAGTTTGTCCAATAGCTTAAAATAGTAACTGGTGACATGCTGAAAGCAGTGATCCCATTATCTCCATGTCAATGACTGAAAACAGTAACTCACGGCACGAACAAAAAATCACAGATAGATAAGCAGATGATTGAAGTATAATTAATCAAGGAAAGAGAAACCCCGCTTTTCAACATCACATTTGTTTTGTCGAAAACTGAATTTTTTGCAAAATTAAAAGGAGTGGCAACTTTGCTGCACAACACTGTGTGATTATTTCAACTGTATATAAACTTAAGAGAATAATATATTCATTGCTTATGAAATGGTGTTGTGTAACATTAAATATCACAATCTGAGTTCCAATCTGAGTTCGTTTGAAGACAGCAATTTGAGTGTAAGAAATCGTTAATGTCAGCAGTGGGAAATTGTCAATTATCCTTGAAAAGGACTGAAACAATTAGTTTACTTGACATAGCAACAACCAGACACATCATGTCAGTTCTGCTGAAATAATCGCATAACGTAGCAGCCAGTATGAGGCGTATGATGAGAGTGTGCCTAATTTATCCTGCAATTAAATGGTTGGTGCTTCATCTCCCAGCGTCAGTATAATAAGTCAGACGGCAGCTTACTGAAATTCTGACGATAGCTAAATGAAGTAATTACAGATTGTAAGTTGATAAAACAGCATCTCTCGCCGTTAAACTTTTGTTGCTTTAGACATTTTGAATCATTTGACGACTTTTGAGAAGAAAGATAAATGTCAATTCATTGATCTCAAAGATTATATTATGAAGATTGGATAAAGAGGTTATACATTCGAAGTGTAAGAATTATCATAGCATATAACGGGAGGACTTTTTTATGGCATTATTAGATAGCACTACAATTACATGCTCGGACGAAGGTTTATGAGATGCTAGCGACGGCAATTTTCCGGTAGAAGCCTAGCTTTTTCATTATTTGTAGCTGTATATTTTATCTATTTAATATCAAATCATCCACGTCATCAAATAGTACATACGTGTCACATTATTTCATTTCAATTTAGACAGCTAACAGCAATAAATGAAGAAGTACATCAGTGAAAGGGGTTCTGAAAAGCAGATTGTTCTCAAGGAGTGTGTGTGTCAGCACACGAGGTCAAAGCCATCTACCATTTCAACAGTGCCTTGTTTACGATATCAGAAATCTACTCGCATTGATAGATAATAGCCATATCAAGTTGCTACATGATGACTATACTGACAATACTGTGAAATGAAGAAGTACATCAGTGAAAGGGGTTCTGAAAAGCAGATTGTTCTCAAGGAGTGTGTGTGTCAGCACACGAGGTCAAAGCCATCTACCATTTCAACAGTGCCTTGTTTACGATATCAGAAATCTACTCGCATTGATAGATAATAGCCATATCAAGTTGCTACATGATGACTATACTGACAATACTGTGAAATGAAGAAGTACATCAGTGAAAGGGGTTCTGAAAAGCAGATTGTTCTCAAGGAGTGTGTGTGTCACACACGAGGTCAAAGCCATCTACCATTTCAACAGTGCCTTGTTTACGATATCAGAAATCTACTCGCATTGATAGATAATAGCCATATCAAGTTGCTACATGATGACTATACTGACAATACTGTGAAATGAAGAAGTACATCAGTGAAAGGGGTTCTGAAAAGCAGATTGTTCTCAAGGAGTTTGTGTGTCACACACGAGGTCAAAGCCATCTACCATTTCAACAGTGCCTTGTTTACGATATCAGAAATCTACTCGCATTGATAGATAATAGCCATATCAAGTTGCTACATGATGACTATACTGACAATACTGTGAAATGAAGAAGTACATCAGTGAAAGGGGTTCTGAAAAGCAGATTGTTCTCAAGGAGTGTGTGTGTCAGCACACGAGGTCAAAGCCATCTACCATTTCAACAGTGCCTTGTTTACGATATCAGAAATCTACTCGCATTGATAGATAATAGCCATATCAAGTTGCTACATGATGACTATACTGACAATACTGTGATATTACGTTGCTTGCACAGTGGGCATTGCAGAGGGAAATTACAATGGCAAATTGCCGTATGGTCAACATCATACATATGACTTGTATCACCACAATATCGCACTCATGCGACTTGTCAAGAAGCAACTTTGATGTGGTTATCTGTGGTTTCAGGCGGATACTTGAAGTCATAGACAATGTAATTACGGCACCCACTAATCTTGCTGTATTGTTAGGGTGCGCTGATGTGTGCTTGTTCAATGGTGTCTGCTATTGCAGCATTCAGCATTCCCATCTGTGCCGCACGTAGTTCCTCATTTCTTGCACTTTGTCTTGTGGCAGTGAAGCAATGCGAAATTGTAAACAATGATAACACTTGCCAATCTGCTATATTTCATGACTATCAGCCGCAGTGCAAAGCCAGGATAAATGAACACAGAGCAGCCGGTTGTGCAGTCCTTCAGCTTGTCCAGTTATTCAAAATGCAATTATCTATTTTGGGCTACTTACAGCTGCATTGACGAGCCCCATTAGGATAGAACGCAGCGCCTACTCCATATATATATATATATTTTTCATATATATATATATATATATATATTATATATATATATATATATATATATATATATATATATATATATATATATGGTATTCATTAAAAACATCGTAACATGAAAATTATCGTAAATGAAAATATCGTAAATGTACTTGAAAAACATCGCATTGGTCTTACAAAGGCATAGTCTCCTTCATGGCTCATGGCTCCTAGTAATCTGAAGCCTAGCGTCACTTCCAGCGGATATATATTTAGGATTCTATGGATGGACATAAATTAGATATCTTTTCCATTTCATACCGGATATGTTGATTTTTATACCAAAATCTTGGATTCCATGTGGAAATTACTTGGGCAGTCCCTGACTTGGGGATGCTATGCTTTTTCAAGTGTAATATTATCATACTCTATTTTCTAAATTTTTCATTTACGATGTTTTTAAATTACGATATTATTATTACGATGTTTTTAATGTTACGATGTTTTCATATACGATATTATCTGTTTACGATGTTTTTCATGTTACGATGTTTTCATATATATATCTATATATATATATATATATATATATATATATATATATATATATATATATATATATACTATACATACTGCTTGAATGAATGAAGTCTGAGGATATATTTCTATGATAGTGCCCAGAAGAAGTGACACTCTACAATCTGCTACATGCAATGCATAGTGATATTCAATATTGATGAGAGATGTCTCCATGTTAAAATAGAAAGTATTTCGAACGCATCAAGTATAGACTTTTGTCAGACAGGATATTGATGCTATATGTGTATTCAAATTTGACAAATTGACCGACTTCAAAACCCTCAACGGGTGCATACTCCACAATAACTGTCCACAAAGGGAAGCATGCGTGAAGCTGATGTCAACTCCATGTCATGCTCGTCTTTCTGTTGATTGAGGAATTCAAATTTGAAAAATATATATTCAAGGACTCCGCTTTATAAGTGGTACTTGGTATGAGCATATATTAGAATGGATAAAAACTCAAAAACAGTGACTTGAAGGTAAACTAGAAAGGTACTTAATTTATTTCAACATAATGTAAATGTTAAGAAAACATCATATGCTAAATTTGGCTGTAATCGGATGATATTTAGGTGTCGAGCAAAGGAGTAAAAGAGGGGTTTAATTGGCCATTTTGAGCTAAAAGTAGCCTATGAAGTCATCAAGTGACCTTTTTGACCGCATAAACTTGCAATTTGTACTCTTTTGTATACGAATTCTATTTTTTACAATATCTGTAGGAAGATCATTTCGGTGTTAGATAAATTTTGCTATGGATTTATTTTACTCTAAGATTATATCCCTTTTTTTAATTAGGACTATGGAGCCAGGGAATTATAGATAGTGTATCGGGAAGAACAAAATCTGCCTTGACAGGGAGAGGGTTAACATCTCGCGCTGCAGTGACTGCTTACATGACAAAGATAGAGCGAGAAGCTGTCCCTTCCAAGTTCCAATGCATGCGATAACGTGACTCACACCTTTCATTACCTATGTGTAAATGTGTTAGCTGGGACATTGCTTCGTCTTGCTGACTATCGGACTGTCCGATTCTCAACTTCGCTCGCCATAACGTGTATTACCGTGTAACATATATTTTAAAGACAACGTTCAACCGATGGTGTTTTCGTGCTGCGTTCCTAATTGTCGAAGTGGCTATAAGCCCCGGAAAAATGAGGTCATTGAGAAATGCTCAATGTTTCAGTTTCCAACAGACCCTGCTCTATATTCAAGATGGATGTCTGCTATCCCACGAAAGGATTTTACTTCTAATGAGAATCACAGAGTGTGTGAGAAACACTTCAACGACCACGACTTCGAAACAACGTCGACCGACTATCGTGAAAGTAGACGGGAGAGTAGATTATCGCAAATTCTTCAGAAGAAACGATTGAAATCAACGGCAATTCCTTCAGTGTTCCCAGAGTGACCTAAATATTTCACAAATCTCCAACTGTTCCCCGATCTTCAAATTCGACTGCTGATTCCCGACGGTCCTTTGAGAACAATAGAATTGAGAATTTGATCAGAGAATCTATTGAGGAAAATTCGTTTGATTCTCTCGATGCTCTGCGTTCGAAACTAAGTGATTCTTCAAGTCACCCTCTCCCCACCAATATTGTGAAGGTAGATCATCAGTCGTGTTTGATTTCTATGTACGTCAGTGTTTCTAACATCGCACTTATGGCTCCTGTTCACAAAGCTACGCTGATCGTCGACGAAAGCATGAGCGTGCGAGTATTCGTGCTGTCATCAAAGTTAGCGAATTCCAACTTTCGCCATATCTTCAGTGGAGATAAAGTAAAAACTATTTCTCAACTTTGTAACGTTATTGCCTATACGAAGAATTTGTCAGAAAACATTTAGATAACAACAGTAGCTCTCAGTACCTAGAACTCGCTGCTTCTTTTCTTGAAACATTTTTAGATTGTGAAAGTCAATCAGATGACCCCGAATTTGAAATGTACCACCTAGTAAATTTTGTTATTGAGCAGCTGCGACTTTGTCAAGTACCAAAGAATGCCAGAAAATATTCATGTAAGACGTTGGCACTTTCTTTTTTGTGGCAGATTACAAGTGCATCTTTGTATAATAAATTAAGAGATATTTTCATTCTGCCCTCTATGACTACGCTGCGTTCATTGTCTAGAGGATCTGCAGTTGAAACCTGTTCGATTGATCTCGAGTATCTGCAAAGGAGATCAAGTTTTTTGGATGACAGAGAAAAAATTGTTACATTGATGATCGACGCAGTCTATACTGCTCAGCGTGTAGAACTCAGTAATGGACAATTTGTAGGTTATACATCGGATGGCATACCCACCAAGACCGTTTTAACTTTTATGATTCAGTCGTCTTGTTCAACATATAAGGATGTCGTGTGTTTAATTCCTGTGTTTCGACTTAATTCCGATATTTTGTACAATGAGTTTATGAGTGTCATTCGTCAAATTGATTCACTTTTTCGTGTTGTTGCTGTTTCAACTGACAATCATGTGATCAACCGCTCTTTTTTCAAGCGACTTTGTGGTGGTAATCAAATATTTCCTTTTATTAACCATCCTATTCGAGCAGAGGCAAAACTGTTTATTTTATTTGATTTCACTCACAACTTGAAGAACATATTCAATAATTTTGTGAATAAAACAAAAATGACACTTCCTGATGGACATAGAGATATTTTGAATGTTGACGGTGTTTGTAATGCCTCATTTTTACATGTAAAGAAACTGTATTCGAAGGAGGAGAACTTGCCTTTGAAGATAGCACATGCATTGAAGGCTCGCTAAATCCGGTTAATATTTTTCGAACCTCTCCTCAACATGCGCTGTCAATTTTCCATGAATCAACTGTGAATGCTCTTAGATTTTATGATGACAGAGATAGGCAGACAGCTGCATATGTACAGATAATTGTTAACGTTTGGAAAATTGTTTCACTAAAAAATCCTTCCGAAGGATTTCGCAAAAGTGATCCTATGTGTGAACCTTTTCGAAATCTGTCAGATTCTCATGTTTTGTATTTGAGACGTGTCACAAATCTTTTTGAAGACTGGAAGAAGTCTAGACGGCCAGGTCTCACAGATGAAACATTTTTAGCTTGTATTCAAACTATGAAAGCTCTACCTATGCTAGCAGATTATTTAATAGAAATGCATGGTTTTTCATATGTACTTCTTGGAAAATTCTGTTCTGATCCTTTGAAGCCCGATTCGGTTGTTACCGTCAAATGAACGGGGGCAACTTTTTTATGTCAATAAAACAATTGCTTGAATCAGAAAAGAAAATTCGTGTACTTGGTCAAATTCAGCAGAAACTTATTCCACTGTTATGCATGATGACTCCTTTCTGATTGTTAAACCAGACGCTTTATGTGAGTCCAAGTGGTTGGTGGATTTTTTGTCACCAGAATTGTTGGACTTGGACAATTTATTAAAAAATGATGTAAATATTATTTACTATGTTGCTGGTTACATCGGTAGAAGTGTTGCACGCCAATTCAAATGTTCGAAATGTAAAATTCTGCTTATTGCAAATGATTCTGTCGACGATTGTCCACCGTTTACGATTCCGTTGGGTAGTAGCCAGCTTTTTGAAATGGCCAATCGAGGTGGTTTGGCTGAGCCCTCAGATTTGTGTTTTCTTATAAGCGCGATCGGCTACCTCTCCTACGCTGTCATTTTTGACAATGATGTTTCGAAATCACGTTTCCTTTCAGAGCAAAATCATCGCTCTCTGTTTGTGAAAGCAACATCTGATGTAATGATGCGTAAATTCTGTAATATATCGACGAGATGCAAATCAAATCATATTGCTGTTGACCATATTCTCACACGAATGTACAATTGTTTGTCAAAGAATGAACTAAAACGAGTGAACACAAAAGATGAGTCGGCAAGTATTACAAAAAAATGCAGAAAACTTCAGAGTGATTTTTGATGTACACAATGGTTGTCAAATCATGCAAATATGATGTTGTAAATATTCCTTCATTTTCTGTAAATAGTTCTTGCAATATTTTCTTATTTGTTGGATGAATGTTTTAACACGAATTTTAGTAAATATTGTAAAATTATGTAAAAAAAACAAGAAACTGTAGAGAAATGCTGCAAACTGTAATAAATTTTCTTGTCATATTCTTCATTGCTTTCATTATTTATATAGTGTATAAAGATGGGGATGTGCGTATATACATGAGTTATGATATGCAATTAATAGTTGTACATAGCGATTTAGTATCTTGACTTAGGTAACATGAGTGGTAGTGTTCTAAACTACTAATGAAAGTAACCCTCATTATGTCAGTAGTGCGACGTTGTCGTTCTTCCCGTAACAAAAGATATAATCTATAATTCCCTGTATGGAGCATTCAAAAAGAATTGTTGCTATCTTTACAGTATCTTATTTTATCTCAAGCGAATTGCATCCACTAGTAAAAAGACATACAGGTAATAGGACTTTGCATTACAGATGTGTTCAGTGTGAAGGCGAACCTTAGCCAAATATTTCCGAAGGGTGATTGCATGTATATTTTCAATTCCGATTCCGGTAATATTCCCAATCCCGATGGGGATCCCTATATGTCTTTGATCACGGGCCATCAATTATGCATACATGTACTTGCTCATTTGATTATGAAATACAGACTTTGTGTAATCACACAAAACAATCCCTCATTCATGAGAATCGTTAAATGATAACGTACAGGAAAAATCAAAGAAGAAAGAATACATCGATCTGAATGCTAATAAAAAACATAAATTACAAGGATACTTGAAATTTTAACCTCGAGCAGAAAATAGAAATTAGCAAACTACAAATGAGATCGATTAGTTTGTTTGATGTTGAATTTTCGAACAGAGCTTCTATCTTGGTTAATGGTATTGCAGAAAGTCTCATGGGATTATTCTGTCTTACACACCTCCGTAATTGCATTGCAACTCGCTTGAGGATGAATCGTCGGGCTGATACAGTTCAATTCAAGCCGATGAATTGAGTTATCGTGAACCCCCTTCGGACTGTGATTGCCGATTCGTCCATCAGTTCGATCACGGAAATGTCTTTGCTGCAGCAACTGCGCTTTGGGACTGCTCTCACTTTAAATTGAGTTTGATGAGATAATTCTGCTTTCTGCCTGCAAGGCCAACTTTCATTCACATTCAACTGAAAAGGCCGATTTCCTTTACAATCACAAGAAGGGTAAGAGTGTTATCTTACTGAGACACTCTATTTGAGGTCGAACAGTGACAATTTTAGGCACATCAAGAACGAATTTCGATGATGATGAGAAATGATTGATTGATGATTTCATGTTCCAGTGCTGTTTTAGCAGTAGTTAGATGTAATCTTGAGAAATATTACACATGCATTCTGAAATTTAAATCATACAACTAAATTCACAGCTGCTATTCATCTTACCATGCCCAATACAAAGATGCTGGAATTCCCATCCTTAGAAAATGTGCATTTTAATTTTGTTCATTTAAAATAATGCAATTCATTCAATTTCATGGAGCAATTCCTGGTTTTATTCAGAGCTTTTTGCTGTGCTGGGGGTACAGAATATGTATAGATAGGGGGTTAGTTGGATGACATGTCCATGCCTTACAAAGATAAAAAAACTACATTGTTGAATATAACTGTATCTAGTCAATGCAATAAAGAATTTAACATTTTCTATGTTAATCCATTGACATAGAATTTAGCATTGAATGAATTGAAACCGTTTAACATTAGATATTTAACATTACTTTTTACCATCACTTTTAGCTAAATGTCGTTGATGAGTTACACTTCTATACCAAAGATATTTATTTCATGGATATCTTCGTTACATATCTCTGAAAATCTATGGCTTTATTCATTGATATGATCTGCTTTGAATGCAATTTGTATGGTTGATCGCGATGTCTATATTCAACAATAGCAATGTTAATACTCGTCTACTAACTCGCTTCGCTCGTTCTACATTTTCAGTGTCGTATAGACATCGTATTAACATTGCTATAATGTTAAATGCTCTAGTAATGCTTGATAACTCAGTTTTTCTTGGTAGACTTGCCCACAGGTCAAAGGTCGAACACGTTGTTCTCTTCCTGAATTAATGTAAATAGGATAATGAAATATTGAGTTGCATCCTTAGTTGAAAAATGGAAACAGACTTGAATGAACTTGCATGGACAGGATGCAACTCAATATTTAATTGTTCTATTTAAATTTTATTTGCAAAAAGCAGCATTCATTAACAAATTGCAGGCGCACTAACTTAGCCGATTTGCCAGTAGTGTGTTTAAAGTATTACTTCATGAATACCCGTCGAAATTTCACTAACTTGCCAATTGCTAATCCCCTATAAAAACTTGTCGTCTGCACTCTGGACAGCCGGTGGGCAGCGGCCAGTTTTCAACCACACTGCAGTTTTCATTAGTAAAAGAACCAATCTTCTAAATAGAATTTTCAAAATCTCTATTGAGTAAAATGGACAGGATTTAGTTAAATTCTTGAGCTATTCTCAATCTGGATTGGATTTTGTTGCAAATAGAAGAGGAGGGTGCGAACTCTGTGTCGAATAAAATCCTGACTTCTAAACGGCAGAATGGTTCGCAACGATCAGTACATTTTCTAGGATTGTCAGGATTGACTGATACGTTGCCGTTTTCCTGAGACATGTCTCACAAAATCTTGATAACTTGATAGATCCGATCGGAATTTTGATGAATTAGGATTCCCCTTTTCGAGTCAGAGATTCTGATATTCTCAATTCTCGAAATCTTCTCACATCATGAGAATTTCAAGTCATGAACAGTGTCTTATAGCGTAATTGTCAGCATCAAATTTAGAAAAGAAGACGTCATACAAGCTATCAACCGTTTGATTTAAACGAAAGAAGTTGAGATGAAGGAGTTTGCAAACTTTTTATGACTACCAGAGAGGCAAACGTTAATTAGTAACATAACGCCATACCACGCTGTGATCATAGCCGGAAGTTATGAAGTCGATGTTAATTATGAGCTCTCATATTTTCGTAGGTTACAGGATGCATCAACGGCTATTAAGGAAAGATTACAAGAATTATTATCCGAAAATCGCGAACCCTTTATGTGATAAATTACAAATATGAAGTATATATTTGTAGAGTTTTAGATACATGTACCTAATGACAAACACATCTATAACAACTCAATGAAATATACAGACAGATAAGGATAGCCTATTTTCGAATGTACTAGTCAAAGAAATAGACAATTTTCTCGTCAGTCTTTGTTACCTAGAAAGGATAAGTTGTATATCGCACACTATTGGAAATGGCACACACTTTCTCAAATAATAAACTCTCAGCCGGGTTTTGGACAACAGTCAGTGAGTTAGTGAAGTGCGTGTTGTATTATCATTTCGGTCACACATCGATGTCTAGTCTACATTCAGTGAGGAATGCTGAGGAGAGGATGGTGGAATCATCAGGTGAACCAATTTCCTGCCATCTTCTTTCATGATGATGGGAAGGACCAGCATTATCGAGAAAACTTGTACGCGATGATCTGAATTCTTCAAATCTGAAGAAATCGTGGCAATCGAAGCACGTTGATGGAATTTACAGCAACCCGCAAGCAACGCACGATTTTTCTCATATCTCTTTAAGGTAGTAGGAATTCCTTTTTGCCCACTAACTAAGTTCCTGCATGTGCCATGATTTTGAATTAGTCTGCCCTTCTAGAAAACTGACATACTTAAACAATCTAATTCTGTGGTACTAGTACGTGAAAAAATGATCCAAAATGGTATCGATGTTAACCTGCAATGCAAGTGTAAAATGTGACATGGCATCGATATTAACATATAATATGATCCTATTAATATATCAATGATATGGATTATATGAAAGGCTCCGTGCCTAATGTGCTTCCGAGTATAAACAACGTTCATTTATTTATTTTATTTTATATTAATTATGATATATCGTGATATTATTGATGAAATGTTGACAAGCATAATCACTGGAGGGCACGAGCCACCAGTGATCAATTACAGAAGGGGAACCTTGAGAGATAATAAATCTCTATCTGAAAATTGAATGGAACGGCGGACTTCTTGGCATTTTAAAATGAACTCATGTTCCAAACAATATTTTTCTCACCTACCTACTCGATGTACACTCAAATCTATTCTTTTACTACCTGTACATATTCGAAGCAGGCCCCGCGGAAATCGCGTGAGAGACCCGCGGAATTGCGGATCGACACGTTTCTGGGTCACCCAGGCTAACCTTGGGTTGAGGCATCTGGGACATCCGGGTCAATTACGGGTCGACACGTCTCCGGGTCACTCAGATTAACTTCGGGTTGAGACATCTGAGACATACGGGTCCAAATAAGACTCGGATTCAACCCGTCAGACATTTCATCAAAACTAACCTCTCTGTTTGACTCACGATAGTAGGCTGATGTGATGCATTGCTTGAAGACGATGAAAGAAACGGAAAATGTGTCTCGGTAAGACTTTTGCAAGAGAAAAAATTCGCTTGCGGCAACTTGGAGGCAAAAACATTTCCTTTACTTCTTTTCACCTGTCTTTCTGCACAGATCAAAGATGCGGAACTTATTGAAAGGCCGTTATGATTAATAATATCAGTGTTGCAAGGAAATACTGCTTTGACACTGTCAATTCCTTCCTGAAGTCACATATTCAAAGCTAGCAGTGAAAACACAATGAATGAATAACATCGCGATCATCAAGACGCAAACTCTACGCTGAATAATCAATCAGAAATAGATAATATTCAATAAAGAAATTAGATGAAGCGATAAAAATAGTTCAGAGTTACACATAAATAACATTGAATATCACGATTGCTTAACATGTGATCTCCGTGGCACCGTGGTTAAGTGCTTGGCCTAGTCATGTATTTCGACACCATTAGTAGTGACTAGACCTACCAAAATATTTGCTAACGTGAGGCCTGTCCGATAAGTGATGTGTTAATTGCATTTCTTCATGTGGTTTTGACTTCCTCATTATGAACAATTGCTTTCAATTGATCATTAAGTGCCTGTGATACTAATCACGATTTGTGTTGCTGGTCATCTTGTTTTCTATAGAGGTAGTCATCATGCATGTGTGAGTTGCTGGATAGATATAGTAAGCGTACGGACAAAACAGCAAGAAGACAAGAGAGCAAAGACAATACAGCAGGAAGACAAGAGAGCAAAGGACAAAAGAGCAACGGATACAAACCAGATGCCAGTTGCTCCGACAATGGTGACAGATGAACAATTAAGGATGCGGTGTCGTGGGGGTCATTTTGGAGCAAATGCAAGATTCAATATAGAAAAGATGCAAATACCTGGGCTTCATCATAGAACGTACACCATAGAGTCGTATACCAGGAGATTCGTAATGCAAAGATGCAACTTTTTGTTTAGATATTATAGGATTGTTATTTCTGCAATAAATTTCGATTACAACAATCGCATGAAAGTCTTTTACAGGTTCTATGGTTTTTTATCAAACTGCTATTACAATAATAATAAATTGCAACAACTGTTCATCTTTAGAAAGTATACAACCATAGTCAACCACTGGAAGCCACTGTTCTGTTACAGGCCTAAAGGTGCTGTGATTACGCATGCCCAGAGGTCGAGCTCCAAGTGTCATTGGAAGTCGTCAGAAAGGGCATCCGGACTAAAAGATCACAGCGCTCCAGATTTAAGGCTGAGTGCATGTAAAAGCGAAGATTTTCTTTAGAATGATTCATACTTTTGAATAACAAAGAAAATGCCAGAGTTTGAACTGTTTCATATACACGCAGATACTTAAAGTCAAGTGTTACATGTAAATGTGAGACTTTTCATAAATAAACAAAAAATCTTTGAAGGTTGACCTTCAGTATTCTCAAATCATGCAAACATTTCGCAGCCATGCGCATTTGATGCTAATCAAACTTGCGAATGGAAATTCTACACCTGATTCGGTATGTGACCGAGATCCGATCCAAAGTAGACATGACCGAGGTCAGATTCAAGGTAGATATTGTCGAGTTCAGTCTTAAGTATACATGGTCGATATTAATTAATTGTTATTGAATTAATTAGTTGAATCTCATTTAATTAAATCTAAAGAAATAGAACGCAATTGCTCGAAAGTAATCTAAGTATTTGATAATTCTAAAAGAAAACAGACAGCTTGAAATATTGGATAACTGTGAGAAATAAACTCTTAAAATAAGCATTTGTCATATGTATTAGATTAGACTATTTGACACAACAATGAAAAATATGCACATTTGAAAATCTTGATAATTCGAATCAGTGTGCATTTTCACTGGTCGAGGCAGCACTTTCAAAACCTGAGGTCCACATTAAGCCCACATGGTCTCACGGCTTTAGAGGCAGGTTATCTAGTAGATACCTCCGCCACCGCCTCCAAACTATAGCAAAAAATCGCATCCACCGTCCGACTCCACCTCCAACCAATGCCAGAAACGCGACTCCACCTCCGAGCAAGTTGGCTGCATCCTTCACCTTGAGAAACAATGAAATCAGCGTTGCCACCAGGCATTGAGACCCCATCCGCGCAGACAGTATATCGATGCAGGGTGGTATAAATGAAGGTCTAAACTCAAGCCCATGAGATAGCGTACTAGGAAATTTTATCCGTGAGGACTTACTTTTGGGAACATATTCTTTGTTCCTGGAAACTATCTACTAATCAGTGGATTAATAATTTGATCCATGAAAAATGTTTACGAAAGTGAAGTTTCTGTTAACCATGCTAGGTTTTATGAATATCCAATATTATTGGCCGTGCGAAAATATATCGTATAATGGTGAGCGATTTTAATGACATCCGATTTCTTTCTTTCTAAAGATTTGATTTTTAATACACTGATCAAACTGTACATTAAATATCAAAACTGCTAAAAGTACATGTCATGGAAATTAAAAAAATTGTTTCAGCAGTAACAATTTTTCCGGATAATATCATCCGATTGTACATGAAGTTTTAGATCAGACCTCAATGAAGGATTGCACGCCCTGGATGCACTGACAAGGAGTTTTGCGCTATATTATCATTCGATTTCTCTCTTCGTCATTGAAACGAAATTGGTTAGTACCATGACTTCCACGCACGTCAGCCAATTTAGAAATATATGTACCTGTTTGTTTCTTTTGAGTTCTTTGATACGAATAACCATTTTAGCTGAAACCACATCGATGACAGTCTCTCCGCTAATGTGCTCTGAGCTGAAACTAAGTTGTTATTATTATTATCATAGGAAACTGAAAACACGTAATTCCAACCTTAACAAAATCTTCCCAGCGATAAAGTTCACAAATACTAGTTAGAAAATTCGGACATAAAATCAAATTCTATTTCAACTATAGGCCTACCTACATATTCATCGATAGCGTAATAAATGTAGTTGAATCATGTTTCACTGTATATCTACAAGAAATAAGCTACCGGTACTTCAAAAAAACATCTCTTCTAAATTCATAACCCTAAATAAAAGAACATTTTTCTAAGACCCTCATCCGCGCTGGTTCAGGTTCATCCACGCAGGCTACGCGCACGCGCAGCTCAAACCTCTCATCCGCGCAGCTGTGACAATTATTCAAAATGACATCATTCAAATAGTCTCAAGCAAGAGGCTGAGAACGACGCAAAATTACTGGACACCTGAGCTCCACAACGCTTCTATTATAATCGTTATTTATCTAAAAAGTAAAAATATTGCACATGATTTTGATGTTAACTTGGAGACACCCCAAGTCTGTAAACTTGTCTCGACATCTAGATTGAAACCTCGTCGAAAAGCAGGATTCTGAACGAAAAGATGTGAAAATTCTGGACGCCATTTGGTGGGTAAATATCTGCAAGTTGAAGTTTTTTGCAAGACGTCAGTGAGACAGATTCATCATTCTTTCCGTTCAATAAGTATTCAAATTGCTGCTGCTACTTTTTCTTTTCGACAATATTCCAGAAGGCAGCAGAGGAGGTTGATATTTTCACAAGTTTAACTGACAACAAAATTCTCTCGAATAAAAACTCAATTCCATTGAGATTATCTTGGAGAATTCCTCGCCCCCTTTATCAGGGAAGTTAGGGATTAATTTCTTTGATGATGAGATCAGCTCGAGCAATCAAACATGAATCAATACATCAGACACTCATAACATGGTCGGTGGAGACAGCTGATATTAACACAACACCAACTGTGTGGAATGTTTCCAATGAAAAGTCAGGCTTAGAGGAAGAGACTACATAATCGATGTTTCGATTAATTGTTGAACGATGTTTAAATAAGTTCTTCCCCTATTCCATCAACACGATTCGCTTATTAAACAAAGTTCTCTATTGAATTGGTTTTGGAGTGTGGCGAGAAATTAACAAGTTTTCGAAGTATTTATTCTACGACATCACTTTCTCGGAGGTAAATAAATAGATGGAAATCCAAATATATTCAAGCAGATCGTTTCTGTCATCAAAGCGTTCCGCAATGACATATTTCCTGTCAGCCGTTCCATTTTCAAACTCAAACGAGAGAAGTTTCTTTGATAATGTGGAAAGTGGACAATTTGTATACATCTCAAACTCATCATCACTGTGAAACGATAAAATGGAACAAGTCGTTAAGGAATTCAATAATGAATTATCAAGCTTGTCCTCAAAATCATAACCAGATTGGATTGCAGACGAAAACATCTCATTATAAGTAAGAGAATCGGAAAGCAAAATGAAATCTTAACATTATCAAATCTGATGAGGAACTAAGTCGAATTTGTCATTTAATTTTTTTGCAAGTAAAGACGAATTTAACAAGAAAGTCAGACACGGATGAATATTGAATAATTTAGAATTCGGACTTAGGTGCATTGAACCAGAATTTTCGGATGCCTGTGACTCCGGGCTTTGATGGGTCTCCTGATTGTAATATGACTCCTATTATAGTAAGATAAATATATTTTCTGACATCTTATATTGCAATCGAAGCATTTCAGTTGACTTTTTGAATGTCCTCATTTCCATCGCTCCTGCATCCATATTCGACTACAAATACACTAACAAGTGTGTAGTTAAATCAGTATTCTGCCCCCCCCTTACAGATATTATTCAAATACTTGCATCTATAGTAATAGTAATACAACGTGCGGCAGTGTGTCACTCACTTCACTTATCGTTATACGTCCTTCTTGTCACATCGCTTGATGTTGGACGGAGTTTGATGGCTCGTTTCCATTGGTCATCATCTTGGGCAAGATGTTCGCTGATGTTAAGAGCATCCAGGCCTTCTTGAACGCAGCTGCGTCATATCTTCTTCGGTCCTCCAACTGGGCGTTTCCCTCCACCTTCATGGATTCTACTCTCCCGATGACATTTTTCCACTCTCCTGACATGACATCGAAGCCTCCTCTGCGCACATTCCCACTACCTCTTTATTGTTAACCCTGTCTCGCCATTTTATATTTCGCATGCAGCGTAGCATCTTCTACTGATCACACACTTCAAGCCGGCTTCTTTATTGTTCAACGACCATGCTTCCTCTTCGTAAAGCAGTACCGAGCAGCAGCACCACGGCAGCATAAGGGTTATGCAAAATATTGCGTAGTCTTACAAGAACCTTATTACAATGACGCAGCTGCCATTGAGTCGCGAAATATGCTGCATATTTTTTGGATGATACAAGACTGAATAATTATCGAGTTGCGGAACATTAAATGTGAAATTCTTCAGCATTTCTGATATCATACTTTTATGCAATATTGGAAAGTTCTAATTCTAGCAGAATTGCTAACTTCCACTTTACAGCTGGCATTCAAGTTTATCAATGCACCCTGCACCTATTTCCCTTGATATCAAGGGCCCAACCGTAATCGTGCGTCAGCCTAAGTCGTGAGCGAGGGTCACTTAGGCTGCTGAAACTGTAATTATGCACGATGAAGCAATGTTCTACGTACTACTTAGTTGAAGTCTGGAGGATTCATTACATCGAGAGTCGATTCCGAAATACTGTTTTTGACAACAGGCATTGTAAGAAATTATCATTTTCATTAATCTTTGATGTCGTGATGTCGGTATGCTGAATGCGCCACTGCGAGATTATTTCTTGATTTCCTTAATTCTTGAAAAACATTCAAGACTTTTATTGAGGTAGAATCAATTTAGTATTGGCGCAGTACATTAAGGTCAAGAATTTTCCTCGCTTAGGTAAATTATCTTTACTTAAAAATAGCAGAGACAACTTGAGAACATACACTGCTGCATTTTCTGCCTAAATTTCTGAGCCTTTACGACTGGGTAACCAAGATGCCAACATTCGCACACACAAAGCACACGAATGCTGTATAAACGAGGATTGACTATACCTACAAGCATCGTCATGTTAAAACAAGGAAAATTTTCTAAAACGCCTTGACGAGATTGGTTTGTCTAACGACTTCAACCGGAACATTAGGTTATTGAAAAATGATAAGGGTGAGACGTCTATTATAAGTCGGTTGGAGATTTCCATTGCTACCAGTTGATAGACCAACTGAATAAGACTTGAAAATGAGGGATTACATATATTTTGATGCAAAAAATGCTGAGACTAATGTAACGAAATACGCATTCCACTTGGGTTCTGTGCGCATCACATTTATTATCAGCAGATAGTGCTGATCTTAAGTAACACGATAAAGTAGTACAAGCCCTTAAGACAGCCTAAATCATGGAACTTCATTATGTCTCTCATATTAGAATGAACAAATAAGTAAAATGCAGAATTCAAAGCCATAAATATAATTATCGATTACATAATTAAGAAAAATATAACGATGGCATTTACTGAGTGCGCACTAAGTGCTATGACTAGTCTTGCAATGAGAAATTGGTCCAACCAATTTTTTTACAGCTTGCTATTCTCATCGATTGGTTACATGTAAACAAAAAAGCATACTTTGCGGCTAGTCTTAGTTTATGGTTAAATCAAGCAAAAAATTATTGATTTTGCTGATTAGTTATTATGCAACAGGCATATTGATAAAAAATGAAATATGAAGCATGTATACAATGTATCTTGCACCTGCGTTGTGGCCTTGTGATAGTGTTCGCTCTGCGTCTGGGAGAACTGGGTTCAATCTTTGGTAGTGTCATACCTGAGACTATTAATATAGATACACTCTGCATTCCTGCTAAGCACTCGGCACGAAAGAACGAGATTGGGATAAATCAAATCCGGCCCCATGTAAGAATGGCAATAGCCTAACTACCCTTCCGAGCACAGGCAAGATTTGTCGATTAATTTTATAAAAGCAAGGCTCTGTCATTCCGCAACAGTAGGCTCGTCCATAGCGGGTCGAGCAGTCCGCAATGTGAGAGGTGGGCAGAGTCTGGGGCTGGGGCAAAAAAATCCGGATCAGAAATGGTCGGAAATCCAGGTTCATTTACAAGTTTGGATGGACACTCTCGTCATCATAAAATTCTTTGTCACATTGAAGTAATCAATGAATGATTCCAATAGCTGTAATGAAACACTTTTAACTTTCAAATTAGTTCCGGTCACAATAGATCTTTTCTCTCTTCAGTCAAACAGCATGTTTTCGAGAATAGAAGTCAATAAGTTAATGACTTCAAAGAAAAATTAATTCGGAAGGATTTTTACTGTCCATTTGCGAACAAGCACAAGGAAATCCCGCCACTCTTAAACGCGAATTCCAATCAATACTGTTTTTAAAGTTCACTATCATAGAAAGTTCAAAAATACTTTATGGATACCTTTAGTCGATTATCAGTCGGTTGGTCCTAGAATCATAGACCATTTTTCATAACAAAGCTTCTACGAAGGATACATTTAATATAAGCTCCACTACATTGACTTCAGACTAATTATTTTTTAATATCTAGAAGTGCGGAAGATGTTACTAACTGTAATGGAAATTCAAAATATAAACTTGGTGTATACTCGTTGCTATCAGCTCTATTATATAAAACAAAGATGCCTCTGAGTTACATAACAACATGTACATTGAAAAAGAAAATTACTGATGCATGCAAGAGAAGACTGACAACGTCAATGAATGAAGCCACCTCTGACCGACAAAAGTGTCATATCTTGAGAACCGGGAAATTATTAGCCTTTTGGAGAATCAAAGGCACACTTAACCTGATGAGATTTCGTCAATATTTGGGCTTTTTGCCAATTGCATCTTCTATCAAATAAAAAACCAAAACACTGCCATAATACTGATATTCCGCATTTATCGCTAAATACACAAGATTCCGCCACATACCGCTTATGACGGAATACAGTTCTTACTTACGAACAGCATCATGAAATTAAGCCAGAATGATTTTTTGAGTCCTTAATCCAATTATTTCAAAGCGACCGATTGTTAGAACATTTTAGTGCCTATCTATCACAATGATCCGTATTACAAAGTAGAGGAAACATTTCTTTTTCATCAGTCGAATACTTCAAAATTCCTAATTTCGTCTGGATTATCCTTTTCAAATACAAGAGATTTTGTCTCTACCACGACGGCATTTTGAAACTCCACATCACATCCAAGAATAATCTCTTATTGAACTTACTTTTGCCGAAAATTCAATTCCTGCCTTGAAATCCTCCTCCGAAAAGCAGGCCTTGCTCTCGTAGCCATCGTCTGAAACAGGATCATATTGCGCCTGATAGGACGGCATCTCGGTTAAGAAGGCGTTCGAAATTGGAGAACGAGACGGAGGAGGAGAGATTAAATGAAATTGTTGATGAGAAGGAGTGAGAGCGAAAACTCAAGTCGCTGCTAAGTTCCGATAATACAGGAACACAGTTAACAAAAGAAATCGTTTCCGCGGATGTTGAACGGTCAGCTCAAATCGGTAGGAACAATTAGATTCAATTTACGTCGACGAAATTTGAAAAGAGACGCAAATGCACTGTCGCGATGTCCACCAAATACAGACGTCAATTTCTTGAAGAGGAACAGATTCAGAAGAGCCAATCCTGCCGATCGGAAAAAACTCAAACCAACGAGCGAAGATTCTCCCGGTGCGCCACACAAGGCGAAGAAAACATGCAAAAGGGAAGATAGTGAACACAAGCGATGACAAGATGTTATGAAGTGGACAGTTGGAACAAGTGCACAGAATGGAAGTGAAGCGAGGAAGTATAAGTGGAGATGGAAACCGTGAGATTGTCAGGTACTCAACAAGAGGCGGAAGAATGAATTAAGTTGCGATAACAGTTCACCCGAGATTCCATCACAGAGGATCACGGTACCGATAACGAAAAGGGTGGATGAAGGATTGATACCGAAAAGAGAAGGGGAAAGGAGAGAATGATCAGGGAGCACGGTTGCGGGAAACGGAATTATGAACAAGCGAAGCTGATCGACGTTAAATTAATGCGTCGCCTGAGGTTGCAAAGGATTCGCAGTCTCCGAGATCATGTCATCGACCTATGGGTAGACGACAATATTGCGTCTTGAGCGTTCGCGTGTAGAAACGGCCATCAGCTGGGGACAAGACGGCAACCGCCCCTCTGCTTCTCTCTTCATGTACATGTAGTGGCGCCCAGTGGGAGTGTTTGGCGCCAAGTCAGAAGAGAAACGGCTTCTGCAGTGGTCGAGATGTCAGGCCCGATGAGGACACGACAAATCACTCACTGACATTGACAACTGCGCGCTTGGTCAATCTGAAAAGAAGGTGAACGACCACTATATAATCAGGCTCTGCATGAAATAAGAATGCTATCTACAGCTCAAATTCTGTGTCATTCCCATCATTTGAAAGTCCATTATCTGCCTCTCATGCAATGATGCGGGTCTTCCTAGCTTTCAAAGTCATTCTATTAATTTTCGCACGACACTGATTGCTGAATAATTGCTGTCACAATTCATTTTCAGAATTCACAAGAATCATTATCGTGCCCCAAACTTTTGTTTCATTTCAAGCGCTAGCTGTGTTCACTTGTCCACGTTCAAAGAGACAAACTTCATGAAGGTGAATTTAGGGAAAAGATTTATCTAAAATGGGATAACTCAATTTGATTCTAGTAAAGAATAAAATGTCACATACGAGCATCAGTCACCAATGTTCAATGCCGAGCCCCACGGCTAAAAACCTCGGAACTTTTTTACTCGAAGTGTAGTATGAGATACAAGTATTCAAAGCATTCCCACTAGCATCGAAAAACTAACCCAACTCTACACAACTCAAGTTTCATCATACTTGTCTCACGATATTGTGCACATTGTACAGTTGCACACAAAACTCAACCAGATTCAATAAGATTCAACCCACTCAGTGCCTTTGGTGGGTTGTATTTATACTCGCAGTTTAGGGAAGTGATCTTATGTGAGAACCATGTTTAAAAACCCGCCGACTTTTTGTAATCGAGTCTCATTGGATGAACGATTTCTGAATTCCTCTTATAAACTATAGTGCGGACTCTTCTATGTACAGCACGACCCGCGAGAGTTTGCCCGGACGTGCAACTGTCCTATACCACGGCGCCGTACCCATGTCTACAGGCAAAGTGACTATTTACATCATTATTTTGATTCATATGTGAGATTGAGGGCAGTGGTTATTTCCGCAAACGAATGAATAGAAAATATGCTGCTTAACTCACCAGCGACTTCGTCTCGGCTATAGGCTTAAGACAGTGTTTCGTAGCCTTTAATGATCGCGGACTAAGGAATTAGTCTCAAATAGTGGCCTCAAGATTGCGAAGTGCCAGGCAAAAACGTGAAGAACTTAAGGACATTGTGCTTTGCGCTTCCTTCTTTTGCGTTTATATCTACATTTGCAATATTGGATTTTACTTTACAATTGAAGCAAGCAATTAGCTCTCAAACAACGCTGTGACGACCTGTATTTCTCTCTACTGCCAGACTGCGACCGCCTATTAGCTTTTGATTTCGTGATCTACAGCTGAATAGTGATCGGATCATCTTGTGCGTTTGACAACAGCACAGACGAGTGGTCTCCTCTCTAGTTTGTCTAGAAAGGAAGCATCGTAGCACGCAATGGTAATAAAATGGCACAATCTTCTGACAAAGTACCATAACCGTCGAGCAATGCAATGCAGCCCGTTCAACATTAAGTTCAACCACAAAGATTAACTTCTCAACATTGTCGAAGCTTCACACACTAAAGCAACACAGACGATTAGTCCGGCAGCCAGAGCCAACGAGTTTCTGCAGGGAATGAGGCCGAAAATGAGACTTTCACAGAATAATGTACACCCTATACTAAAAAATACTGAGTCTAGAGCCCATAGAGTCTAGAGCCGAGGCCAAATCCCTCACGCTTCTTAATGAAGGGACAGCTGTGCAGCCGACTATGCGGTAGTGCCACAGACTTAGAGAGGTCTTTTTCTTACTGTTACCCAAAAAATGAAAATCCAGAAGCTATTCAAGTTCGGATAACAAATCGAAATTATTATCGAAGAATTCATCACCTTCGCTGCCAACCAATCTACATCATGTTTTATGTTATCCTAAAATTGTCTCAGCTGTGTATCGAAGGACTCGTAAGGACCAGCAATCTAACATCTATTCTTCTAAACATCTAATAAACATCTTCTAAACATCAATCTAACATCTATAAGAAACAAGTTTGAAGAACTCTCTCTT
Organism: Prostheceraeus crozeri; assembly: GCA_907163375.1. Classification (NCBI taxonomy): domain Eukaryota; kingdom Metazoa; phylum Platyhelminthes; order Polycladida; family Euryleptidae; genus Prostheceraeus; species Prostheceraeus crozeri. The sequence continues at coordinate 85,663 of CAJQUW010002096.1, read as the reverse complement.
AGAATCAAGGAGAGGAAGCCTGGCATTACAATAATTGTGTAATCATGGTTGGATGACACGACCGATGATTGTGGTCTTCATATTCCAAATTACAAAATCCTAAGGAAAGATCGAGAATCGAATGGAGGAGGCATCTTGATTTATTGTCATCAGTCCGACTCAACTACGCCATGTAATTGTGTTTCTATAGATTTTCAAGATTGCAAAACGGAAATACTATGTTTCATCTTGCATCCTGGTGACATTTTTGTATTTGTGCTCTATCATACTTATTATCTGACGCATTGATTCAGCTGGTTAATCATGGTCGTCAATACCACTATATCAAGAATGTCATTATTGCTGGAGATTTTAACGGTGTCTCTGAAAGTGTCACCACTTTGAATTCACTCCTCAATACGAAATGCTCATTTGAATTCCCTACTCGGGGTGTTTCTCAATTGGACTTCATTTTGAGTGATGGGGCCTATTCTTATATTGACTCTATCCTGTCCCCAACAATCGGTCGTTCCGATAATTCAGTTATCTTTTGTCCTACGAGGAAGATTATTCCCCCACCGCGCATTACCAAAACGAAATTCCACATAGAAAAGCCTTCTGCTTGTGCTGAAATTCGACTAGACTAATGGAAAATGAACAATTGGTCTCTCTCCTATTTGACAATGATTCCTTTATTCAACTTCTTAGCATTTTATTCAACAAACAGTTTCCCGAACGTACCTTACGAATCAAAAGAGATGACAAACCATGGGTCAAGCCATCCCTAAAATATTTGATAAACAAGAGAGATCGTGTGTAGCACGACAAGAAAACATTGACATCTATGCCTTCGTGAATCTGTTATCCAGCATACCAATAACTTGAAGCGTGGCTTCTCCATGTCTTCTGCTGATATGTGGTCACACATCCACTCCATCACTGGTAGAAACACATCTGATACCAGTAAGTCAATTGATGCTTCAACCTTATATGGGCGCAAGACTACATCTCCTATCTCAGCAAAGCATTGAGAGTTTCATTTTTCGCAGTAAATGAGTTCCTGCATGTGCCATCCCTTTGAATCGGTTTGCACTTCTAGTAAACTAACACGATTAAACTTCAGAGAGCGCGAAGTACGGTTGACACTGCTTTGATAGAAGCTCGCATGATTCAGGACAGATGTCCATCTATGAATCATCGTCATGAGCTTGCTGGCTTGTAGGAGAACACAGGTCGCGCCATATAGATTTTTATTCAGCTTTTACATACATATGTCCAAGTAGCATGTCATATGCGCCTGTTTTATACTCTATGAAGAACGGCCTGGACCCGAAACGTCGAGTAAAAGCCCGTTTTTTCTTTACCTTTTTAACTAACGGATCTGCAGAAATTCAAGGGAGTGCGCTTCTCGATTACGAGTGCAGCCTATAATAACGATTAAACTGTTAGATGTTAAATTCCGTGATCTTGACTGTCATCTAAAAGCTGAGCTCGAACTAGACGGCCGTCCAGGAAAAATTTGCAAACTTTGCAGCAACATAAGGTTCAGTTGCCTCCTCATTGATTGAGGATGTTGGTTCAGAAAAATTTTTACCTGCTGCAATTTTAACTTTACCCCAGTAACACATTTTCAGCAGAAATAGTTTTATTCACCATTGTGCAGTATCAATTGCGGTTATAGGTTGATTAGAGCATATAGCCGCAGCATATTGCTCTACGCCAGCGAAACTTGGCTGCTCACCAGCGAGGATGTAGATCGCCTCATCCGAAATGGAAATACAATGGTGGGGTGGATCTCTTCGAAGCGACTTGCCGCTTCCCATGGACGATCTGCGCATGAGGCTCGGCATTCACAAGGTTGAAGAAGTAATACGCACAAGAACACTTCGCTGGCATGGTCACGTGCATCGACTGAATGAGGACTCGTGGCCAAAGAAGATCCTGTCCTTTGCAGTTCCTGGACAGAACCCACGAGGTCGCCCCAAGAGGAGATGGCTTGATAGCATCAAGGAGGATATGCGAAAGCTCTATCTTCATGACATCAGCCCATAAGTGTTACTGAACTGCTGTCAAACTTCCCATGTACTGTTATTTTAGTCAACTATCCCAGGCAGTTTTACTATGGTACGTGGCTATAATTTGATGAAGAATAAACCTACTATTTGACATGTTTGACTTTTCTCTTCAAGTAGGATCCGCCCTGTTGCTTGTAAAAACGGGCCTTCATTTAATCTCCAGCTAAATTACAGAGCACTGGAGATTAAATGAAGGTCCGTAAATCAAGCAGCAGGGCGGATTTTTTTTGGAACCTCCTTCGGGCACACGAGCTCGTACCGGCTACGTGCCGGTAGGAACGAACCGTGTACCGGGCCGAGTTCGTGTTAACGAACGCGTACCGGAGTCGGGCGATCTAACGGGTAAGACCGAACAGCGTGGAGAAATGCCATCAAAGTGGACCAGTATTCGACGGCGTCCAACCATCGCAAAACGGTGAAAAGAAGACGTTAAACGTGGAGTGTGTGAGTGAGTGTAGCAATAAGAAGTGATTTGGTTTCGCAGTACATAATAAGGAGCAAGTTGTCAGCTTAAACACGATTATATAAAGCAGGTTCGACTGTAATGCGCTCCTGTTCAGGGTTCGTACAGACTCAAGCCCCCTAAATTCAGGAGCTTTTCGAGGGTAGTCGGTTATTTTTGAGGAGATTATTAACAAATAAAATACTATCATTATCTGTAATTCAGAGATATGAAATTCGAGGTCAATTTCTGTGCAGGTTCTATGAAGCCTTTTCTCTAAGTTTGCTGGCTACATTTTTACTGCTACCGGTTTCGTTGGACCAAATCGTGAAAGCAGATTGCCCAATTTAAAGATCACCGAAAGAGAATCAAAAGGGCACAAGAGTGCGCTTTCAGAAAAGAAGGCGATAAAATGCGATACAAGTTAGGCAACTAGCAGCTTTCAACTTCAACGTTGTGCTCGTGTTGATGTTCAATGTAATGCGCTGTAAAAAGAAAAATTGAAGTGAGAAGATTTCTTCGACAATTTTGCATTGATGCATTTTCCATAATCAATCATAAATTATATACAGAAAATGTCTCATTAATTTTCTAATTTTGAAAACGTTTTGATATCACATAAGTCGGAAATACGACTTCAGACTGACAGTTGATATTTGACTTTAAAGTAACAAAATATTTAACTTCTCAACCAAGCATCGGATTTAAGCTGACAGGTCTGATATATTATTTTATTCCTCTGCCAGCGGGTGTGTATGCTACGTATATTGAACTAAAATATATACCTGAGTTTTCATTTTCGCTGTCAATTTCACTGTCCACATTAGATACGCCATGCATACGTTGAATCGTCATGAAACCACAGAAAGATGAGTGTGAGGTAATTTACACAAGTGCAACTTGGGAGAGAAAATAAGCAAATATATACTAGTAAAGTCAACAATGAATATCAGTTAGTTTCACTCGCAAGTCAAACTGGTATATTTCAGATGCATACATGTTTACTCTAAGGAGAGCATCAGCAAATTTTCGTGATGCAAATATTGGCGCAATAAAAAAGGAAGCTTCAGTTTATCACAGGTTCGAATATTTTATTCAGTTAGCAGTTTTTGGAATATCGCACATTTTCCGCTGCTAAAAATAGTCAGTTATATGACAAAATAGTGGAAACTCCACAGCATTCCTCCACTTGGTTAATTTTCTTTCTACTGTCTGCACATCTCAGATAAAGTCAGCTGAAGTAGTGACGTCATATTAGGATATTTGCGTAACTATGAATCTTTTATTATTATGGGCTCGGATTATATCTTCTACATTTATGAAAAATATGCTCTATGATTTTGCAAAATATTGTTAAACATGGTAGAAATATGCCTCATCTTTATATCGTCACATGAATCCCGCATGTACAGTGGTTGCCACGCATGCGGCAAGAGAATGCAAAGCAAGATACTTCTGCGGACACAAATCAATTTATTATTATTATTATCGCAAAAACGCTGCATCCGTAGGCTTTCTCAATGTGAGTGGCTTAGTCAAGAAATTATGCACATAAATTCGTGTATAATTTCTATTATAATCATTATCAATATATTATTATACAGGGTGCGAGAAAAGTCTTTGCGGATTTTTGATAACTTTATATTTAGTTATTGTATGGTGAATTGTTTTACTTTATTTTCATTTTTCTTTGAACAAACCCATCTAGAAATAAAAACTAAACATTCCATGTACTCATTGATATTTTTATTCTTCAAATAGCTCACCGTCATGCTCAATGCACTTCAGAAAACGTTTCTGAAAATTCCTCAACGAATCACGGTAGTAAGAGAGAGCAATGTTGTTCATTTGTCGCTCAATCTCTTCCCGCAAGTCCTGAATGTTCCTGTAAATAAAACCTGGAGGATAAACCAATTGCCGCAGGTGAATCCAGAACCAAAAGTCGCAGGGTGTCAAGTCCGGCGATCTTGCTGGCCATTCAATAGGTCCTCTCCTGCCGATCCAGCGATTGGACAAATGAGTCTCTAGAATTTGACGCGCTGAAAGAGAGTAGTGGGGAGGCGCTCCGTCTTGCTGGAACAGAAGGGTTCTTCCAGTGCCACGAGAGAAATAAGGAACGACTTGTTTCAACAGAAGATCAGAATATCTCTTTGCATTCATGGTTTCTGAACTGATATCGTAGAGAAGAAGTCCGGAATAGCCTATACAGGCCCACACGGTGAGGCTAGGAGTCTTGCCTGGGTTGGTCATTCTAATATTCGGGTTCGTCGTAGTCCAGAAGTGCACATTGTGCTTGTTGATGTTGCCTGTCAACGACATGACACACTCGTCCAAAAATGTTAGCTTTCGGAGGAAAGCAGGATCTTCTCTCGATTTTCTCCTCATTTCTTCACAAAATTGTAAGCGGCGGTCTTCGTCCCCATCACAAAGAAATTGAGAATATAGCGGCTTGTATGGATGATAATGCTCGGCTTTTAGAACTTTTCGGACAGTGAAATCAGAGATCCCGACATCCCTCGATATCGCTCTTGTCGAAGTTGAAGGATTTTCAGTGACAGCTTCAATTACCTTTTGCCTGTTTTCATCTCCAGATGCTGTTATGGGTCTGCCACTTCTGGGTCGGTCGTGGGACAGGCTGTCGGTTTCAAGAAGTTTGTTCTTCCAATACAAGATTGTTCTCGACGATGGGGGTTCCTTGTTAAATTTCTCTCTGAATTGACGAGCACTTTCTTCACAGTTGAAAGAATGGCCCACGATGTGCAATAAACTTTTTCTATTGTCGAGAATTCCATCATAATATCAAATTACTCACATCCATTAGTGTATCGAGTTTATAAACACAGTGTATAAAATGTATTGATTAAAATTAAAAATCTCGTAAGATTCAAATGTGAAATCTATGCTGGTCAGCAAAAATAAGTGGCATAGCTTTTCAAGGTTAATTTAACCTTTAACATTAATTAACCTTAACATTTATTAAGGTTAATCATCCATGGTTTAGTCCGTCATTTAATGATCGATCCTCGAAGTTAGATTTAAATTTGAAATCTATGGAGCTCAGCAAAAACGAGTGGCATAGCTATTTGAAGCACAACTTTGTTGATTTGATTAAAATGAGATCAAATCTCGTAGCTAGATTCAAATGTGAAATCCATGGAGCTCAGGAAAAACAAGTGGCATAGCTTTTTAAAGCATCGAAAATAGCACAATGAAATGCCGAGTTTACAAAACGTATGGAAAGTAATCAATTTAAATTTTGTTGATTGAATAGCATAAAGCTCACTATGTGTTAAATCTGAAGACTTGGCATGCATGATACTCGAGTGACAGAGTTATCTACAAACGCATTGCCACATATTGGTCACTGAAGAAATGATATTTGATCATTGAATAGCAAAATATAAAGTTGACAAAAATCCGCAAGGACTGTTCTCGCACCCTGTATATTATATCATACTTAAACAGAAGTTAAAATTATATATGTACTAAAGAATGGACTCGCATGTTAGTATGCATGCCTTGTAGTTAAATACATTAAATCCCTACACTGGAGAAACCTTGCTGTAGATTTATGCGGACGGTTTAGCGGGTTACTAACACAAACATACTGTACAAGCTGTACCGGTCGCGCGTAATGAAGTGTAAAGTGTTATGTTGCTTTCAATGACTCAGATAATGCATTGCATGATGAAGTGTGCGCTTAGTTCTTGTTGCGAAAAAAATGCGAAATTTATTGATTTTGCTTTGCATGAAAAATACCAATCCGTGAGAAGAGAACTTAAGAGTGAGATACCAAAGTTTTCCAAAATATGATGCATGACTATAAGGTGCCTATGAAACTTAGACAACTCGATTATGAGAAACTACGTTACGCACGTATATAAATTTAGGCTCATACGCATATTCATATACCTGATCTCATCCCCAAAACGTGCAAACATTGATCCTAGCAAATATTTTGTGTCCTCTTGTGAAGGTGTATATGCTTTAAAGCCGAAAACATGTTGCATTTGTAACTTCTAAATTATTGGACGAGCTTATTCCTGCTGCTGTCAATTTCATGAGACATTTTTCCTGTTCACTCATTTCATTAACATGAGATCAAATAAATTGATGAACGATCAACTTGTACAAAGGTGTCAATCAAAAATTAATGGCATTCTGTAGGAACATCGGTCCGTGGTCAAAAGATGAAGATAGATCTTTAAGTCTTTGTTGGGGAACCAAGGAAACAAGATGGTGACAATTTTTTCATGCTTTATTCATTTCGGCCTCCTCTTAGGCCATCATCAGAAGCAGATGGCTTTATACTCTGCTTCTGATGATGACCTAAGAGGAGGCCGAAATGAAGAAAGTATAAAAAATTTTCACCATCTTGTTTACTTGGTTTCCCAACAAAAACTGAAAGAAAATGATTAACCAAGGCCTCTTCAACAGATGAAGATAGATTTGCTCTAACATCTGAACCTGTTGCAATTCTACGGTGTAGGCCTATATACTGCTATAAGAGTGGTAGATCGTAGATCGCTCATTTTTGTAACATTCTATAACATTACTGTTTTCAATAGGAGAGTAATGAATAATGACATCACACAAAATACATACAAGTACATACGCAAGTATAGTCATTTTCAATCATTCAAAATCTAGTCGGATTTTTGCAGGACTGGCTACGACTGGATTTAGAAAAAAGACAAATATTCTAGCCGGGTTTGAAATCCAGTGCATCCCAAACCTACCTCCTATCGTGATGGTAATCCTACCTCAATTACAGTGATGAAACTGGCTGTAATGATTAGTGAATGTGTAAGAGCTATGAGAGAAGAAGATAAATTTATATTCTTCTTCATATCAAAGTTTCGTTTAATAAGATGACAACAGCATCAAAGGCAGTAGGAGGCCAACTGAATGACTCTGGTTTCATAATTCATGTTTTATCGTCTTCATATTTGATCATAAACAAAATATGTACTGTTATTTTCCATGTCAATTTAGTAGTACAGTTCACATAGCTGAATAAGTCCACATAAAGAAAAAAGAGGATATCTGTATCAAAAATAGTCATACAAATAGTGGAACTAAAGTACAGAGGTACAGAGGAGCGTCCGAGCCACGAAGTGGTGATTATCGTCCGGGGGGGGGGCTACAATAACCGTCTGTACAACTCTCGCTACTCGTGCATGTGAGCGATATCTAACTTAGCGCTAAATTAGGGAAGTAACTGTTCCGATAACTAAAAGTCCTCTTCGATCGATGTACAGAAAGCCGATTACTGTATCCTGTCCCTTTTTCAATGTAAGGGTCATTGTACAGAGGAGCGTCCGGGTGTACAATAACCGTCTTGTTGTCGATGGAACTGCGTCACAGTTTTCCCATTACTTTAAATTTTTTCTCTAAATATTTGCGGTCAACAAGTTATCTGTTCATAGAATTGTCTACTGATTGGTGTCAAATCTTTCCTGAGAGACGTTAGAATAGCGTGATTCCATGTGAGCTTAATAATTAACACAGTCAAATTAACGGCTACCAAGGAACCTGTGTCCATTCACCAACTTTCGCTACTCGTGCATTAGGGAAGTAGCTGTCCCGATAACTAAAAGTCCTCTCCGGTCGATGTACCGAAAATCGATGTATCCTGCCCCGTTTTCAATGCCGCTATCGTACCAACAAGAGAAATGGTTGTAGCGCAATGAATTAGTTAGAGCTTAGAGCATTTAACACAACCTTCCTGCAAGATGTGATTGGGTATAAATCCCGGATATTGGAACAAATCAAAGAGAACTACGAACATGCCTATCGATCAATATTAAACTTCTAGGTTTCTAAGTCTGCTTGAAGATACTTATGAATACTTGCTCAGACTGGCACTGATAAATGCAACAACGCAATCAGTTGACATCAATGGCGGTAGAAGAGCTTGGCATTAAGTAATTTATACTATTAATTAGTAATTATTAGTAATTTGTTACTGGTAATTATTTGTAGTAATAGTTTTAAGCAACTATCTGCAAATTCTCATGAATCAAAATTTTAAACACTCGTTCGCGGTGACTAGGGCGGGAGCTACTTCTTTATTGTGAAAATGAATCTGATTTCTTCAGACAATTATGAACACATGTTTATCGTCGTCTATCTGTATAATAAGTAGAGCAATCGCCTGTTTTTGCCCGCAGTGTAATTTCGTGTAATCATTGAGTTAGCGGCAGTTACACATTGCCGAGAAACGAAAGTTGAGAGACAAACAGAATAGACTATCGTAGCATGTGAAAATTGCGACATGTACCGTATATTCAAGGGGATCTTCAATCAGTAAAACGATTCATTGAAGAAAAATGACGATAAACGACTGAATTTGAGCATGAACTGCTATGCAAGTGAATAGCACGTTTCAGGGAATACCTCAATGGCCCATAAATGATGGAATCACTTTTGACTGACATCATTACCTATGGCGAGTAGCTGCGTAAGTTGCATTAAAGCATCACATGTTATTTGCCATATTTTTAATAGATATCTTAATTATAAAAGTCAGGTTTCAGCATATTTTTAAGGTCAGTCAGAAATATTCGAAAAAAATAATTGCATGGCTATAAAAACATAATTACTAAAAATGATGCTACCTACTATCATGCGTAATATATAAGTAACATTTCGCAATGTAAAAATATATCAAAGCGTTAAGTTGGAGTAAAGTAGCGTATGACAGATGCCTGAGCCGTCAATATGTCGGTCACTGAAATCCAGGAAAATTACTTTACTTTTGCTTTAAGCATATTTAAAATGAGCATATTGATGAAGTATCAGTTTCAAAATATAATATTTCTTGATAAGTTTGGCGGTGGAATTGATTCAAAATTCAGGAAGACTGAAACTTCCCCTACCTCTTCTTGTTAAAGCTTTGAAAACAATTCGTCTGTTCTCTATGAAAATATGAATTCGCATTCGTATTTTGCCATAACTTGCTCTACCTGCACATCCAAGCTCAAACGTACCAATGACGTCAAAGAAGATACATATACACATTCAATGCACATGATATATGATAAATCCAGGACGATGAGCAGAAGTATGAGTCCCAGCGTACTTGCACATTTGAAATACTGATCGCAGATGACGGTGTGAATCTGTTTTTGAAAACGTTCTTCTTTTGTAATAAGCCTATTGTTTGCATCATTATCTAGCCACTTGAAACTTTCTGTAAAGCGGAATAAAAACAAACGAATTATTATCAATAGTCCACACTCCACAAATTAAATGAATCAGTTCGCAGGGAAGCGAACCAACCAAAAGAACAGCATCCGACATTGTGGTAAATATCCATCAACGAATAACATCATGGACAGTTGCAATTTGGAAAGAAACAACTTGTTGCTATAAATAGTATTTGTGAGAACATGTTTCTTGAAGAGCACATTCTAAAAAGTGATATTCGTTAGTGTTATAGCATGTTATCTCACTTGACAATACATATTTGATTTTAATCCAACTGCCACAAATGGTTGCGGAAATGGATGATAGCTTCTTTTTGCTTCGAAAGCTGTGGTGAGGACTATAACCAAGAATTGCAGCATGTTTCATTACATTGAGGTTTATGAAAAATGAATGAAGCTTTTACGTCACTACTTGGGGCTTGGACGGTGCTGACATAGTCAGACTTAAGGAGCGTTGTAGTACTTTTAGTGCGGATGCCCTTCCTGCCGACTTCCAATGCCACTTTCGGGTCTCGATCTCTTGACCAAAAGATCGCTAGGCCAAGCACTTAACCACTGTGCCACGGAGACCACAGAGCCTTATCATCATGCATTATACATTCGAACACCAACAAAAACATAATGAGAAAACAGATGGCTTGATGAATTTGTCTATATTTCCATAGGTCTCAAATCAGCAAGACAATTTTCAATGATACATACAATCTTTGATCGATAAGATCTGCTTTACAAGTCAGTAGTCAATGGATAACAAAATACATATTAAAGTCTCGCACAGCGCCTCATCTGAATTGATTGTGTAATTTCTGTGTGTAAATTCTGTACAAAATGTTTTCCTCTCATTAATGAGTGTCCCCCGAAAAACTTGAATCACGCGGTCGATCCTCAAAGTGCCTGCAAACAGAAAATTAGCAGCATTAAAGGATCATTAAATATTATCATTTAAAAATATATTTTAAAAATTATAAACATTCATACTTAGTCTTTGAATTATTGCAAATATATGTTTAATTACGCAATCCTTCCACACAAGTGCGCAATCCTTAAATGCAGGAACGCATGACTCATTTCATGACGTAACCATCAAATATGTTCACTATTAAGCCTCAGAGACCTGAGCTTTTTCAAAGAAGCAACGTTGATAATTGTGAATCCGGGTACACTGCAACCCTCTCAGGTCTCTGAGGTTACATGAGAAGCGGATATTGAAGCACTTGAATATCACGTGCTTTGTATTGTAGCCGAATATTTATAGAATAGAAATCAGCCCTAAACTATTTCATCTACGAGTTTGGGAATGGACTATTTATATATGATGAAATGATCATGTTTGTGATAGATATAGAACATTGGTGATGCAAGCATGACTGTGTAATATATAAATAGACATCAGGAGAGCAATTGGTGTACGAAAATAACACCTTGACATTACGCGCCAAACAATCCAACTTCCATGTTGTGCAGTCAAGGAAGCTACATAGAACGTTCGAGAAATGTATGTTACATGTATTATGCTGAAATTTGGCTATTCATCCAATCACTAACTGAAGCTCTCATTTTCGACAGCGAGACGGTTGACTGACACATCATCATTGCTAAATTCTCATCTAAGTTCAAACTCTACTTTTGTGAAGTTAAAAAAATATTCGCAGTATTATCATACAGTACGCCTGTGGTAGTTAGTCGAGATAGTCGTAAAGGAGAGTGTCATGGGTCACCGGAGAAAGCTGACATTTTATTTTGTCTTAAGCATGATAATAATTTTATATTTTAAGCATGTTCTTCTAACATCGGGATGCAAGCGAATCACACCTGTTAGTCACACAACCAATGAAATTAATTAGTTGAATGCTTGTTACTCAGCAATAAAAACTGTTAAAGTAAATTAGCCTATAGTATGAGTTAATTAAGGAAAGCACTATTTTCCATTTATTGATTGACTCAAGCATTAGCAGAATCAGTGACAGGGAAACAAAATAACACCCCAACAATAGGCCTACCCCGAATCATTCCTTTACCCAGGATTTAAAGGCAAATTATCCTGAAACCGAAAGTCGACAACATTCTTCGTCTGTTTATAGTCGATAGTTCGTGGATAATATATTATGACAATATTACACATCGTATCAGTGATTCTCCATGAAGTGCCGCAGAACATTAGAAACCGCAGAAGGTCCGGCCAACTACTGCGCCAGAGTGGCTACCGGAGGACGGCGCAGATATCAAATTATGTATCTCCTGGTAAATAAAATGAAAAAAAAATTTGTAATTAATAAAATTCAATTAAGTGATCAATAGCAGTCAACCATGGGAATATGCGAACATTGTGTCATTTACTACTTTTATCCCAACTTGCTGATGTTATCTGGAGATCATCTTCAACGGTACATAACATGCAAAATCGTAAAATTTTGTGAATAACGTGGTCCCGGCAGAATATAAGCAGGTATACTTGCTATATTTGCATAAGATAAGAATGGCACCTGCAGCATCTTGCAAAATCAAAAAAATTGACAATGTTTTCTACTCATCCCGGCCATTCCAAGACACGAGGTATCTCTAAAAAATAAGGAATGGGACAGCCAGAACACACTTGCAACTCTCACCTGGTCGCAACCTTAAGTGATGACGGACTTTACATTGTCAATTCAAGTGATTGTAACTGCAGTGATAATTGTGGACGAAAAGTCTATCGAATAGAACAGAAAGTTCTTGATAGACTGGTTAAACAAGTGGATGTTTTGACGGGTGCTTTGATAACATAAAGGATAATTCATTCGAAGCGATTATCATTTTAAGAAGATCAATGACATGGCCGACCAACAAAAATGAAATCACAAAATCGCATGTAGAACGCCCGGAAGCATGCTGGAATATCACTCTGCTCAGGATCGTTTGAAATGGATTATGAAAATCAATCATGTAAAAAATGGAAACAAGAATCATAAGTATGTGGGTACAAGATCAATTTTTATAATTTTCTCTCATGTCGTCTACATGCTTTGTTAACGGTCCAATTTCATTCATATTCAAACAGGTGACATATATCTCATTTGGATCCTATTCTGCGTGAAAAATGTAGATTAAACGGTATTTACATCAGAAGTTGTCTCAAATCAAGGACAGAGAAATTCTGAACTAAACCCGCTGTCAGAGTCCAGACTGGTGCCATCCTGGTCATCTAATGTCCTCTCTAGACGAGAGAGGTCAATAGCATAGATGTCTGATCTCTATGCATCCATCATTCGGTGGCGGGGTTCGATGGGGTAAACTCCGTTAGAATGGTCATGTGCAAAGAATTCAAGAGGATTCCTGGCCGAAAAAAATAATGCCTCTGGAGATAGAAGGACGCAAAACTAGGGGTTGGCCGTAGAAGTGGTGTGACCACAAAATTACACAGGTCGTCTCGTCTACTGTTTGACTAAAGAGGAGGCATTGGAACATGTGATGTTAATGAAATGGCACAATCTGCTGACATAATGCCATAGCAATCGAACAATGAGCAGCCAGTTCAACATTAAACACGCCAAAATGGTGAGACGTTTTAATGAATGTTATCAACCAGACTACACAGCAAAGAGACACAGTCGATGTCAAGTTCTACAGAGAAGCTTGTGAACGTTTTTCCGTTCCCCTGCTAGCTTTTTTAATAATGATCGGAGGGCCCAACATTATTGAGAAAACGTTTACGCAATGATCTGAATTCTTCGAATCTGAAGGAATCGTGGCGATCTGAGAAAAATGAAGTAATTCACAGCAATCCGCAATGGATGCACGACTATTTTTCCTATCTCTGTAAGGTATTGAAAATTTCTTTTTGCCCACTTATTAAGTTCCTGCATGTGCCATTGTTTTGAATCAGTTTGCACTTCTAGCAAAGTGATGCGTTTAAACAATCTAATTCTGTGGACGTGACAAAGACCGAAATGCGTGGAGAACCGCCATCAAACCGGACCGACGTTTGCTGACGTCTGCCACCCATAACACGGGAAAATGAACGAAAGAAGTGAGTGAATGAGCACCGACACATATAAACGAGCTTTCACAATTATCAATCAAATATTTTTAAAAAGCGTTGATCAACTTCACACCATATTTCGCATTAATTGTTTAGCTATGTCGAAGCAAAGTTGACATCGCTCGAATGCCGCACGGTGAATGATGAATGAGAGTGACGGCTGAGGACTTCTTATAGTTTGAAATAATGATGAAAGGTTGGACATTTATGTCAATATTTTTCGATGTTCAGCTCAATATGTGTGCCCGAGTACTTTGCAATCCAACGTATTGCATTCTCAAGGGTCTGACAAACAATGCCACTGGCAATGAGAGACTCATCAGTCATCATGAACAACACTGAGAGTGAGCAATTATCATAGAGACAGTACATGGCATTAAGAATTGCTAGACGAAATAAAGGTCGAAGGCACATCACTATCTACTGCTAAAACCATGCAAGTAGCTTGGTAAATAAGACAAATAAAGCCAAGGAAAAGAAAAATCACAACATCATGTTAACATAGAAGAGATCAAAACAAAGAGGACCAAGAATCACTTAAGCTGAAGAGTTACATCTTTTAGTCCAAAAAGCTTCCTAAATGAGTCGCCGTCTCCAAATCAACTCATGGTCCAGGGTCTTGACATTGTCAAAATCAATGGCATGACCATTTCGTATAGTATTCATATTTTTCAATGAATTCTTGCCTACAAAACTGGTCAGGCTGAAAAAATGGGATTCACTTTTTGCAGTAGCATCACCAACACCACACGAAATCATATTTAAAGCACTCCACCCACGAGAGCTACATGCAGCTGCCATGCTGTCGTTTGGAAACTCGACTACAACTACATCTTGACTGCAACCTAAATATTTTTAGCCTTTTTTCGTACGTTAGATTCTGTTGGTCTAGCCAACTGCAGATTGTAGACATATTTGTAATTCGACTGTGCAAAGCTTAAATCAAAACTTGCTATGTCTAATGTATAGGCCATAGGCCCTACCTAAGTTTTGATGTACAAGAAGCTTTGTATGACTTAACTGCTTTCTTCGGTCTTCCATGATTTGGAATAAATCGATGCTGCATGCAATCTAATTTTAGTTGCTAAGAGCAGTAAAAGCAGCATGGTAGCAGCGTAAATCGAAAAATTCGTGTGACTAGATCTATTTACGGTGTAGGCCTATACGTACATTTCACCAAAAATGGCATATTTTCATATAAAAAAATAAAATGATATCATTGCCGATCATAGAATAAAAGTACCGTTAAAAAGTGACAGTTCAGCCGTGCCCGCGATTGATTGGAAGGACATTCTCCAACATACCTCAGCAACCAACAACTAGAGGAATTTCAGCACCTGTCGGAGAAGAAATCGACTGTCGAGGGGTGATCACACAAGGAAGGTGGTCACGCGATGCAGCCAACAGATGGGTCCTCCCGTCGAGCTGCAATTTTCCTCCTTGACTCAGCGGCACTAGCTGCCCACAAGGGCAGAGTTCGAGCACCGGTAGAATATCTCTCTCCAGTGTGGTCAGGAGGTCCCCGGATTAATCGGCTTCAACGCCGCATGCCCCGACTTGTAGGTCTGACTGTACAACCAACATCACTCCTGGAGTGCCGCAACACGGCTTCTCTAATGCTCTTGTTCCGAGCAGCGACGGGAACTGCTCCGGAACCAGTGGTCAATGTCCTTCCGGAGTTCGAGGAGCCACTCAGAACAACGAGAGTCACCGACAACTTCTACCACCTTACCCTGTGTGTCCCGAAATGTCCGCCACTCCAACAGCCTCATCCCCAGACCAGCGGTGCAATGGAACGCTTTGCCATCAAATTCGCTTACTTGTGGACTCCAAGGCCTGAAGCAGTGCTCCTTCAGGAACCCCACATTGTGATTTCTCAATCTACTGTTCTTCCATTATCTGTGTACAATTGTTTTCTCTCCTCTGTATCTGCGGCTGGCCCGGTTGCATCCGGTCTCATTGGTTAATAAATTAAACTGATAAATGGATTGAATCATTTTAATTCAGGATGGATATGTCAATGAAATCTCCGATCGATAACCATCATAAAAGAGTATTAATGTTTAGTGGAAAATCGGATGCTTACCTTGAATTATAAAAACTCAGAATCTCTTTGGAATCGTTCAGCGCTTTCTGTGCACGATCAAATATTTCACTTCTGAAGAAAAAAAACATATTTGAGAAAATTGATATTCCAATCATCCATTTAATCGATTTACCTTTCTTTTGAATCTCTAGGTCTAATACTACACACTCTGTCGTTTATGTATGTTCCCAACTGCTCACCGTACTGCAAGGAATAATGATTGGTGAAGATAAAATGATCAACATGTATCTCATTTCTGCCAGCTTACGTTTTTAGTCCACCGTTGGAGAGCTTCCTTCAGTTTTGATAATTCGTTATAATCATTTTCCAAACAATCAACCCGCTCTAATTTATTGTAAATACCACTCGCCCAAGAGGATACTTGAGTTGTGAAATTTCTTGTCTTCACAATGCATTGGTTCTGAAGATGTGACGTACATTGCTTGTCCATCTCTTCCAGCTGCTTCCTGTAAGGAACAATTCAGTGGAACAAATAAGTGATAGCTATTGCACTCTGGGCTTCGCCGAGACCGGAGGTCAAGATGTCAGAGCTTAGCAAGTGGAAAAGTCGCATAAACATTGATTTGTGTCTCTCAAAAGATTTTGCTGTCTCCTACACTTTCCATTTTGTTTGTTATATACAAGCCTGACAGTAAAACGTTGACAGTGAAACGTTCATTTATCTAAACATCATAATTTCTTTACGCATTGAAGGTCCGCGTTTCATGAGGAAATGTATCTTCGTTAATTGATGATTAACTATACGTGTATGATCAGGATTGCTTAACACTCACTTGTCCAATTTGTGGATTTGAATATATTCTTTGGCAATTTCGTCTCTCCAATAATTGACATTATTCTTTCTTGCAAATTCTAAATCTCCCTTGAAATCATCTAATATGGAAGCTGCAGCTTTTGCTTTGCGTTCCATTATTCGCTCACTAAAACATGAAAACAATGTGATCACTTCAATTATAGAATTCACACTGAATAATTCAGAAGCAGTCATTTGCTCATCATCATACATTATATATTTAATAAATATATAATAAATAACATGCAATTAGTGTGCAACATGCATTATGTTGATAATGCATTCGAATAGTTCATTGATATTAATAATAAAAATAATTTATCAAAAGCAATGATAATAATGCAATTATATTATGTTATGAAATGTATTTAAAATACTTTTTATGCAAAATAATAATGCTGGCTTAGAATTACTGATATCTTGGTATTAGTAGTTTGGCTTGACGGTTAATACTATGTTGTCTTGAGGAATGAAGCCATCTGACTGGATTACGCAGATTCTTCTATGGAGGACTTGTGTCATGCTATCGCACGTCGCTAGCTCAGCTGGTAAAGCGTTGGCCTAGAATGCAGAGGTCGGTGGTTCGATTCCACTGAGACGCGTGGTTATTTTCCGTCTGTTAAATTACATATTGGAATATCAAGCATTATCTATGAATTTCAAAATATTTTCTATCAAATTCAAATTCACTTTTCAAAAAACGAGCAGGAATTGTAAAAGAATCAATTTTACAAAATATTTCTTAAATATTGACCAAGTCTGCAGAGATGGAGGCACTATAGTGATGATCATAAAAAAGGTCCACGAAATTATATCGAAATTTAATCCCTTCCAATCGCGTCGCTAATCAACGTGCCACACATCATCACATTGCTTGCATTCTCAGGTTTCAAATAGGCTGTGATCAACTTGCCGCATCCACTACCTTGTTTGCTGGGCAGTGCACGTCGCTCGATTTTTCAACAAAAAATGTGAGTCCGATAATTAATCAGGTGCGAGGCGAACGAGTATCTTCTGAGCTCTATTTTGATGTGCTGTTCATGGAAATCGTGGAATAGGAGAGAAATAGTACTATCGTAAAATCATCACAAAATCGTGACTCTACTGACTGAAAATATCATATTCTCATTTTTTCATCAAAAGTGTTAGTGTTTGGTATCTTCAAAATCCCTTCGAATGTGCTAGCTTAATACAGATAAGTTCAATAGCTCTTCTTCAAGCTTTCTTCAGCATACACATCGGACTGCATGTATGTCCTTAAACAGGTGAAACTCCACCTGTTGGAGGACATAGTCCGAAAGCTTGCGAATTGATAAGCCCACCTATTTAAAGCATACATATCGGTATTTTCAGAAATTGGTGCTTGTGCGACGTCTGCCTTAGCATACGTGTCCGTTTGAAAGACTGATGTCTAAATTCTAGCGAACCAGAAGCTTGACGCCACATTAAAATTACATAGTCAGTGAATTTAGATCGTGAGAAGTCGAACGATGTGAATAACATGTCAATTTGAAGAATTTGTCATAAGAAAAATTAAGTCGAAGATGTGTGCTTCATACTTCACAGGCCTGCTTGGAATCTGATTGTTGAAGTTCGTTCGTGTGTTCGCTGATGCGAGCTGCGCCTGCAATGCGCGCGCTTGGTCAATCACGTAAGCCAAAGAGAGACTAATCTCTACATCAATCTGTATCGCTTGGTACCATTGCACACGATGGTTGGAATAGGAGTGTGCCCTCACGCAAATGAATTTATCTCAGTGGTAATGAGTATTGTACAACCATTATTGTTCTGAAACCCTTCTTTGTTTCCATTTGTCATCAAACTATTCTCACATTTCAAGAAAATCGAGATTTCTTCCTGTCCGAAGATAAAGACTATATGCGGATTTTCTCAAAAGTAAATCACAATAAGCAGTCAATTAAACAATAGTAGCAATAAGAAGTGATTTGGTTTCGCAGTACGCAATAAGGAGCAAGTTGTCAGCTTAAACACGATTATATAAAGCAGGTTCGACTGTAATGCGCTCCTGTTCAGGGTTCGAAAAGACTCAAGCCCCCTAAATTCAGGAGCTTTTCGAGGGTAGTCGGTTATTTTTGAGGAGATTATTAACAAATAAAATACTATCATTATCTGTAATTCAGAGATATGAAATTCGAGGTCAATTTCTGTGCACGTTCTATGAATTACTTTTCTATTATCTTTGATCAAGAAGCAAGTCTACGGTCTATCACAAAGACAGTTTACTGTGAGAAAATAAATGGACAATAAATGGACAATGGTCATACACACTTGCACATTCATCATACTTTCAAGTAATCGAGTCAGAAAACGAAACGTGTTTACACTTGATATGAATGGATTGCAGTAGTCGGATTTAGAATTTTCAGGATTTTCGTCCCCACCTCTCGCAATTCGTGCCCATACAGTGCTAACAGCTCAAATAACTTACTGCTTCATATGCATGACTATCAATCGCATTGTAATTGAATTGCATAATCTTCATATTGTTTTTTGAGCCCGTAAATGCACATTTGTTGCATATACATGTACATGCAATAGAAACTAGTCAACTGAAAATATGCCGAAATGCACTTTGTATTTAGCTACAAGTGCGAGTAGTATATTACGTGGAAAAGTTTATGAAAATCATTTCTTATTAGGAACAGCATTATCATCGTCACTGTCAATGTAAACACTGACCCTTCTTTTCATGAACTTTTGAAATAGTCTGTCTGATTCCAGATATTTCTCATCCATTAGTTTCGACATTTCATTCAGAAAAACCTTCAGATTTGCATCCGCATCCTTCAGACTTTTCAGAGTATCGTCATATCTTCCTAATATGAGTCTTTTCGTTCTATCATCGTTGATTTTCTGTTCATTTTGTAATGTTGGCTTGTAAGTTGGTTTGCACTGCTTCAAGCCTTTTATGAGCTTTGTGGGGCATGCCTTTGGTGGTAGGTTCGCCTGCTGCTGATCGTCCAAGATGTTAAGGAAACCGAAACGAAATGTAAGCAATTGATCAGCTTGCTGATGAGACCCGTGCATCTTTGTAGGATAAACTCGGCTAATGCGGAGGCACCTCTGTTTTGGAGGTATATAATTTGATCAAATAATTTTCTTACTTAAGGAAATCCGATATTCTACACTTCACGCATGGATATCTAATGTGTACGAGTAGTATGTAGGTGATACGTAGGCCTACGTCAATCATGTTAGAATGATCAAAAACTCTACAGCGGAAGTGATGTTGCACGACATTCTTTGTATAGATAACCATAGATATGTGAAAAAATTCGTTGTTCATGCACACACATCGTGGTTTCTCAACATTTTGTGATATAATGACAACAGACAACTATGTATTGACTGAACATTTGTTGAAAGTTGGAAACTCAATGCAAATCAAACTAGATCAAAATACACCTGCTAGATACTTAGCTAATTCAATGAAAACCAAATATTTATTTCATTACTTGGCTGACGATGGATCGGTAAATACGCATTGCTGCTGCTAAGACGGAATTAACAGTCAGCAGAATATCAATCTATAAAGCCTCCAGGCAATACAGCTTTCTCGAGACTACATTGAGAAGACATATCAAAACTTCTATCAACCCGAATCCCGGTAACCCATGATCCCTAATCAACAACCAAGAGCGGGAGTTAATAAAGCAGTTGATGGATATGGTTCGCTTAGGGTTCGGATTGAAAACAATCGATATGATTCGTTTTGAGAACACTATGGCTGGAAAAAACAGTTAAATTGGCTGGAACTGGCAGTCCTCTTTCAAAAGAAGTGACAATATTTCAGTGAGAGCGCTCAAGCCAGTAACCAACTATCGAGAAACGATTGCGAAACGCGTAATGATGGACGACTTCTTTGACAAGAACGGAGTTTAGGGAGCCGAACTGCATCTGGAAGACAAGTCTCATCTCATAGGCCAATACAATTAGGATGGAACTAGACTTCAAATGGCGGAAGGATCTAGCCGCCCAGTGGCAATCAAAAATAAGTTATATTCATGGATTATTGTGTTGACAATTTCTAATCTGAAGTTATGGGATATTCAGTTGAGCTTCAGATTATCGACACAGGTCTACTACACATTGGCAGCATCAATTATCAAGAAAAATTAATAGTAAAACCTCAATGATATGTTGAATGAATAAGGAAAAAAATTATAATACCAATCTCATGGTAACTCCTTTCATGTATGCACTATATATAATCAAATACTACCGCCAAATTGGAAGAGGAGGCTATACCATCGAATTAGCTTTAATTAGAGTTTGACGTCAAATTACCCGAGTCATCTATCATTTTTCTGATTGGTTTTCCTCTGTATGTAAATGAAACAATGGTGTGTTAGAGTCATAAGTGGTTACCTGAACGACGCTGAGGAGAAAATATAGCTCGATCGAATGACGTATATATACCAGCATTATTTCGTTTTATTTTTTGAAAAAATGAAAAAGATTTGATTTCCAGAATCAGCACCGAATTAACTTGTTTTAATACATACAATGAATTAATGCATGAAGCATACGGCTATTAATACAGATTGTGTTCGAAAATTCAGGTGATTCTCAGACAAAGATGGACACGAATTTCATGAGGTCCAATCTTCGTGCATTCGTGCCCAAATCCGACCACTTCGAATGGCAAATTGATGACATGTGCATGCAGAAAATGAATGAGAATGTATGTATGAATAGTGCAGATCATAGAATTAGACGTAGCTCGTTGCTCCTAAAACTAGACTTAAACAATCTAATCCTGTGATGCGGATGCATTACGATGATAACAACAGAATTGGATGAAGAGGCCATAACACATAATGAATGTTAAACTTTTCATAATTAATCGCGTCGTAATTAAGATATTGAAATTTGCGGGTGAAATCATCAGTAAAATAACAAATCCAAAAGTCAACACGAATTTTCTTGTGATAGGTGTTTTCATCGTCCTTTTTCGACCTCATGGTTTTTTCGAATCACGAGAAGCCAAGTTATCTAAATGCAAAAAGCTCAATATCAATTTCACTTTTAGATTGCACCTCCCTCGCATATGACTCTTCCCCCTATATTTGGTTTCTGTTACCACGTATTCTCACATTCATTAATGATAATCAAAATATTTTTAAACGCATTTAATATCACATCATGAATCATGAAAACAAATTTAACATGTACAAGCATAATTCGAAGGCTTGCTGTTCATGGGAATGATATTTCAGAAAAATTGATGCACTAGACAGCCTGACTACCAAACTGATTGACACATTTTCACTCACTTATAGATAAAAACTAGACTCCTACAAAAAAATGAATAATAACAGACTTCTCCTAAAAAAAGACCAAAACAGACTGGTCTGTTTAAAAAGACCGAGTGGTTACCCTGGATGTAGCCAGGAATGAACCAACTGCGGGAGTGGTACATATAAAGAGGTCAAATTATCACCATGCATTTTCATTGAATGACGCCAACTGCTGTTCCTGTAAGTGTTATAGAGATGGTTCCGATGGGAGGTACGTTGAAAACAAACGCCAATTTTAGGCTCCGTTATGCCGCACATGTATACCGTACTGGCGAAAAAACCGGCCAATTATATATTTTTCCGAGCGGGCCGGCCGGTTTCTAAATTAGTTACTTCTGGTGGCTAATGCTTGAAGGCCTAAAAAGTCGGCCAAATTTTTCTTCACTTATTTCTATTGATTTACTTAGATGAAAAAAATACTACAGGTAACCTGTGAATAACCTACAGCTCTCTCTCTCTCTCTCTCTCTCTCTCTCTCTCTCTCTCTCTCTCTCTCTCTCTCTCTCTCTCTACACTGCTATTGAGCGCGAATTTCAATGTGAAGCGCGTCAGTTTCATTGAACATCACAAATCAGGTGAAATTAGTCATCATGAACAACTGCCGAAGCCTAAACGTCACTTGTGAAGCTTAAACGTCACTACTAGCACTTTCTGTGGTTATGGACGGTGCTGACGGTGCTGAATGGTGGTTTTTTGCAGCGCTGTGGTTATTTCAGTCCGAATGCACTTCCCGCCGATTTCCAATGTCACTTTCGGCGCTCGACCTCAGGACCAAGCGATCGTTAGGCCAAGCACTTAGCCACTGTGCCACGGAGACCACTAAAAAATAAGTAATTACTATCGGTACATTGCGGCACTAGACAAGTTTCGTACCCACTGTGGTTCATATTCATATAGTGTTTTATCATAGTGTAGTGACTGCTTTTGAGATAGTTGAAATTCAATAAATAGTATTTGTTTGACAAATTGGATTTTTTAAAAATCGCCCGTCTAGCAATTATTTATTTTTCCAAGGTGCCCGACTGGCGGCCGTTGATTATTTGTCCTTCGAAACAGCCGCCGGCCGATTTTTTTTCGTCGTTACAGTAATTCCTTTGACTAAATAGGCGGCCAAACGACAGCTTTAGGACAATAACCGTAGGTCTGTCTTGAGATAAATGTTTGGTAATGGCTGTACTGTGTGCCATGTACTTAGGATTTACACAAGTAGTCCTACATACAGTAACCACTAGGTGCGGGAAGAGCTTGAACCGATTGGAGTTAGCGATTTTAAAAATGAACGTGAACTGAACGCCGTTCAATAATTTCAAGAACTTATCATTCTCTGCTCCTTAGTAAATGATGTATCTACAGTATTTACAAACAAAGACAATTGGACAAAGAACGAATAAGCAACTTTCCGAGGTGAAATTACTTTTGAAACATTGCTCTGCGAATACAGAAATATGTCCTCACCATTCTATGCTGCAAATGATGTCGTCAGTCCAAAAATCATTGGAGATCATTTCACTGTTGAGGGAATCCCCTTCTCTCATGATATGATTCGCCTTTGTGCACATCTACAATAAATGAATGCATCAAATACGAAAGAGTCTTGTACGTAACATTATGAGCACATTACATCAATCATTCAGTATTATTTAACTTATCAAGTCACCATATTTTCAATACCTGCTCAACGTAGCACATTCAGCTTCACTTCACAATAATAAAAAAATATTGTTTAACATCACTGCTTCCCATACTGGGGGTAGGCTTGGACGGTGCTGACATAGTCAGACTTTAATCTGGAGCGTTGGGATCGCTTAGTACGGATGCTCTTCTTGACAACTTCCAATGACACTTTCGGGACTCGAGCTCTGGACCATAAGATCGCTAGGTCAGGCACTTAACCACTGTGCCATGGAGACCACACATTTGCTGTGCAAATGAGTGTGCATTTGCTTCATGTTCACCAGCCGCCACTCAATCATACCGTGTCCGAAGCACAATGGAACTAATTCAATAAGCAACTGTGGAGCCATCATCCATTTGGTCACAAGAATGAATGCTGACATGAACAAAAAATTGACATCAACACGACCGGTCATTCAAAATCAATTCGATATAGCGAGAGAGCTACTGACCTTTTCTTTCCAAATTCATGCATGGCAATTGCTTAACACTTTGTACATTGCCAGGTCTACAAGCACATTGTATAGGCAAAATTCCTTCCTTCGGAAAGCCAGGCCCACGTATTGAAATACCACAGTGTTAGATAGTGAGTTGTTTGCGTATAACAAATCTCTAACAATTGTTGGACTTATTAGTCACTAACCGTATGGTGAAGAGTTGTTGGAGTTTTTTTTCAATCCATGCATGACAATCTCTTTGTGTGACAGCTTGAATGGAGAGAAATGCCGTTTTTAGCATCAGTTGCCATGTGATAAGCTGAAACTCTAAAAATGCATTACTGACGTTGGCAAAGTGTCACTACGACACTACCAGAATAGAAATCCGACTTTCGCTTTGTTTTTATCAAAATGATTTCAGTTCCAAAGAGCAATGACAGCAATAGTGCATCTTTACAAAGTGCACTAAAAATTGCCGATATTAGTCCGGCAGCCAGAACGAGTTTCTGCAGGGAACGAGGCCGAAAATGAGACTTTCATAGAATGATGTACACTCTATGCCTACTACGAATTCGCGCGTCTGCCGAGTTCTAGTGAGTTCCTCTTCTTGTCAGACAGGATCAAAGAGAAACACATGTAAATCCAATGGGACGCAGATTGCAGTTTTTGGCTAAAATGAAATTTTGTATATTTTCTCTGATTAAACGAAAAGTGGAAAGCCCAGAGTCATAATTTTTGACATGGAATGTCTTCAGGTCATTTCCCGTGATGTTCATGTATCCCTGTCTATAAAGCTAAACACATTTAGATTTGGCGAGCCTCTTAATGTCAGCAAACACAATCATTTTGAGCAACTGTATCCACATACAACCACATTCTCACATATATTGCCGATTAGATGCATGATAATAGCACATGCACATCATGGGAAATGACCTGAAGACATTCCATGTCAAAAATTATGACTCTGCGCTTAGTACTTTTCGTTTAATCAGAGAAAATATACAAAACTTCATTTTAGCCAAAAAACTGCAATCTGCGTCCCATTGGATTTACATGTGTTTTTCTTTGATCGTGTCTGACAAGAAGAGGAACTCACCACAACTCGGCAGACGCGCGAATTCGTAGTAGGTATATGGTGTACATCAATCTCTGAAAGTCTCATTTTCGGCCTCGTTCCCTGCAGAAACTCGTTCTGACTGCCGGACTATATCTTCTCATTGTCAACTACTGGAAGCACAGAATTACACAGGTCGTCTCTTCTTCCGTTTGACTATAGAAGGGAAACATTGGAACATGTAACGTAAATGAAATGGCACAATCTGCTGACTAAATACCATAGCAATCGAACAATGAGCAGCCAGTTCAACATTAAACACGCCAAATTGTGCAAAGTTTCAGTGACTGTTATCAACCGGATCACACAGCAAAGAGACACAACACAGACGATGTCAAGTTCTACAGAGAAGTTTGTGAACGTTTTTTCATGCGCCTGCTAACTTTTTTTAAAATGATCGGAGGACCTAACATTATCGAGAAAACTTTTGCGCAGTGATCTGAATTCGTCGAATCTGAAGGAGTCGTGGCGATCGAAGAATTTTGAAGGAATTCGGAGCAATCCGTAAGCGACGCACGACTATTTTTCCTATCTCTGTAAGGTATTAAAGATTTCTTTTTGCCCACTTATTAAGTTCCTGCATGTGCCATCTGTTTGAATCAGTTTGCACTTCTAGCAAAGAGATACGCTTAAACAATCTAATTCTGTGACTGGAAGCATCTATCGTTTAGGTACCGTTGTCATGACAACGCATGTCTATGACGATCTGTTGTTCTCAATATCTATGTCCGTTCTAGTCGTTTCTTATTATTTCTATGACAATGACGATTGTGGCCACCTATCATAGTCAATGTATGACATCGATGATGACGATTATTCGTTTCTGTGCTGAATGTTTGCGTAATAAATCAGTGTGGTATTCATGATAGAGAAGCTTTCCGATAAACAAGTCAAATTGCGGCATGAAAGCAGATTTATAAATAGTACGTTGAAATAGCGAGTTTCTTTATTAACGCGTGCCCGCTATGTCAGCAACCACATAGCAGAAACACAATTAGCAATGAAAAATGAGTGCTTTTGTCATCGCCATGAGGCGCATAATAAGAGCTGTTGTCATTTATTTTTACTATGCGGAGGTCACGAAAGCTTTGTGTCTATAAGCACAGTGACTTATGGAAGTCATCACTCTCCTCCTACGTACATATTTCCTTCTTCTCCAGAACCAAGACAATCTAGAATTCTCCTGAGAAAGCGTGAATCATCTGAAATCTCGCAGATAAAAAATATCGACGAGAACTTTTGTCTTTGAAGAATTTTCTTTGGGTATAATCTCCTGCTTCTAAATCAATGCATGCAAGCAGCACGATTTCTGTAATCTCAGATCAGTCGGATGACAAAGTAAACAACATCTGAAATGAATTCATTATTTGAGTGAGTAACCTCTTGATGCTTACAGGAACCAATCACAGATCACTAGCCAAGACCGTAACCAAGACTGACTTAACATTCCTATGCGCACCCCAATGAGTTAGTGATGCTGTTAGAGATTTGTTAGCCTAACAGTGTTTATGTGCGGTCGCCCCGGGTGAATAGGTTTTCTAGGTCGATTGTCCGAATCATGTCATTGCAGTCCGGGAGCTAACGTGAAGCTGTGTAGGGAACGAGGTCGTACGTGAAATGTTCACATGGAATTGTACACCGCTTGACTACCACAAAGCTGCACGTCAGTCATCAGACAGCTTGTCTAAAAAATCCCATGTATTTCCGACGGAGAAATTGTCATATGCTGGTTCTCAGCACGATTTTATTGAGTCATTGAGTGCAGATGAAAGTCGAAGAGGAATTTCTTCAATATGAACTATAAAAAAACAATTGATGCTCTTTCATACGAATGGTCGTCTGATGCAAATGAACGTCTAAAGCAAGTATGTTCAGAAAACTTATCCGGAGACGAAACGGCACATGCTTAAATTTCTATGAAAATGTTGTGAAATGAGTGTCATGCGAGTCAAGATGAAAAATTCATAGAAATTTGCATCTATAGATCACTCTATACAAATCATATTGAAGAAATGCCCCTGACTTTGATCTGCAGGCAATAACTCAACCAAATCGTGTGTCGAATGTGTAACAATTTCTCCATTGAAAATACATGGGGTTTTCAGTCCAAGCTTACCAAAGACAAACAATCTGATCCGGCATCGTGCTGATTTGCAGCAGTTAAGACGTGTACCATGCCATGTGAAAGTTTCAGGCACGACCTCGTCCCCTGCGCAAATTCGTGCTATCTCCTGGACTATTACCTGGAAACTGATGAGACGGAATCGATTGTATTAATACACACATGAAGGCGCTATAGCATTATTTGAAATTCCTTTTCGTGTTTTTGGAGCACAATACGTCAGTGAAATGTCTGTTCCCAATTAGATAACAACACTGCGTGATTATAGGATGAACTATACGTACCTCGTCAATTCGATCAAACGGATCTTGAACAGGTGCAATTGACGCATGTTCAGGCAATGCACAACGAATGTCTTTCAATGTATTGATCATTTGTGCGACTTGCGCTGTGATTTCAGCCATATCCATTGTTGGCTTTTGGAATGCATCAATTCGAAACTTACAAAATGCGCTGAAAAGAAAGAATGTATTCAAGAATTGAAAGACCCAACAATTTCCTATTGTTTAAATTTCATCTTATAACAGCACTAGGAAATGGTACTACAACGTACATACGTGCATGTAGAGTGGTTGGCCGAATATGGTGGTTGATTTTGCCGGTCTGTTGAGGTTCAAAGCGTTGAAGAGATACTTGTTGAGTGAATGAACTGACTGCTTCAAGTAAATTGTAAGTGGATATGATCGACATTGCTAAATTTGTTTATCCGCATTTTCCAAGCGCCGAATGATGAAGATACACCAATAACAATACAACAAGGACGCGGATGAATTCTTATCTATCGAGCAATTCTGTGATACTAAAATACCGAAATGATTTGGCAGGAATTTCCACACTTTCACGAGTCAAAAAATCCTGTAAACAGATGGAAAATAGCTGCGCGTCTTGGTGGATTTGAACCGACCTCTGGCATTCTAGGCTACCGCTCTACGAACTGAGTTATCGACGAGTGACAGTATGACATAAGTCCTCAATTGAAGAATCTGCGTAATCCAATCAGATAGCTTCATTGCCCTAGACAACATAGCATCAACCGTCAAGCCAAAATATCAGTAATTCTAAGCCAGTATTATACTTTGCAAAAGCTTCAACTGAGGGCCGAATCGGCCCAATGGGCGCAATAAATTTTCGTACAATCCTATGCGTTTTCATAGACTTTGTTGCCTGGTAACGGAATCCCAAAATTGACGATTACAATGACTATGAAATACTTCGTACTACTCAAATATGATTGGCAATTTTGCTTTTGAACTCTACAAGACAATTCAACGTGGCCACCACAGACAGCTAATTATCGCGTATCGTCGCCGCTAAAGTTTTCTGTGGTGATTTTGACACCATCTTGTTCCGCCGCTAAACATCACGATCATTGGCGTTTTGCAACATTTCATTGTGCGTGATGTGATCCTATGAATAAAATTAATGTTCACTTGCTATAGTAGCTAAACAAGATCGAACTCTCGGCGTTTTTCTGGAGCTCCCGGCTTTCATGGTGGATTTACTGATTACCGACTTTTTTCGATCAGTGCATACCATATAGGGCAAATTGGGCATGCCATGTGCTTTTCTCTTAAAATGATGATAATGGAATAACATTATGAATAAATACAACAAATAGTGTTTGCCGCTCTATGTCAGACATCTTTTTATTCAAATAACATTCTGAATATTATCCTAATGTGAACTTCAAGCGGTTTGTTTTCAAGTTCCGTGCCTCTTCGAACTGTACCCGTGCTACTATAAAAAATGGCTATCCGACTCACATAGAGTTTTGTTGAAGATTGGGCAATTTTGTGATTGTGCCTCCTATCGGTTACGAAATTTACTAGACAGCAGATCTTTCATTTGTTTAGTTTAGTTAATCAACTTATTCATAAGCTAATTCAATAGTTAATCCACTTAGTTAATTCAATAAGTTAATCAATTACTTATTTTAGTTAATCAACTGAAGTTCAGCCGATATAAAAATTATCAATTTGATGCTCAATAGAGATTTTGAAAGATGATATGAGATCAGAACCGACAGAATGCAGCAAAAAATGCATCGCCGAATAAGTGTACATCAAGCAAATGCTATTTTTCATTTCATATTTTTTAATGTTGAATGCGTCACGGCTAACGACTTTGCTAAAAATTTCGGAGCCTTTTTAACTATCTGTGAGACAAGTAGGACCTATTCAAAGCAATTCTGCCAGTGAATTGTAATTTCACATAAGCAGGTTTTTTAATGTTAATTAGTTTTAGTTAAAATAGATACGCCTTGCTGCTATTCAAATATTTTGTGGGTAGTACCACATCATCAAGAATCCATTCCTGATAATGAATGAATGAACGTTTATATTTGCATAAAAATGAAAATCAAAGTTACAGTTGAAAGTTACATTCTTCGTACATCAGGAATACAGAGCAGGTAGTGCAGGTTGTCAACTCACATGATAGTTTCTACTATTGAATGAGTAATCTAGCAGGAATTCAACATAGAAAATGATTAGAACGATTATGAAGTGCAATGACAAAGGGGAAAAAGCTCGAGTGATATCGGTGTTGTACTATCCATAAAATATTTGAACAAAAAATTCACAATAGCAGTAAGGCCTATCTTTGTTAACTAATTCTGCAATCACTGGAAAATTCACCATACAGTGTATTTACGCAATCCCTCTTCCATCAGTCAGAGTTGTCTAATGGCATCCAATTGCATGTACTCTACTGGCTGCATACTTTTACACCAAATTCTTTTTTCATAGAAGCCATATTTGAGACATGATTCCAATCTCGTTATTCATAACACTCCCTCGATGACTCTGCTTGTGATGTGGTTCGTTCATACTTTATAGGATATATGCGATATGTAGGAGTTATATAAGGAAACTCGTCGACCCTTTGTAATAGAGTCGCACTGTATGAACGACTTCGACATGATTGAAGTTAAACTACTGGATTTCTCCTATAAACTGGTCAAAGAGGTAAGACTTCAGTAGTAAGCAAGTGACAAACACTCGACCGGCGCCCCCCCCTCTGGAACGGCAGAGTGTCGTGGTCGGCCGCCGTGGTGCTTCGTGTCTGAGTCCCCCCCCCCTCTGGAACGACAGAGGTTGTGGTGTGCCGGCCAGGTGGGTTCCCGTTCACAACATGTTCGCTGACTCCCCCCCCCCTCGACCCCCTCGAAAACGACAGAGTGTGAGACTCGGGTGAGTTGGTCCGACCGCCAGGTTGACGTGGGCGACCGTCTAGGTTGACGTGGGCGACCGTCCAGGTTGACGTGGGCGACCGTCTAGGTTGTCGTGGATGGTGAAATGGCTGCCAGATTCGGATTCAGCGTAAAATTCTGCATCGGTAGGGTGAGTTTCAAGGCAATCGACGAGAAAAAATTTTTCTTCAAAATTTTAACAGAGTTAGAATTTGGGACGTTTTGGTGTGTAGCGCCCAAACGAAGCATCGGATGAGAAAACGGAGGCCAGATTCGGATTCAGCGTGAAATTCTGCATCGGTATGGTGAGTTTCAAGTCAATCGGAGAGAAAAAAATTTTCGCTGATGTCCCCCCCCCTCTGGACAGCTTGCTTCGATTTTGGCTTCTAGTGGACGGATTTTGTCGTGCGATAGCTCGTTTGAAAGCTAAGAGTGAGACAAATTCAGTGAAAGAATCGGCTTGTTCCTATCTGTCTTCGTTCAAAAGTTAGAGCGGTTACAAGATTTTAGGTCGGAGCTCGCTTACCTGAAAAAATCCTAAGTGTCAGAGTGACTTTGTATGGGTAAAATTTTGAAAATTTTCCAAAGTGTGGAATTTCGACCTGGGACAGTCACCAAAACATTTTTCATCAAATTTTGAAATTTCACTGACGTCCCCCCCCCTCTGGACAGCTTGCTTCGATATTGGCTTCCAGTGGACGGATTTTGTCGTGCGATAGCTCGTTTGAAAGCTAAGAGTGAGACAAATTCAGTGAAAGAATCGGCTTGTTCCTATCTGTCTTCGTTTAGATGTGAGACGCCATTTAAGATTTTGGGACATTGGCGAAAAACGACAGAGTTAGAATTTGGGACGTTTTGGGTTGTAGCACCAAAACGAAGGCTCGGATGGGTAAACGGAGGCCAGATTTCGAATCAGCTTGATGTTATTGTCCAATGAGGATCATCATCCAATGAGAATCAAGCATTTCTTTATAAATAGCGAGCCTTCCACAGTGAGAATCATTCCATCGTTGAATCACACGAGTGACGGACGCACATTTTCTCTCTCTCTCTAGTTCCCTGTTCTATTATCCAACTAAAATGGTAAGTCGCTACTTCCCTCCCTCTCCTCCCTTGAACGTAAACTTAATACAATCTTTTTTCATTTTCAGGCATCTACTCCATCTGCTGCACTAGTAGGACAAAATGGCGGTCAGAATCTACAAGGTTCGCTACGGTCAGATCATCTACAACTGAGACCAGTGGAAGAAACAACCAAGGTACATAATCCTACACCGCTACAGCGTAAATTTAAACAAGCCTTGCGTTATGATGATCATAGCGTAGTACTCCAAACGGGAATGCTCCCTTCCACGGATGTCAAGATAATGCACAATCAGTTTGGGGACTACATACTGATCCCCGTGAGTCCGTACATTCGCCACCAACTTGATATTATTGAGGAGTACGTGACATTAAATATGGACATTCCTACTCCTCTTGCTCAAGAGTGGAAGGCGAGAGATGACAAGGATACTCCCTATAGAAAGATTTGGGATGGTAATCACATTTGCCTACCGGTATCACATTGGTGTACTTACTATAAGAAGGATGGAGATCATTCAATACCCATCAGATGTGATGAGCTCGGAGAAGGTACTTGGGATATCCTTTTCAAAGTGAATGGGCTATATTATGGTCGACACAAGGATAATAAAATAGCCTCTCTCTCCATGCATATGGAATCCATCCTATATATTCCGAAACCACCCAACGTGGACGACATAATTGATCAAATCCTTAACAGCAGTGGTACGAAGCGCAAGTCGGAGAAGAATGCTACATCAAAACGCAAATCAAAGAAGGAGAATTACTAGTCCTTTCCTAACTCTACCCTATGACAATTCGCTTATGTGCTTTGAGTGTCGTAGACGTGGTCTTATTAGATACATTTTACTTCTTCGTTGCCATCATATCATTTGTGTATTTTGTCGTGAAAAGCATCGATGTAATTCTTCATTTTGTAATATGTTATAGAACGTTTCCTTAGATGTGTAAATTTCCGTTTTAGGCTTCTATCATCATTTTTATGGATTGTGAGGGTGAACCTGTACAGGAGCTCAGTGCTATTGCTATGAACAATTGGACATATCAGATTGTTAGTGTCTATCATCAACATGCCAACTGCGATCCCAATGTTGATCAATGGGCGAGAAAACACATTCATGGACTTAATTTGAAATATTTGCAAGACTATGGCTTTTCTTGTGAAAGTGCTCTTCTTATTGACTTTAAACGATGGTTAGCTGCTTTCAATGTTATACGCATCTTTTGTAATAATCCTGGTAAGGAGAGGAAAGTATTTCCCAATCTAATCATTGATGATATTTTGCTCCCGCCTTGGGATAGTAGAGTGAATCAACATTATCATGAAGTCACGAAACGTTTTAAGGATTTGTGTGTTCCTATTTTGTCTGTTCGTTGTAGTAGCTACGTTCATAACCAATGCTTCTTTCCTCCTTACCTCAACACTGCCAAAGTCCTGTATGGTTATCATTGCTCGCTGTATGATAGTTATCAGCTGTATCTATTTTATCTCTTTCAAACCATTGATTTATAATGCATGCTTGTTACCGTTATTCAATAATGAGAAGAGTTGTTGTTTTCATGCAATGGATGGGTTAGGTAAAGGGCGATCATGTCTTTCTCAAACGACTGCGGAACATTACGTTTTCATAGGCAAAGTTTAAAAGGAGCTGTTCAAGATTATGTGATAAATTTTCATAAAGATGAGACCGACATCGAAGCAGTGGTCGATGATGCTAGCACTCTATTTCTAGAGTTAATGAATACATTCTCTGATAGCATTGTCATGGCGCGATTAGTTGCGAAAATTAAGTTTAGTCATTTTGGAAAGGAAGAGGTGGAAAGTCGCTCTTTCCATTTTGCTTCTTATTCAATGGAAGTGGTAGATCACCCCGAAGAATTTTTTAAAAGACATATGATAAAAATTGCTGAACGTCTTAACGCATTTAACCATCATGGTAGCAGTCTAGTGATTGAAGCGATTTCAGATATTCACATTCAACTTTCCATAAAGAAAAATTGAAAATGCAGTGGTACTTGATTGTAGCACAACTGGTTTTCGAGCTATGTCTGCTCACTCTCGAAGTATATTCCTTCTGTACATGCGTCTATTATTTAGAAAAGGCTAGCAAATTCATATCTTCAAAAAGACTTGCTATAGACATCAGTAACGGTGAAACTATGTGTTGCGATGTATGTAAGCGAAAGGATGGAAATGAAAAGCGCATCTTCAAGAGATGTAAGCATGCTTTTTGTCAACGCTGTTTCATACGTAATTGCATTCAACTTTGCCAATGTAACCACTGTGACATTGCTCATTTCGAGTGTCACTTATGTCGCAATAGTTAGTACCTATGCAAATGTGGTAAAGATAGGTTTTAGCAAAGACTAACACGGAAAATGGCGAAACGTAAAATGACGAAACGTAAAAGTCAAAAGTTTTCTTCAGCCATTCAAGCTCTCCGACGAATGAAAGCAAATCAGCGATACAATGCTATACGACATGCTAACGATAAATTCATTTGTGAAATTATTTCTCATGTGAGGAAGTTGAGGACGAAGAAATTAGCGCCAAAACAACGAAAGTTACTTAAGCGATATGCTACGAAATTGCGTTTCATCTCCAATCCTAAAGTCGCCCTTCAAAGAAAGAGGAAAACTCTAACACAAAAGGGCGGTTTCCTTTCAGCAATACTTCCAATGATAGCTCCTGCCGTGGGCAACCTATTGGGAAATATCTTTGGCTCTAAGCGTTAATTATGCAAATGTTGAGTCTCAAAGTAATAAAATGGATTTCAGACTTCAATGTGATAAAGTTCTGACTGTATCAGGTCCATCTCATGCAGGTAAAACTGTTTTCACGCTGAATTTATTGGATAAAAGAAGGGAGTTGTTTAAGGAACCTATCAATCGAGTGATTTGGTGTTATGGTATTTATCAACCGTCGCTGTTTCAGGAATTGCAAAGTCGCAACTTTATTCGACATGAAGGAATTATTCCAGTGGATAAACTTCAGTCTAATGATGTTGTTGTATTGGATGATTTATTAAAAGAAAGTAAGAATTCAAAAGATGTTACAGATATGTTCACTCGCGCAGCACACCATAAAAGGTGTTTTATCATCTATATTACACAAAATTTGTTTCCTGATGGAAAAGAAGCTCGTACACGAAACCTGAATACACACTATTATGCTATTTTCAAGAATCCGCGAGATAAAAGTCAATTTGAAATTTTAGCGCGACAAGTTGCACCCAGAGAATCAAAAGCCTTAATTGAAATTTTTCAAGCAGCTACTGAAAAACCATACGGTTACTTATTCATT
The DNA here is from genome assembly GCA_907163375.1 of Prostheceraeus crozeri. Lineage (NCBI taxonomy): Eukaryota > Metazoa > Platyhelminthes > Polycladida > Euryleptidae > Prostheceraeus > Prostheceraeus crozeri. The sequence continues at coordinate 50,787 of CAJQUW010002096.1, read as the reverse complement.
GACTTTACGCAAGAGTGTCCGGAAGAATTTAGATTTCGAAGTGATATTTTGAAAACTCCCATGATTATCTACAAACTATGAGTTCTTATTCTCGCATGATTGTTATTCCTCAGGATGAATATGTACAATTGACTGCCATGCAGCAAGTAAAGCAACCTCTTGCAAATCAAATGTATAGGAAAGAAATAGATTATCAGCAAAATGTTCACATCAAAGATCCACATCGTGCTGTATTATTACAATCGGACACTGTTGAGCAATTGAAAAACTTGAAGAATAAGATGCGTGACTCTGTATCGACTGCTACACCTTTAGCATCTCGCGCACATGCCATATCTCTTTTCAACAGTATTGAACCCCATCTCAATGTAAATGATAGAGGAGAAATCATTACAGATGAAAATAAAGTGATTGATGCTTCACGTTATGAAGACTTGATTCAGTATGCGACACGTAGAAAGCGCCGTCAGGGCTATGTTCCACCTGGTTGGTCATACTTTCTTAAACTATTGAAAAAGCATAATGTGCCAAAATTTGCTTTAAATAATGAGACATTGAAAGAACTTGATTCAACAGTGGCTACTACTCCAATGCTTCAGGCGATGAAAATGTCAACAAATTGGTTTAAGGCGTCACCTGCTACATCCCCTCCCACACTCACTAAGCAAACAAGAGGAAGAACTCGACGTAGATCTACATCGCCACTAGAACTGGTAAAAGGAAAACGTAAAACAGCTCCTCCTAGGAAATACATGTTCTCAGACTATTAATATGAAGCAGATGTGTTGCTTGCCATGTAATGAGCCGCCAGAGGTGAATGTCGTTGTCACTTGCACTTGCTGCGCCAGCTCTCATAATGAAACCCTAAGCAATGTGAACACGATCGCAAAACCGCTAAAGCTAAATGCTGCAGTTGTTGTAAATGTAGAAAGGCAAGAAAACAAAAAGATGAGAAGGAGGAAAAAGAGTCAGCCGTCATCGACTGAACGCTTGAAGTCAATCTATTATGATGTAAAACATCCGGCAGGATTTGCATCTATCAAGAAATTATCAAAAGCGAGTGGTCTTCCACAATCACAAGTGAAACGATGGTTAAAGGGTCAGGCTACCTATACACTCCACAAACAAGCGAAAAAGAAGTACCGCACCCGCCATTATATTGTTCATGACATCGATGAACAGTGGCAAGCAGATTTGTGCGATGTTGCCTCCATTTCAAAACATAACTCGGGCAATAATTTTATTTTAACCGTCATTGATATTTTCTCGCGTTATGCGTGGGCTCAACCTTTAAAAACTAAAGAAGGGAAAGGAGTAGCAAAAGCATTCCAAACAATTTTTCGAGAAGGTCGCATTCCAAAAAGAATTCAGAGTGATCAAGGAAAAGAGTTTGAAAATCAGCATGTGACAAGATTATTTGAGAGGCATGACATTGAGTTGTTTAGTGTAAAGAGCGCTTATAAAGCTGCACTCGTTGAACGTTTTAATCGCACATTAAAAAATCGCTTGTGGCGACATTTTACTGCCAACTTGACACAAAATTGGACAAAGGTTCTACAAGATACACTCCATGCCTACAATCACTCTATCCATCGTTCTATTGGACTCAGACCAGTAGATGTAAATGCTGACAATGTAGATAAAGTGCGCGAATCATTCCAACGTAAACGCACTCATGTGAAAAGTGATGTGAAAATTGGCGATAAAGTTCGTATCTCAAAAGTGAAAAGTGTTTTTGCTAAAGGGTACCTTCCGAATTGGACAGAGGAGGTATTTACAGTATCAAGGATTAATCAAAAAGACTCTCCGACCACCTACAAGTTGAAAGATTACGATAATGAAGAAATTGAGGGTAGCTTTTACCGCGATGAGATTGAGGTAGTCACTGAAAGTGAAACATATTTGGTAGAGAAAATCATTCGATGTAAAAAACGGCAAGGTGAAGAATGGTGTCTTGTTAAATGGACTGGTTATCCTTCAAGTATGAACTCTTGGATGCGTCGTGCCGACATCTTTCATCTAAGTGATCGACAGTGATTCATGCAAAGTTGTAACTAACAATGTTTAGGGTTTGAGCTATGAATCCAACTGCCTCATTTTATTCACGACCCTCCTATGTAAGTGGCGGAGGACAAATTTACATCGGTGCTCGCCGCCAACGTGGAGGTAGCATACTTGGTGCACTGAAATCTGTTGTAGCACCTCTCATATCCAATGTCGGTAGATCTTTAAAACGAAATGTTTTAAGTAATGCCGTTGGCTTTGCTGGTGATGTTGCTAGTGATCTTTCCAGAGGTAGAAGTTTTAAGAGCAGTTTGTTGAATCGTGGGAAGGAACGCGGTTTAAAAACATTGAAGCAGACCATTGCTGGTGTTACTCAAGGAAAGAAATCACCTAAACGAATGAATAAAGGAAGGAGGAAACATCGCGGAGCTGGTAAGGTGCGATCTTCAGTCAAAAGGCATTCACGCAAAACGTCGCAGAGGCTCTAATCATTCATCAGGCGCTAAACGACGACGCTGCTATAACTTCTAATCATGGAGTGTAAAACTTCCGGTTTTTGTTTGTTCGATCAACAAGCCATACAGACAGATATTCTTAGTTCAAGTATTGTAGATTATCATCCTCGAACAGCTGAGAATGCTGGCCCCATTGAATTTGTTATTCCTGGTGGTAGTGATGACTACATAGATTTGAGTTATGCGATGCTTGATTTGAGGTTTAGAATTCAGCAAGCAGATGGAACTGCTATTGACGATGCACATAAAGTTGGACTGAACAATTTACCATTGACTACATTACTTCGTGATGTTTCTCTAACGATTGGAGAGCAGCAAGTGGAAGGTGGTCAAAGCGATTATCCCTATAAATCATATTTCAATCATGTATCACAGTTTCATCCAGCAGCACAAAAAAGTCATATGGAAGCCATGGGATGGTACAGAGATGAAGCAGGAAAATTTGATGTTGAAACAAACAGTGGCTTTGTAAAGCGATCTGCTATGATTAAAGATAGTAGAGTATGTCAGCTATATGGTCCGCTGAATTTAGACTTCTTTAGACAGTCAAAGTTTTTACTGTGTAATACCAGCATGCGACTCAAGCTAACATTGAATAAGCCTGAATTTGCGCTGAATGCATTTGCTAAAGTTGACAATTTTAGAATTCATGTGGAAGATATTGCACTTTACATTCGTCGAGTAGTACCGAATCCAAGTGTCATTAGAGGGCATGCTGAAGGCCTTAACCGCCAAAATGCCATTTACCCCATTCAGCATACAAAGCTTCTCATCTTTACAATTCCGAAAGATCAAAAGAGTTTCATGAAAGATGGCCTCTTTCCATCGGAAGCACCGAAGCTCCTCATGGTGGCAATGGTTGAAAATGATGCATTTAATGGTAATATAAAGAAGAATCCTTTCAATTTTAAACACAATCAGTTAAGTGAAATTGCTTTACGTGTAAATGGTGTGAGTCATCCTGGTCCACCCTACAAACCAGATTTTGCTTCGGATCAATTTATGCGCAGTTATGTTGATTTTATGGATGTTTTTGGCTTTTACAATACGGATGACACCAACGGACTGACTATGAAAGAGTTTAAGAGTGGATATACTATTTATGCATTTGATTTGACTGCTGACAGCGATATTAGTGCACCCTATCGTCAAGCGAACGTGCCTCATAATATTCGTTTGGATTTGACGTTCAAAAGAACACTACCTGAGACGATCAATGTATTAATTTATGCAGTCTTCGATTCAAATATTGAAATTACAAAGTATCGTGACGTGATTCTTCAGTGTAATCGTTAATGAGTTGGTTGACTGCTGACGATATTAAGACTAAAGTGCAGCGTAATGCAGACGAAGCGACGTTGAAAGCTTTCGATAATGTCTATTCACTCGATACCTTACCACCTGCAGTAAATCACTATCCCATCTTTATTGTGCTAAACACTCATTCACAGAATTTAGGCGGTGAGCATTGGAAAGCGATCTTTATTGGAGAAGACCGACGTGGTGAACTATTTGACTCTCTTGCTCAACCTCCAAATATACCAACACAGCAGTGGTTGAGAAAACATACGCGTCAATATCAGCGAAATGAACGCATACTACAACATCCACTTTCATCAACGTGTGGTGCTTTTGTACTGTACTTCATCTTAAAACGTTTACATGTATCTCGATTTGCATCTATTATTCAAAACTTTTCATGTAATCCATCCTCTAATGAAAAAATGATTTGTAAGTTCTATCATGATTTGAAATAAAAACATGATGTTGGAAAAATTGTTTTTTATTTTACAATCCGCTGGGTACGTACATACTCAATGAGATAGTCTAGGATCATATTTGCTTGTACATGAGATTTTAGTCCAGTAATGATCACTTTACTATTATGAAAGATTGCCACATGCACAGGTAACCAACAACTAATGAGAGCTGCAGGAAAAAGTTCGGGTTCATAACACAAACTGTAACTGCTGGTACGAATCTTCAAAAATGATAGACTGTCACTCAATTGAGTAGAGATCACCATATTGTCCACAGTCAGATTCGACATCACACACCTCTCCCTCTTCCATATCCGACGTAGTAGTCTTTGTAGCTCTAAGCGCATTGACTGCGCCGATGAATGAGAAAGGGCGCCGAGAATCTGTACAGTCCCATTTGGGAAGAGTTGAAGATTTCGTGAATTGTTCATCTTCACCACTAACATTTGAGGACGGCCCGGGTAATACTTGCTGTTTGGAAGCTGTTGGTGTAATGTTGTGAGATCGATTTTGGTGTAGAGTCTGAAGCGACGGAGAATGTTGACGATGGTGTAGCGATGGCGCTTCAGACTCTACACCAAAATCGATCTCACAACATTACACCAACAGCTTCCAAACAGCAAGTATTACCCGGGCCGTCCTCAAATGTTAGTGGTGAAGATGAACAATTCACGAAATCTTCAACTCTTCCCAAATGGGACTGTACAGATTCTCGGCGCCCTTTCTCATTCATCGGCGCAGTCAATGCGCTTAGAGCTACAAAGACTACTACGTCGGATATGGAAGAGGGAGAGGTGTGTGATGTCGAATCTGACTGTGGACAATATGGTGATCTCTACTCAATTGAGTGACAGTCTATCATTTTTGAAGATTCGTACCAGCAGTTACAGTTTGTGTTATGAACCCGAACTTTTTCCTGCAGCTCTCATTAGTTGTTGGTTACCTGTGCATGTGGCAATCTTTCATAATAGTAAAGTGATCATTACTGGACTAAAATCTCATGTACAAGCAAATATGATCCTAGACTATCTCATTGAGTATGTACGTACCCAGCGGATTGTAAAATAAAAAACAATTTTTCCAACATCATGTTTTTATTTCAAATCATGATAGAACTTACAAATCATTTTTTCATTAGAGGATGGATTACATGAAAAGTTTTGAATAATAGATGCAAATCGAGATACATGTAAACGTTTTAAGATGAAGTACAGTACAAAAGCACCACACGTTGATGAAAGTGGATGTTGTAGTATGCGTTCATTTCGCTGATATTGACGCGTATGTTTTCTCAACCACTGCTGTGTTGGTATATTTGGAGGTTGAGCAAGAGAGTCAAATAGTTCACCACGTCGGTCTTCTCCAATAAAGATCGCTTTCCAATGCTCACCGCCTAAATTCTGTGAATGAGTGATTAGCACAATAAAGATGGGATAGTGATTTACTGCAGGTGGTAAGGTATCGAGTGAATAGACATTATCGAAAGCTTTCAACGTCGCTTCGTCTGCATTACGCTGCACTTTAGTCTTAATATCGTCAGCAGTCAACCAACTCATTAACGATTATACTGAAGAATCACGTCACGATACTTTGTAATTTCAATATTTGAATCGAAGACTGCATAAATTAATACATTGATCGTCTCAGGTAGTGTTCTTTTCACCGTCAAATCCAAACGAATATTATGAGGCACGTTCGCTTGACGATAGGGGGTGCACTAATATCGCTGTCAGCAGTCAAATCAAATGCATAAATAGTATATCCACTCTTAAACTCTTTCATAGTCAGTCCGTTGGTGTCATCCGTATTGTAAAAGCCAAAAAACATCCATAAAATCAACATAACTGCGCATAAATTGATCCGAAGCAAAATCTGGTTTGTAGGGTGGACCAGGATGACTCACACCATTTACACGTAAAGCAATTTCACTTAACTGATTGTGTTTAAAATTGAAAGGATTCTTCTTTATATTACCATTAAATGCATCATTTTCAACCATTGCCACCATGAGGAGCTTCGGTGCTTCCGATGGAAAGAGGCCATCTTTCATGAAACTCTTTTGATCTTTCGGAATTGTAAAGATGAGAAGCTTTGTATGCTGAATGGGGTAAATGGCATTTTGGCGGTTAAGGCCTTCAGCATGCCCTCTAATGACACTTGGATTCGGTACTACTCGACGAATGTAAAGTGCAATATCTTCCACATGAATTCTAAAATTGTCAACTTTAGCAAATGCATTCAGCGCAAATTCAGGCTTATTCAATGTTAGCTTGAGTCGCATGCTGGTATTACACAGTAAAAACTTTGACTGTCTAAAGAAGTCTAAATTCAGCGGACCATATAGCTGACATACTCTACTATCTTTAATCATAGCAGATCGCTTTACAAAGCCACTGTTTGTTTCAACATCAAATTTTCCTGCTTCATCTCTGTACCATCCCATGGCTTCCATATGACTTTTTTGTGCTGCTGGATGAAACTGTGATACATGATTGAAATATGATTTATAGGGATAATCGCTTTGACCACCTTCCACTTGCTGCTCTCCAATCGTTAGAGAAACATCACGAAGTAATGTAGTCAATGGTAAATTGTTCAGTCCAACTTTATGTGCATCGTCAATAGCAGTTCCATCTGCTTGCTGAATTCTAAACCTCAAATCAAGCATCGCATAACTCAAATCTATGTAGTCATCACTACCACCAGGAATAACAAATTCAATGGGGCCAGCATTCTCAGCTGTTCGAGGATGATAATCTACAATACTTGAACTAAGAATATCTGTCTGTATGGCTTGTTGATCGAACAAACAAAAACCGGAAGTTTTACACTCCATGATTAGAAGTTATAGCAGCGTCGTCGTTTAGCGCCTGATGAATGATTAGAGCCTCTGCGACGTTTGCGTGAATGCCTTTTGACTGAAGATCGCACCTTACCAGCTCCGCGATGTTTCCTCCTTCCTTTATTCATTCGTTTAGGTGATTTCTTTCCTTGAGTAACACCAGCAATGGTCTGCTTCAATGTTTTTAAACCGCGTTCCTTCCCACGATTCAACAAACTGCTCTTAAAACTTCTACCTCTGGAAAGATCACTAGCAACATCACCAGCAAAGCCAACGGCATTACTTAAAACATTTCGTTTTAAAGATCTACCGACATTGGATATGAGAGGTGCTACAACAGATTTCAGTGCACCAAGTATGCTACCTCCACGTTGGCGGCGAGCACCGATGTAAATTTGTCCTCCGCCACTTACATAGGAGGGTCGTGAATAAAATGAGGCAGTTGGATTCATAGCTCAAACCCTAAACATTGTTAGTTACAACTTTGCATGAATCACTGTCGATCACTTAGATGAAAGATGTCGGCACGACGCATCCAAGAGTTCATACTTGAAGGATAACCAGTCCATTTAACAAGACACCATTCTTCACCTTGCCGTTTTTTACATCGAATGATTTTCTCTACCAAATATGTTTCACTTTCAGTGACTACCTCAATCTCATCGCGGTAAAAGCTACCCTCAATTTCTTCATTATCGTAATCTTTCAACTTGTAGGTGGTCGGAGAGTCTTTTTGATTAATCCTTGATACTGTAAATACTCCTCTGTCCAATTCGGAAGGTACCCTTTAGCAAAAACACTTTTCACTTTTGAGATACGAACTTTATCGCCAATTTTCACATCACTTTTCACATGAGTGCGTTTACGTTGGAATGATTCGCGCACTTTATCTACATTGTCAGCATTTACATCTACTGGTCTGAGTCCAATAGAACGATGGATAGAGTGATTGTAGGCATGGAGTGTATCTTGTAGAACCTTTGTCCAATTTTGTGTCAAGTTGGCAGTAAAATGTCGCCACAAGCGATTTTTTAATGTGCGATTAAAACGTTCAACGAGTGCAGCTTTATAAGCGCTCTTTACACTAAACAACTCAATGTCATGCCTCTCAAATAATCTTGTCACATGCTGATTTTCAAACTCTTTTCCTTGATCACTCTGAATTCTTTTTGGAATGCGACCTTCTCGAAAAATTGTTTGGAATGCTTTTGCTACTCCTTTCCCTTCTTTAGTTTTTAAAGGTTGAGCCCACGCATAACGCGAGAAAATATCAATGACGGTTAAAATAAAATTATTGCCCGAGTTATGTTTTGAAATGGAGGCAACATCGCACAAATCTGCTTGCCACTGTTCATCGATGTCATGAACAATATAATGGCGGGTGCGGTACTTCTTTTTCGCTTGTTTGTGGAGTGTATAGGTAGCCTGACCCTTTAACCATCGTTTCACTTGTGATTGTGGAAGACCACTCGCTTTTGATAATTTCTTGATAGATGCAAATCCTGCCGGATGTTTTACATCATAATAGATTGACTTCAAACGTTCAGTCGATGACGGCTGACTCTTTTTCCTCCTTCTCATCTTTTTGTTTTCTTGCCTTTCTACATTTACAACAACTGCAGCATTTAGCTTTAGCGGTTTTGCGATCGTGTTCACATTGCTTAGGGGTTTCATTATGAGAGCTGGCGCAGCAAGTGCAAGTGACAACGACATTCACCTCTGGCGGCTCATTACATGGCAAGCAACACATCTGCTTCATATTAATAGTCTGAGAACATGTATTTCCTAGGAGGAGCTGTTTTACGTTTTCCTTTTACCAGTTCTAGTGGCGATGTAGATCTACGTCGAGTTCTTCCTCTTGTTTGCTTAGTGAGTGTGGGAGGGGATGTAGCAGGTGACGCCTTAAACCAATTTGTTGGCATTTTCATCGCCTGAAGCATTGGAGTAGCAGCCACTGTTGAATCAAGTTCTTTCAATGTCTCATTATTTAAAGCAAATTTTGGCACATTATGCTTTTTCAATAGTTTAAGAAAGTATGACCAACCAGGTGGAACATAGCCCTGACGGCGCTTTCTACGTGTCGCATACTGAATCAAGTCTTCATAACGTGAAGCATCAATCACTTTATTTTCATCTGTAATGATTTCTCCTCTATCATTTACATTGAGATGGGGTTCAATACTGTTGAAAAGAGATATGGCATGTGCGCGAGATGCTAAAGGTGTAGCAGTCGATACAGAGTCACGCATCTTATTCTTCAAGTTTTTCAATTGCTCAACAGTTTCCGATTGTAATAATACAGCACGATGTGGATCTTTGATGTGAACATTTTGCTGATAATCTATTTCTTTCCTATACATTTGATTTGCAAGAGGTTGCTTTACTTGCTGCATGGCAGTCAATTGTACATATTCATCCTGAGGAATAACAATCATGCGAGAATAAGAACTCATAGTTTGTAGATAATCATGGGAGTTTTCAAAATATCACTTCGAAATCTAAATTCTTCCGGACACTCTTGCGTAAAGTCAATGAATAAGTAACCGTATGGTTTTTCAGTAGCTGCTTGAAAAATTTCAATTAAGGCTTTTGATCCTCTGGGTGCAACTTGTCGCGCTAAAATTTCAAATTGACTTTTATCTCGCGGATTCTTGAAAATAGCATAATAGTGTGTATTCAGGTTTCGTGTACGAGCTTCTTTTCCATCAGGAAACAAATTTTGTGTAATATAGATGATAAAACACCTTTTATGGTGTGCTGCGCGAGTGAACATATCTGTAACATCTTTTGAATTCTTACTTTCTTTTAATAAATCATCCAATACAACAACATCATTAGACTGAAGTTTATCCACTGGAATAATTCCTTCATGTCGAATAAAGTTGCGACTTTGCAATTCCTGAAACAGCGACGGTTGATAAATACCATAACACCAAATCACTCGATTGATAGGTTCCTTAAACAACTCCCTTCTTTTATCCAATAAATTCAGCGTGAAAACAGTTTTACCTGCATGAGATGGACCTGATACAGTCAGAACTTTATCACATTGAAGTCTGAAATCCATTTTATTACTTTGAGACTCAACATTTGCATAATTAACGCTTAGAGCCAAAGATATTTCCCAATAGGTTGCCCACGGCAGGAGCTATCATTGGAAGTATTGCTGAAAGGAAACCGCCCTTTTGTGTTAGAGTTTTCCTCTTTCTTTGAAGGGCGACTTTAGGATTGGAGATGAAACGCAATTTCGTAGCATATCGCTTAAAGTAACTTTCGTTGTTTTGGTGCTAATTTCTTCGTCCTCAACTTCCTCACATGAGAAATAACTTCACAAATGAATTTATCGTTAGCATGTCGTATAGCATTGTATCGCTGATTTGCTTTCATTCGTCGGAGAGCTTGAATGGCTGAAGAAAACTTTTGACTTTTACGTTTCGTCATTTTACGTTTCGCCATTTTCCGTGTTAGTCTTTGCTAAAACCTATCTTTACCACATTTGCATAGGTACTAACTATTGCGACATAAGTGACACTCGAAATGAGCAATGTCACAGTGGTTACATTGGCAAAGTTGAATGCAATTACGTATGAAACAGCGTTGACAAAAAGCATGCTTACATCTCTTGAAGATGCGCTTTTCATTTCCATCCTTTCGCTTACATACATCGCAACACATAGTTTCACCGTTACTGATGTCTATAGCAAGTCTTTTTGAAGATATGAATTTGCTAGCCTTTTCTAAATAATAGACGCATGTACAGAAGGAATATACTTCGAGAGTGAGCAGACATAGCTCGAAAACCAGTTGTGCTACAATCAAGTACCACTGCATTTTCAATTTTTCTTTATGGAAAGTTGAATGTGAATATCTGAAATCGCTTCAATCACTAGACTGCTACCATGATGGTTAAATGCGTTAAGACGTTCAGCAATTTTTATCATATGTCTTTTAAAAAATTCTTCGGGGTGATCTACCACTTCCATTGAATAAGAAGCAAAATGGAAAGAGCGACTTTCCACCTCTTCCTTTCCAAAATGACTAAACTTAATTTTCGCAACTAATCGCGCCATGACAATGCTATCAGAGAATGTATTCATTAACTCTAGAAATAGAGTGCTAGCATCATCGACCACTGCTTCGATGTCGGTCTCATCTTTATGAAAATTTATCACATAATCTTGAACAGCTCCTTTTAAACTTTGCCTATGAAAACGTAATGTTCGGCAGTCGTTTGAGAAAGACATGATCGCCCTTTACTAACCCATACATTGCATGAAAACAACAACTCTTCTCATTATTGAATAACGGTAACAAGCATGCATTATAAATCAATGGTTTGAAAGAGATAAAATAGATACAGCTGATAACTATCATACAGCGAGCAATGATAACCATACAGGACTTTGGCAGTGTTGAGGTAAGGAGGAAAGAAGCATTGGTTATGAACGTAGCTACTACAACGAACAGACAAAATAGGAACACACAAATCCTTAAAACGTTTCGTGACTTCATGATAATGTTGATTCACTCTACTATCCCAAGGCGGGAGCAAATATCATCAATGATTAGATTGGGAAATACTTTCTCTCCTTACCAGGATTATTACAAAAGATGCGTATAACATTGAAAGCAGCTAACCATCGTTTAAAGTCAATAAGAAGAGCACTTTCACAAGAAAAGCCATAGTCTTGCAAATATTTCAAATTAAGTCCATGAATGTGTTTTCTCGCCCATTGATCAACATTGGGATCGCAGTTGGCATGTTGATGATAGACACTAACAATCTGATATGTCCAATTGTTCATAGCAATAGCACTGAGCTCCTGTACAGGTTCACCCTCACAATCCATAAAAATGACGATAGAAGCCTAAAACGGAAATTTACACATCTAAGGAAACGTTCTATAACATATTACAAAATGAAGAATTACATCGATGCTTTTCACGACAAAATACACAAATGATATGATGGCAACGAAGAAGTAAAATGTATCTAATAAGACCACGTCTACGACACTCAAAGCACATAAGCGAATTGTCATAGGGTAGAGTTAGGAAAGGACTAGTAATTCTCCTTCTTTGATTTGCGTTTTGATGTAGCATTCTTCTCCGACTTGCGCTTCGTACCACTGCTGTTAAGGATTTGATCAATTATGTCGTCCACGTTGGGTGGTTTCGGAATATATAGGATGGATTCCATATGCATGGAGAGAGAGGCTATTTTATTATCCTTGTGTCGACCATAATATAGCCCATTCACTTTGAAAAGGATATCCCAAGTACCTTCTCCGAGCTCATCACATCTGATGGGTATTGAATGATCTCCATCCTTCTTATAGTAAGTACACCAATGTGATACCGGTAGGCAAATGTGATTACCATCCCAAATCTTTCTATAGGGAGTATCCTTGTCATCTCTCGCCTTCCACTCTTGAGCAAGAGGAGTAGGAATGTCCATATTTAATGTCACGTACTCCTCAATAATATCAAGTTGGTGGCGAATGTACGGACTCACGGGGATCAGTATGTAGTCCCCATACTGATTGTGCATTATCTTGACATCCGTGGAAGGGAGCATTCCCGTTTGGAGTACTACGCTATGATCATCATAACGCAAGGCTTGTTTAAATTTACGCTGTAGCGGTGTAGGATTATGTACCTTGGTTGTTTCTTCCACTGGTCTCAGTTGTAGATGATCTGACCGTAGCGAACCTTGTAGATTCTGACCGCCATTTTGTCCTACTAGTGCAGCAGATGGAGTAGATGCCTGAAAATGAAAAAAAGATTGTATTAAGTTTACGTTCAAGGGAGGAGAGGGAGGGAAGTAGCGACTTACCATTTTAGTTGGATAATAGAACAGGGAACTAGAGAGAGAGAGAAAATGTGCGTCCGTCACTCGTGTGATTCAACGATGGAATGATTCTCACTGTGGAAGGCTCGCTATTTATAAAGAAATGCTTGATTCTCATTGGATGATGATCCTCATTGGACAATAACATCAAGCTGATTCGAAATCTGGCCTCCGTTTACCCATCCGAGCCTTCGTTTTGAAGCTACAGCCCAAAAACGTCCCAAATTCTAACTCTGTCGTTTTTCGCCATTGTCCCAAAATCTTAAATGGCGTCTCACATCTAAACGAAGACAGATAGGAACAAGCCGATTCTTTCACTGAATTTGTCTCACTCTTAGCTTTCAAACGAGCTATCGCACGACAAAATCCGTCCACTGGAAGCCAATATCGAAGCAAGCTGTCCAGAGGGGGGGACGTCAGTGAAATTTCAAAATTTGATGAAAAATGTTTTGGTGACGGTCCCAGGTCGAAATTCCACACTTTGGAAAATTTTTAATTTTTCCCATACAAAGTCACTCTGACACTTAGGATTTTTTCAGGTGAGCTCCGACCTAAAATCTTGTAACCGCTCTAACTTTTGAACGAAGACAGATAGGAACAAGCCGATTCTTTCACTGAATTTGTCTCACTCTTAGCTTTCAAACGAGCTATCGCACGACAAAATCCGTCCACTAGAAGCCAAAATCTAAGCAAGCTGTCCAGAGGGGGGGGGACGTCAGCGAAAATTTTTCTCTCCGATTGACTTGAAACTCACCATACCGATGCAGAATTTCACGCTGAATCCGAATCTGGCCTCCGTTTTCTTATCCGATGCTTCGTTTGGGCGCTACACACCAAAACGTCCCAAATTCTAACTCTGTTAAAATTTTGAAGAAAAATTTTTTCTCGCCGATTGCCTTGAAACTCACCATACCGATGCAGAATTTTACGCTGAATCCGAATATGGCTGCCATTTCACCATCCACGACAACCTAGACGGTCGCCCACGTCAACCTAGACGGTCGCCCACGTCAACCTAGACGGTCGCCCACGTCAACCTGGCGGTCGGACCAACTCACCCGAGTCTCACACTCTGTCGTTTTCGAGGGGGGGGGGGGGATAGGCAGCGAACTTGTTGTGAGACGGGACCCACCTGGCCGGCACACCACGACTGACACAACCTCGGTCGTTCCAGATGGGGGGGGACTCGACCCGAAGCACCACGGCGGCTCCGACCACGACACTCTGCCGTTCCAGAGGGGGGGGGGCGGCCGGTCGAGTGTTTGTCACTTGCTTACTACTGACTTCTCTGCATCCCCGTTCCTCAGATCCAATAGGACTCGAGGAGAGCGCTGAAATACGCTATCTGATGTGTAATTGGTCTGACTTATGACATTGTCGGTTGATTTTCCTCAAATGTGCAAAGAAAAACATGATACGAAACTGAGTCGACAAAAACCGGCTAGCCAACGGCTGGCTAGGCGTTCTTCATCCAGTTTGCGGCTCGGCTTGAGATAAAATAAAGCAGGCTGGCCTATAAATTAGCTAAGTTTTTTCCGGTCGTGTGTATGTCTTAATTTACAGTTTTCAACTGCCGATAATGATAACGCATCCCAAGTCTATGGTTCCATTGTGGGATTCATATTCAACTTTACTCTATGTTAACACTCATCTATTACACGCACTTACTGAAAGTTGTGGAGCTCGATTGCACTACTTTCAATGCTGTAGTGAGAGGTACTTTTAATACTGCAACATTCGGAGCGGCACGAGGGCCATGTATATGCTACTTAAATACCGTGAACAAGGGTTTGATGTGTCCGTGTAACTCAATGTATATCGTGATTAGTTTGGACTGTTGATCGCAGGTAATGCGGCACTGAGTTAAACTTGCATCTTGTTAACATTATTGGTTTTCAACGATCGATTTAGGTATGAGCGCTAAATCTCATAGTAGAGGGGAGCACTATTCGACGCTTTGGATTATTCACACATGAATTATACACCTAAGTTTCAGATCGCTCGGACTTAGCCATGGGTTAACACTACGTAACGTCTTGACTTACAGATATACCTATAAGCGCTCAAAACCCGTTAATTGGACGGATTGGGCCCATCTTAGCCGCTGTTTATGTATTTTTTCTGTTTCAATGAATCGCGCAGTCCAAGATCTATTCTCTTCAAGACTCGCACAGAATATCAGATCACCTATACCTGCACATTAAAACCGAAATGAACTAAACAATTGCCTACAATTTATTCAATAGGGCCTTTATTCTATTTTTGATTGACTTGAAATTGTGAATATTTTTATATTCCATCCTCATTCAAGTCAGAGATGCAGGATGATTCTTATTTTTGCACGTTGCTGTATTGTATCATCATGCTTGTATGAGAGTTGGATTTTAGTTTAAATCGTCTACATCAGACCATAAAAACAGCTTCACTAGGCGAAACAAACGGTCTATGCAAACGGACACAGTCGAGTCCACAGCATAACACCGACATCATTAGAGAAATCCCACAGAGAACCGGAGCCTTTTCTACACTCTCTTTGAGACCTGAGTGGGATTCTAGCCCTTTTACAGATTCTTAGTTTACACTGACTAGATCGAATTCATTAACATTGGAAAGTTTGTATTTCTAGTTTACATCCATATGAGGTCTGAGTTTGTAGCCAGATCGATTAACTGATCGTTTTTTTACTGTTCTTTCAGCCTTCTCTTTCTAGTATACACGAGCGCAAAATGTGGTGTTCTTATTAGATCAAAGACATGCTTATCACAACATCTGTTGTACTAGGAAGCGGTTTTATCTTTGCTCTTGCTGTCTACCACATTATACCTCGCCAGATAGGTTAATTTCCAATAAATTTGAGTTATCACATTGCAGTGGCACCTTCGCATTTTGGTCCAATTTCGCGAACACAAATATGCATTCATCCCTCGATGCGGACAAATAGGCACTAAATACAGGAGTAACGTAATTGCGACGTAGACGACCCATCAACAACAGCTGTGGCATGATCTCTAAACTCATCACAATTACTCCCTGTTAAAACTTTGTCTAAACAGTCTGGTTTTGTGTTGCATACTAATGACATTATAACGGATAGCTGACAATCTTGAAGCTTTCGATTTATGCCGCGGTTGTTGATCATAGGGCAGCACCTGAGTAATTGCGCCATCATTTAGCGAAATCAAATAATATCACATTCTACGTTGCGATTTTCTAACTACTAAACGCGCATACAACACGAGCATTGATGGTAAAACAAATGACCAAAGATGAAGTCACACTTACGTGCACCTATGCGGACTCTCGCACAAAATCATCTCCCATCTAATGGTACTAGACAGGCGTTTTGATGGGTAATTTTCTACATCTCTCCTGAGACCTGAGGGGCGGGTCCTAGTGGACCTCCTTAGCCAATCTACCATGCTTCTGCTGGTCAGTCAATTGATAATAAAATGTCCTGCATGCAGACATCACTGTCAAAATTGGATGAGTTTACATGGACTGTGAAATTAGGTTCTTTGTCCATAGTTATGAAAAAAAAAGTGCATGTAATCATTCTAGATTCTTACTCGATGGTATCTCACAAATTTGTTGAGTCTTGTACAACTTGTACTTCTCTAATGATGCTTTTGCAGCAGCCTGAGTCTGCTAAGTCATCTTTTCCTGTCATTTGTGCTGGCGTATTTTTCTTATCCTCTCCGGGATCATTTTTTTCCAATTGCTAAGCGCGGCCGGCAACCGGTAAGGGAGCCCTCAGATCACACATATTCAGGCAGTCAATACATACTTTTTTTAGCAATTGACCATAACTGGTTCTTCGTTCAGATATCCTACAGCGATCTGAGAAAGTGGGTCTTTTTCTCACTGACCTGGACATTCCTTTCCCCAGATTTATAGAAGTGCTGATTCTGGCAATGATTCTTCCGCTCGTGTGTAACTTCGATACTCTCGGATCCAGATCGAACTTCGGAAGATCTTAAAGAAGAAGCAGGATTTGTTGGCATTGCATCTTGACGTAAAAATATAGCATGAATTTCACAAAAAGCCTCTTATAAGTTCCCTACAAGCAAAGCTATCCATAGATGTGGAACTGACAACACAGGTAATGTCTCAATCTGGTTTCTCAGTGTTCTTCTTCGTACCACATCGCGCAAGGGTTGGAATAAAAAAATTGAATTACCTTGAAAAATCGAAAAATGGTGTAGACAATATTTCGTTGGTCTAGGGTTATCGTGAATTTCCAACGCATCTGAAAATTTCAGTCAATTTGGCACAAGGTAGAGATTTCGCTATCCCCACAGTGAGGATCTGATTACTTTGACTATGTTCGTCCTGTTTGTGTTTGCATGACCAATTTTGCGTTCTATTCTACGTTTAATTATATAATACTTCCCCAAAAAGCCACGAGAGCTTTGCAAAATTGAATTATCACGTAAAATACTTTGACAATGCGTTTTTTTGCTATTAAAATTTATAACATAGTTAGGAATCAGTCGATTACGATCGTCATTATTGAGGACTCTTAAAGTTTGTCAATTTTTTCAAAAAATTGCCTCTGAAATGTGTCATTTTGGACGTGTTCATCTTTGCCGCTTGTCCGGCCTGGATATTGTTGAACACTAAAGTTTGATGGCGTTAGAAAGAGCAGAGTCATATACTACAATGTCAATACAAAATATATTGAAAGAACGTTCATGATCACTTAAATTATAACGGCATTTAGATATTCATTACATGTAGGCCTGCATATGCTCATGCCAACGCTTCCATACACTTACAAGTATCAGCGGTGCCGGTGGGAAAACTAATTAATATTATGATAAACCTTTCGACCAATTTAAATTGTTTTCTTTAGGTATAAATGCTAACGTTGCTCGCAATGAATGACATCATCGCAAGATATTTGCGCTGGTGTATTTGTCACGTCTGTTTGACCACCTGAAATATCTGTCTGTACGTCGTCATCTAGACACACAAACATCCCCCCCCCCCCCCCCCCCCCCCCCCCCCCCCCCCCCCCCCCCCCCCCCCCCCACTGGAGTTACTGAAAACAAACCTTTCCTTGGCAAACAACCCTTCCGAACTCAGCGTTTAAGCAAGGACTCTTTTATTGCTAGAGTTTTCAAGAAATTACAACTCCTCGTGTGGGAGCCCATGGGGGGGGGGCCCTGTTATGCCTCATCGTGATCATGTAGACACAGTGCGTCCTTCGAGATATCTGCATTAAGTGGTGCAAGCGGTTGATAACAGCAAGCTCGCTATAAACTATCTAAGCTAGTCTCACAGACCAGCGGGCCCACTTCATTCTTTTCGGAGAGTTCCAATCTGGCTTCACCGGAATTGCTGCGACTCCTTGTGGTCGGTGTCCTTTACCGGATTCTAAAACTTCATATAGTCTGATACAAAAATAAACCAATATATTTTTGATATAGATATTTGCTAGCCGACTTGGCTCTTGAGGATTAGAAAGAAGCCATTGTCTTTCATGTTTTGGCGGTCGCGCATTTCACCTACTTGTGGAACACTATGTGCGCTACTTACAACGCCATCTCAATGAAAAAACTTCTGAATCTGTTATTGAAGAGAGAATTGCCACTTTGATAACACTGCTAAAAACGCGATACTTTCGCTATGCTAGCGCTCGAGACGAAAGGGGAAATCGATATAATCGGTAACAAGGCTTGGAGTAGGAACTGCAGGATACAACCATGTATCTCCACCCAACTCCATGTATTTCATTTTATCATTTTTAAGCTTAGTTGAATATGCAGTTCCCTTAGGACATGATATTTCTCGTTTTACTTTTTGTTGCAGATTGTTGAAAACGATATCCAAGCTTTGTTAGGAATATAGCCTGCCCTATCTGTCATTGAGTCAGCATCTTCGTCAAGGTGAGAAATGCCATACGTCTTTGTCATTATTGGATAATAGGGTTATCAAGTAGTTATGGGGCTAATTTGATTTGTTTATGTTAGATCCCTTTCGTATAGATGGAGTTTGTCCTGCTGTGTAAGATTGCCGTGGGGTGAGTATGTTGCTTCTCGCTTTTGTGAAACATTGCGTCGGTGGTCGTGGTGGCTTTAGATTTTCTTGTTTCGATATGTGCACGGCTGAAGTCTCATCCAGTTTTTCTTTGTTCTAGGTTTGTGAAAGTGTGTCTGCAGGTTTCTTTCATTTGGCTTGTGTTAGATGTCTGTCATGTGTCGGTGATTAGTACATCGGCAGGTGGTCGGGTTGTTGAGGACCAAAATAATATTACAGTGCGTATAGGTGGGACCCGAAGGGGTTTGTGGTCGGTGTGTGGTGGATGTTGTGCCAGGGTTGGGAGGGTTGGTGTGTGTTTGTGTAGGGTTGCCTTTCGTGTACATACGGGTTTCCACTGATGCGGTGGGGTTGTTTCGGTTGGAATTTGGTTGTTGTAGTTTTGATCCCGGCGTTCTTTTGGATACGCCGCCAGCGAGTAGCAAAAAAGGTTAGTCGTTATTTTCTTTTGCTCTTGTTGGGCTGGTGGTTGGCACTTTTGTTTTTTTTTTTCCTAGGAAGCATGTGTGTTTTTTATTGATTGTTTCTTATTGTTGGTTTGGGAGTCGTAACGTGTCCTACGTTTTTTTTCATATTTGCGTATAGTTTTTTGTCGTGTTTTTTTTTTTCATTGAAAATCAGGCTTCCATCAAGTTGTGTGTTTTTGTACATTGTGAGTTTTTTTGGGTGTTATAGGTTTTTTTGTTTTTTTTCCCATGTTACAAGTTTAAGATTTTGGATAAAGGATGATTGTTTGTTACCTGGGTTGTTTTTTTTCCCGGTTTGTTTTTATGGGTTGTTATTGGACGTGTTGTTAGAGGTGAGTTGTTGGGTTATTTACAAAGAGAGTCCAATCCCAGAGATTTATTAGGTTGGGTCTGTTGAATGTCCCCTCCACAGGAGTCCCGTGTGGTTTGTTCTGTTGGTTTGTGTCGTGGGGGCTTGGTAGTAACGGTTGTTGGTCTGGGGGGCGTTTTATTTTGCCGGGGTTGTTTTGTACTGTGTTGTGTGTTGTTTGAGTTTCTGTCTATGTGGTGGGGGGTCTGCGGCGGTAACGGGGTGGAGGGGGGGGTCGTGGCCTGGTTCGTTTGAACACGCCATTTGTCTGGATTGTGGTTGATCTGGTTACCTGTGTTGGGGTGGTGTGTGATGCCTGAAGGGTGTTACTTTGCAGGCAGTGTTGTGGGCGGTGTTTTTGTTGTGGTTTGTGGTCGGGTGGTGTGGTGGTAGTGGGCTTGGTGGGTTGGGGTGGGGTACACGTACGTGCGGCTCTGGGTGTGGGTAGGGGGGGTGTGAGGGTGTGGGTAGTCGGAGTAGCGGAGTGCGTGTGATGATCGGAGTGGGGGGGAAGGTGTGGGGTTGGTGCCCGAATGTGGTTGTTGGGCGGGCGGGGGCGTTCGAGGGTATGGGTGGGTGGGGGTCCTGGAGGTTGGGTGGAGGGGTTGGGGGTGCTGCCGGGGGTGACTGGCGTGGGGGTGCGCGAGAGTCGTTAAAAGGTGGCTACGTGGGGAATGGTTGTGATGTGGGCGCAGGCTGTGTGAGGTTTGGGGGGGTGCGATCTTTCCAGTGTTGGGTTTGTGGCTGGTGTTGTAATGATCATAGTTGTGAGTGTGGGTTGGGCGGGTTATAGCTTTGGAGGATGGGGGAGTTGTGTCTGGGTTTGTGTCGGTGGGCAAGGAGGGTGAGACAGGTCGGCTGTTTAGTACTAGGGTTCGTAGTGGGTTGGTGTAGTTTTTCCCTCGCTTTTACGCGTTTGGGCTGCGTCCTAGTTCCTCGTTTTTTTGGCCGTAAGTATAGATTTTCTTTTTCTCGGAGGTTTCCTGTTGTCCGTGTATTGCAAATTT
The DNA here is from genome assembly GCA_907163375.1 of Prostheceraeus crozeri. Classification (NCBI taxonomy): domain Eukaryota; kingdom Metazoa; phylum Platyhelminthes; order Polycladida; family Euryleptidae; genus Prostheceraeus; species Prostheceraeus crozeri. Next base: position 29,953 of record CAJQUW010002096.1, on the reverse strand, counting down.
GTAGTGTTGTCCAGATTAGTTTTTTTTTGGTTTTTCGTAGTTGTGGTATCGTGTTTTTGGAGTTGTTTATTTCTGTGTTTGTTTTCTGTTATTTTTTTTGGTTGGAGGGTGCGGTGCTATTGTCCTAAATGGGTCCAGAAATTGGTTTTTATTTCCGTTTTGGCCATGTTTTTCTCATATATGACTGTTATTGGTTCGTTTTCTCAGAGTTAAGTTCTAGAGAGACTGGATTTGATTTCAATTGTTAGGTAGGTTATCTTTTTTATAGGTTGGTCTTCGTGGTTTTGTGTCGTTTCTTTTTGTTTTTTTTCTTTTCTCTAGTCGTAACGTGACTCATGTGAATGGGGGCGTACTTTTTTTTTGTTTGGCATGGTGAACTAAAGCCAGATAAATATAGTGTGTTTTGGTGTGTTTTAAAGTTTGCGTTTTTGTCAGGTGTTGCATGTGTTTTTTGTTTTTGGTTTGTAACGTCTAAGTGTTAGTTGTAACCTGTTGTAGTTTATGCGGTTTTGTCAATGTGTGTTTATGTTTTCGGTTAGGAGTTGGGTTTCTTTTGTTGCTTTTTCTTAGACCGGTTTTTTTTTGTTTGGAAGCGTGTTTCTGCTCTGAGTGCCGAATGTTTGCCCAAAAGTTGGTGCGGGGGTTTCTTTATTGTGTTTTTCTTATTTTGGCGCGTTTTTTTTTTAGGGCGGGTTTTTCCTTATTTAGCTTTGCAGTGGTGGGTTTTTTTTGTGCATCTGCCTTAACATGTCAGTTAAATTGTAAATTTTGTTGTTGAGCGTAGCGTGGCCGGGGATTTTGCACATTGTGTGGTTTTTTTGATTGGGTTGTTTTTTTCCGTTTTGAGCGCTGGGCAGTGTGGTTTTCCACGTAAGTTTTTTTTATGTTGTTTCCCCATAAATGTGTTATGGTTCCGTTTGTTCAGGGATGTCCCGAGTTTTTGTTGTTTTTTTTTTTCTAGGTCAAGTATTATTTTGTGTTTCGTTTTTGCGGGTTTTTTTTTTGCCGTTCTTGGTTTTTTTGTTTTTTTGTTTCTTTTTGGTTGTAAAAGACATAATGGCAGAAGTTTTTTGTATTATTTAAGGAGGAGGCTGTGTGTGCGATTTTTGTTGAGTTTGTTAAAGTGCATAAAATCGGCGCTTTGCTTAGCGTGGGTGTCGTGGCGTTGCTTTGCCAATAAGACATTCAAGGGCGGTGCGATCCGTAGTAGTGTTGCGGGAATGAGTGGTATGGGCGGGTTTGTGAGGGGAGTGGTGGGTCATGGCGGTGAGAGGGGGTGATAGGGGGGTCGTGGCCGGAGAAGAGTGGGTCAAATGTTTGGGGGTGCTGTTTGTTGTAGTGTGTGGTGGGGGTTTCGTAGCTTGGTGGGAAGTCTGTTGTCGTGATTTTTTGCGCCGATGATGTGGCTTTTTTTTTAATAGTGAGTTGTTGGGTGGTAGTTGTCGGGGTCTATAAGACGGGTTGGCCCGCGTAGAGTTGTATCCAGGTTCGGACCTGTCGACCCCAAACCATTGTTGCTGCCCATGAGGTGTTGGCTGATGTTGTTTACGACGTGTTGAGTGTTGTTTTCCAAGAGCTTGAGTGATTTTGGAGGGTCTATTTAGTAAGGTGATGTTATGTTTAAGGGGTTGGCAGTGCATACGTTAGTCGGGGCCGGGTTGTCCGTTCTATTTACGTTTGTAGACACTTTTGTTGCGTTCGGTTGGAGGTTGTCTTAGCATATATAGTCAGAGTCTGGTCTATAGCCGGTGGTAATTGTGGGGGAGTAGTGGTTGGGGAGGTGCCCCCCTTTCTTTCATTTTATAAAGTACATTCCCATCTTGGCAATTCATTCTAAATAAACACAAACAACACCACTCTCTAAATCTCAACCCCCTCATCCAAAAACCACCTATCTCATATTTTACCAACCAAAACTTTTCGTTCCAGTTGATGGAGTAGGGTCGTGCACCGTTTTAGTGATTGAGTGCCCGCGAAAGGGAATTGGGGGTGGTGCCTAAGTGTTTGGTGTTCCGGGGTGGCCAGGTTGTGGTCGTCCAAGGGTCCCGTGTGTGGGGGGTTGGGGGTTGCGATTTAGCGGTGTGGGGTGTCGGGGGCGCTCGCCCATGGGGGGGGGGGGTGTTATGGGACCCAGATAGCGTTACCGTTTTGTTTTAGTTCTTGTGTTTGTCTTGGGTCTATGGATGATTTTTCGTTGAAAGCGTGGGCGTTTTTATGTGGAAGGGCGGTCTATTCCGTGTGTTTCTTTGGTGGTTTGGTGCTTGGGTGGCGGGATGGGTGTACCATCTGTCCGCAGTCGGCATAAATTGGTTGTCGTTGGGTAAATTGTTTCAGGGTCGGTTAGGTGTGCCGTCGTAGCCCGTTTACCAAGGTGGTACGGGTTTTGTGGTGGCATGTCGTGGGTGCCTTGTGGTTTGGGTTGTTGGGCTTGGGGTGTGTTAGGCGTGGCGGTGTAGGGTTTGTGGGCGGGGGGGGTACGGGTGGTTCCCCCACTACAGGAGGTTTTGGTGGATTCGTGGTTGTTAGGCGAAAACGGGGGCCGGACTCACAGTGGGTAAGACAAGGTGGTCGGACTGGGGGGGGGTGTCCGGGGAGCGGCGAACTGTTCCGTGTTATGTCTTCGGTTGCGATCAGAGACGGGTCAGGGGGGGGGGTGTGGAGGCGGGGAAAGCCGACCCGGGGGTGGGGGTGGGAGGGGATCTGTGCGGGGGGGTGTGATGGGGGGGGCGGCCGAATGGATGGAGTCTGCGGGAATGTTGTCGTGATGCTGGTTTTGGTGGGGGATCCCCGGGGTTGTCGGGGGGGCCCGTCGGCGGGGGACGGCGCCAGGGGTGTGGGGGGCAGTGGTCTCCTGGGTAAATAGGGCCAGCCTAACGAATTGGGGAGTTGGTGGGGTGGACTTGGGGTGTGCTGGGGGTTTGCGGGGGTGGGGGTTGTTGATTGGGGCAGGGTGTTTGGGGTGAGACAGTGATTCCTTTTAATGGTGTTGTGGTTGCTTGGTGAGCGGCCGTGTCGCTGGGTTGCCGGTTGCAAGATGTAGGGGTGGCGTTCGTGGGGCGGCGGGTTGGGGTGGGTACGTCCGCGGTTGGTCTACGGGGGCCGGTGGGTGGGTCGTTGTGGGTGGGGTGTTTTGTGGGGGTTATCTTCTCGGGGTTGGTGTGGGTGGGGGCTGGCGTGAGGTTGTTTCTGATGGGGGTTGGGAGTAGGCCACATGTCTCTGAGCAGTGTGCGTTTGTGGTGTGGTGAGCGGTTTCGGGGGGTGAGTGCGCGACTGTCAGGGAGGGGGTGCTGCCTTGTTGGGGGGGGGGGTTTGGGATGGGACGGTGTGGACGGTCATGTCTTCGGGGGTGTGTGGCCGTCATTGCGAGGGGGTGTTAGGCGATGAGGGGGTTTGGGTTTGTGTTGGGGGGCGGGGGGTGTGGGCTGGTGGTTGGTAGTTTTCGCGGTTAGCAGCTACACGTCAGCAAAGGCAATAGTTGGAGGGTGTGGGTGTAATTTAGCGTGGTTTGTCGGGCCTAGATGCGCCGCCCTAGGGGAGGGGCGCAGCCGGGGGGGTCTGTTCTCCTATAGGGGGGCGGTTGGGGCCTATAAGGAGTAGGGGTGGGGTATGGGGCTTCGTGGGCGGGCTAGGGAGCGTGTGTGGGTCCAAGGGAGTGGGTGTTGGCCTGAGATAATAAAAGAGGACTGTGGAAAGGGTTGGAGCAGAGGGTTAGTGGGCTGGTCGGGGCTGTGGGCAATCGAGGTTGAGGGGGGTTTACACGCGGATTGAGGACATCGCCTGGGGTGTAGACTTGAGGTTTAGTAAGGCCCAGTTTGTTTTTGTTTGCTTTCGTGCCTGTTTGTTTTGTTTTTTTTCTTTAATTTTTTTTGTAGATTCTCCTAAGTTTTTTGTTTGTGGTCGTTTTTGTTTAATGGTTGTTTTTCTGTGTTTTTTAACGTGTTTTTTGCACCAGTTGTTTTTTCTGTGTGTTGTTTTGGTTTTCGTTTTTTTTACACGCTATTGGTTTATAGGCTTTTTTTTGTTTTTTGTTGATAGGTCCAAATTCGAAGTGAGATGCGATTTTAATGTCGTTCGTCAGGCTCTGGTTTCTGTTTTTGTGGTTTGTTGCTTTTTTTTCATGTTTTTTGTTTCGGGGATGTAAGTTTGGGAGGTTTTGTTTGTTATCTTTGGACATTGGGGTCGGGGGTTTTAGGGTGTGGTTTAATTTCCCCACTAAAGCTCGGGTGGGTGGTGGGCGGGTTTGCCGTGGACTAGGTTGGAAATGAGTGGGAGTGCGAGGTTGGGGTTTTAATGTTAGGAAAAGTTCGCCGCGTGATTTGGGGGGGGGGTCACTTTGCCAAGGGGTGGCGTCGGACGTGGAGGGTGGCGGAACGTAGTTCGTGTTAGGTTCCATGGCCTTAAAGAGGGCGCGTTTGGGGAGTGTGACCGGTAGGTTAGGGGGGGGGGGTTTGACCCGCGGAATGGGGGAATCTGGGTGTGGAAGGCCGCGGCTGAGGGTGGGGTGTCGCGCGGGGGGGTTGGTGGGGGGGGGGGGGTTGTGGGGTTGAGGGGTACGAGCTACGCGTTGGTGTGTGGGTGGGTCGGGGGGAACCGGGGGGGTGGTGTGGGTGGGGGGACGATGGGGATTGGTCCGTGGGGGGGGGATTGGGGGGGGCGCGATGGGGTTTCATCGGGTGTGGCTTAGGGGGGTGCAGGGACGGGGGTGGGGGGGTGGTGTATACGGGGTTTGGCTAGGTTCCGAACGCGGCGGTCGTGCGTTGGAGGGGTTTGCTTTTTGGGGGTCGTCTGGGGGGGAGAGACGGGGTGTGTTCGGCCGGTGTGCCGGAAGTTTAGGGATTAGCTTTGTTTTTCAGGGGGTAGGACGGTTGGTGAGTGTGTTGTGGGGGGGTTCCTTTGGGGGGTGGTGTGGTTTGGTAGGCGTGCCCGGTTCGGCGTGGGCGTGAGGGGTCGACGGCGGTGTGCGGTGCGTATGGGTGCATCCGGGGGGGGGTCTGGGGGCAGGGGAGAAGGGGCGCGCAAAGTGCATGATACCTTGTACGGCATTAGGTGGTCGCGGGGTGGAGGGTGGGGGGGTCCCGGTTGAGGAGTCCAGTCTTTGTTGTGGGGACGGGTGTAGGTCCAAAGTGGGATGGAACTATTGATGGTGAGGCGGTGGCCAAACGGGGTTGTTGGCGGGTGTGTGGGGGGTGGGAGGTTGTTGTTTGTACATAGGATATCAGGGGTTCTAAACGGTGCGAGGTAAAGTGAGTTTTTGGGAGTAGTCTGGTGTGGTATATCCTAGGGGGATGGTGAGGGGGTCGCGGAATTAGGGCGAATGGTGTTGGTCGAGGGTGTGGAATTTCGACGGAGTTGGCGTGTTTTTGGCGAGTACGGGGTTCGAAGGGCGAAGAACTTGGGGCGAACTGAGCGGTGGTTTCAAACTGCTGAGGGGTGCGGTGTGTATCAAAGACATATGGGTTTACCGTTTTTGTTTTTTGGCGGGGAAGAAGGTGGGGGCGGAGAAGGTTGTTGTGTGTTTTTTAACTGCGACAAAACCCAAGGGGTTCACTGCTTAACTGGGGTTGGTCATGTCGGCGACGGCGGGCGGTGAGTTTTGTGTTGCCGGGTTGGTCTTGAATACACATGGCAAGGTCGGAGTGCGTGGGGAGTACATGCGGCTGGCTATGGTGATTAAGGTATCGGGGGGAGGCTGGGGGGGGGTTAGCGGGTGGCTATAGGAAGGGTCTGCAGGACGGGTCTGGGGTGGCGCAAATGGGGCGGGTCGAGGCTGTGGTGTGTTGGGGGGGGGTGGCTTGTGGCCGTGAGTGGGAAGAGGGGGTTGGGGTGGGGTAAGTTTGTTCGTTGAGGTTTGTGTTTGGTCCTGAGGGTTTTCGGTGTGGGTTGTGGGGTATGGGAAATTGAGCGGGGACCGGCGGTTGGTGGGGGGTCGGGGGTGCGGTTGGGGGTTGCTTGCAGGTAGAGTGTTTTTTGTGTGGGTTTCATTTTTTGTCGTGGGGTATCACAGTGTACCAATGGTGGTATGAGTTATGGTGCGTGACAGTGTCGGTGTTGGCTGGCTGGGGGTCGGTGGAGGGGTTTCCCTTGGAGGGGTGGTAGTTGGCGCATGGTCCAAAAAACGCGTCTGTCCTCTTGGTGTTCTGTCGTTGGTGTTTTCCCCGTTTTTGTTTTTTTGGGTCAACGTGCTACTGGCCGAGGGACGCTGGTTTTGTTCTTAAGCGGAGGGATTGTAGCTCTGTATTTTTGAGTTCGTTTTTATTTGTCGAGTTTTAGTTTTGTGGTTTCTTTGTTTGAGTTTATACCCCACAAGTGTTTAAGGAGTTTTTATAGGTTTAACAAAACAAAATCGTTGAGTCATAGTTCACGTGTTGACATGTGTCCCCCCCCAAGAGTTGTTGTTTTATCTGTGTTTATGTTTTTTTATGGCGTTTGTTTGTTTGTTTTATTGTTACGGTGGGTGTTTTTCGGTATTTGGTTTTTTTTTTTTATTTGTTTGTCGTTTTTTTGTTTATTTGGAGTGAGTTATTTATTCTTTGCGGCTGTTTTTTTGGTTTGTAGTTTTTTTCAAAGTGGGTTTTGTTTTTTTTTTTTGCTTTTGGTGCGTTTCGTTGAGGCGTTCTTTGTCCAACCAAAATGGGTTTTATTTGTTAGGTTTTGGTTGTCGTTCAGATTTTGGAGAGTGTTTTTTAGTAAGGTCTCGGGGGTCGTTTTTTTTGTTTTTCTTGTTTTCGCGTACTAGTTTTGTTGGGTTTTTTTTTTGTTTTTGTGGTCCGTGGTCTGGTAGCGTTTTTCGTTTTTATGTAGATTGTTTTGGTTTGTTTTCCAATTACTACCTACGACGGTTTTTTGGTCGGAGTTTTTTTTGTGTTTTTTGGTCGTAGGATGTGTGTGACCGCTTTTTTTTCTTTACTTGTATGTAGTTAGGGTCCATGTTTTTTTTATGTTTTGTTTTGTTATGATGGTTTTGCTAGTTTTTGTTGGTTTTGTTTTTTTGTTATTTTTGTGTTGTTATCGTGGGTTTGGTGTTTTTTTTGGTAGAGTTTTTTTATCAGGTGTTTTTTTTTGTTAGGTGATGTTGGGTGGTATATGTTTGGGTTGTTTAGTGAAATGGTTTTTGGGTTTTTTTTATTTTATTTTGTCTGTTGGGTTTTGTGTTTTCATGAAACCGTGGGTTGGCTCTGTCCTGTTCGCAGGCAGGTGTTTTTATGGCGTCTCTCCCTCTAGAAGTTTTGTCCCATGCATTTTTTTTCGTTTTGTGATTGCTGAGGTTCGATTTTTTTATAGTTTTGGTGGGGGTGTGGGTTGGCTTAGGGTTGCTATAGTGCGGCTGTCGGGTTGTTAGCTGGTTTCTATCAGTCCACGCCGTAATAAAGTGTATGTTTACTGTAGGAGTTGCGTGCTTTTGTTGCGGTTTTTTCTGTGTCTGTCTACAGGTATTCTTTATTATGGGTCCGTTTTTTTGGGCTGTTGGTTTGCACCGGAGATAGGTTGTTCTGTTTTGTATTTGTTTTTATAACACAGTTGTTTCTTGTTTTCTTGTACGTTGAGTGTTAACGTACTGCAGATTTGGCGAAAGGCACTGGTGTGTTTGTCTTTTTTGTCCCAAAACCATCTCATGTAGGGAGGTTTCGTTGTCCTAATGTGTTTCCCAGCAGTTTGCTTCTTGTTGGTTTTTATTGTTTTGACGTTCAGTTATCCGCATGGAGTCGTTTGCCTTTGCTGACGTGAGTCGTTTTTCCCGTCTGGCTTTTTGTTTTGTAGGTAATGGAGTCTGGTTTGGGTGAAACCTGTCTTTGTTTGCTTTTGTTTATCCCGTGTGAAGGGAGTTCGTTGTTGGTAATGCTGTGTTTATTGGTGTATTTTGTGTTTCTGTCGCTTAGTAATGCTGGGTTTTGCGGTTTGTTTTTGTTGGGGTTTGGTGCTTCTTCGTGTAGGCGAAGGTCTGGGGTATGAAAGGGAGTTTTGTAACCGGTATGTGTTGTGGTGTGTGAGGTTAGACGTTGGGGCTCTTGGTTGGTGGTGGTTTTTCTGGGTTTACGCCCCTGAGATGCGTTGTTGTTTCATATTGGGTTATGTAATCGTGACAGGACCTGTTTTATGGACCGGTTAGTTGACTTTTTGTGTTTTCGCGTTTTTTTGTGTAGGATGACCATGTAACGTTTGAGTCCGAGACGTTCCATGGTATGCGGCGTTGTATTGTGTCACAGGTCGGTTATGGGGGTGGTGAGTCTGGTGGGCGGTGGTTATTGGTGGAGACGGGGTTTGTTGTGTTTTGCGGTTTGGGTGGTTGGGGGGTGGGGGTGGCGGGGGTCTTGTGCCGTGGTGGTGGTGGGTGATGGGTTAGGCGCGGTGGTTTTTAGGTGGTAATTTGAGGTTTTTTTCCAAGTTGGGGGTTGATGTAGGTGTGTGATTGTGTAGTTTTGTTGTGGTTGGCTGAGGTCGTGATTGTGTTTTTGGGGCGGGGTGTTGTCGCTTTTTTTTCCGTGGTTGTGTTCGAGGTTTTTGTTTGGACCCGCCATTTAGCAACTAGGCCTGAATGTGTGGTGGTGTGAGTCGTGTCGGGGACGGGGAAGGGGTCCGGTGGTAGATCGGGTGCGGACCCGTGTGGGGTGAAACGGTCATAACGTTTTTCTCGGGGGGGGAGCAGGCGGGAAGGGGGGGGAGCGGGGAGATGGGGGGGTGGTGGGGGGGTCCGCGGTGGTTGTCGAGGGGGTTGGCGTTTTGTGTTTTTTGAGGGGGAGGGCAGGGGGCAGGGGGGGTGGGTTGGGTGTGGGGGGGGAGGGTGGGAGGGGGGGGCGTGTGGGGGGGGGAGGGGGTAGCGGGTGGGAGGTTGGGGGATGGGGGGAGGGGGGGAGGTGGGGGGGGGGGGGGGGGGGGGGTGGTGGGTGGGGGTGGGGGGTGTGGTGTGGGGGGGGTGTGGTGTGGGGGGGGGGGGGGTGGGGGGGGGGTGGGGGGGAGGAGGGTGGGGGGTGGGGGGGTGGGAGGGGGGGGGGGGGGGGGGTGGGGGGGGGGGGGGGGGTGGGGGGGGGGGTGGGGGGGGGGGGGGGGGGGGGGGTGGGGGGTGGGGGGGGTGGGGGGGGGGGTGGGGGGGGGGGGGGGGGGGGGTGGGGGGGGGGGGGGGGGGGGGTGGGGGGTGGGGGGGGTGGGGGGGGGGGGGGGGGGGGGGGGGGGGTGGGGGGGGGGGTGGGGGGGGGGGGGGGGGTGGGGGGTGGGGGGGGGGGGTGGGGGGTTGGGTGGGGTTGGGTGGGGGGGGTGGGGTTGGTTGTGTGTGGGGTGTGGGTTGGGGGTGGGTGGGGGGGGTGGGGTGGGGGGTGGTTGGTGGGTGGGTGGGGGGGGGGGGTGGTGGGTGGTTGGGGTGGTGGGGTTGGGGTGGAGGGTGGTGTGGGGGTGGTGGTGGAGGTGGGTGTGGGGGGTTGGTGGTGGTTGGGGGGGGTGGTGGTTGTGTGTGGGGGTTTGTTTCGTGGGGTTTGTTGTGGTTGTTTTTTTTTTTCTTGTGGTTGGGGTGGTGTGGGTTGTGGTGGTGGAGTGTTTGTTGGGTAGTGTTAGGTTTTGTTGGGTGGGTGTTTGTGGGTGGTGGGTTGTGTTGGGGGTGGTGGGTGTTGGGGGTTGTGGTGGGGTGGTTGTGTTTAGGGTGGTTGTGTGGGTGGGTTGGGTGGTATTTGGGTTGGTGGAGTGTAGGGTGTAGTATTGTGGTGTGTGGGGTGTTGTGTGTTTGGTTTAGGTGAAGGGGTGGGGTGGGGAGTTTGTGGGAGGGTTTTGGGGTGTGGGTGGTTGGTGGGGGACGTGGTGGGTAGGGGGGGTGGGAGGGGGGTGGTGTGGTGGGGTGGGTGGGGGGTGGGGGGGGGGTGGGTGTTGGGGGGGGGTGGGGGGGGGGGGGGGTGGGTGGGGTGGGGGGGGGGGGGTGGGGGTCGGGGGGGGGGTGTGGGGGGGGGGGTGGGGGGGGGGGGGGTGGGGGTGGGGGGGGTGGGGGGGGGGTGGGGGGGGGGGGGGTGGGGTGGTGGGGGGGGGGGGTTTATTGGGGGGGGGGGTGGGGGTGTGGGTGGGGTTGGGGGGGGGGTTGGGTGGTGTTGGGGTTGGGGGTGGAGGGGGGGGGTGGGTTGGGTGGGGTGGTCGTTTGGCGGGGTGTGGGTTGTGTTGGGGGTTGTTCAGGTGGTGTGGGGGATTTAGGGGTAAGTGGGTGGGGAGCGTGTGGTGGGGTGACGTCTAGGGGGGTCCGGAGGATTTGTTCACCTTGTGGGTTTAGGTGTTTTTGTCTCTTTCGTGTGGGAGGTTTAGAGCCTTTGGGTCGTTTTTGCAAAAAGTTGGGCAGACTGTTGTTGGCATCGGCATTAATAGAAATCGGGTTGTTGCGTCAGCGGTCCGGGGTCTTTGTGGTGGGCGCCGTAGCGGGGTTTGAGTAGTAGTCGTTATCTATAAGCTGTCCTTCATCGTTTTTGAACACGTGAGGCGAGAACATGGTGTGCCAGTGGATTAATAGGAGGGGTGTGTGTTTCAAACCGTGGTTTTCATGGTGGTGGGTTGGAAATGCTGGGTTGTGAGGGTTTGGTGGGCCTGTTTTTTATGGAGTGCTAGGGGGCGGGGGCATGAAGGATGGTGTGACGGTTGTGGCCTGGCCACAGTTCGTGTCGTGGGTGTCGATGTGTGTGTTACACGGCATAAGGATGGTAGTGGGTGTGGGTTTGTATGCGGAAATGGGGGTTGGTGTGTTTTAGGGGTCGGCCCATCGAATGTTTACGTGTTTGTTCTGTTTGTTAGTTAGTTGTGTTTTGTTTTATGCGTATTCGCCGATAAGATTTTTTTTAAGGGTTTTTATGGGTCGTTTAGTTTTTTTTTTTGCTTTGGCGGGCAATGATTCGGGTTTTTTTGCTTGGTTTTCGATTGTTTGCCGAGGTGGCTAATCCTATTTTAGAGTGGTGAGTTAGGTGGTGGATTGCCTCGTTTTGGGTTTCGGTATTAGTTCTGATATTTGCGCAGGGGTTTCAGGTCAAGTATGAGGTTTTGTGCGTTTCTTTCCCCGTATGTCGAATTACATACGGTTTTTCATTGTTTTTTTTCTTTCGGTTCCGGTTTTTAGAGGGTTAGGTGTTCTTTTTTAGGTTTACATTCATGTTTTTGTTTGTGTTTTGTTAGTTGAAGTTTTTTTTACTTGTGCTTCTGTGGCACAAACCTAGGGTGGTGTTGTTTTCTTGTTTGTTTGGTAAGTTTGTTAATCCGGTTTTTATTGTTTTTAGCGAGTTTTTGTTGGTCTTCGGTCTCAAGACGTGCTACAGTTTTTTTTTGTGTTTTTCGGTTGGCGTTAGCAACGTTATTGGGTGTTTTGTTTATAAGAGTAGCTGTCGTTTTTTGTTAGTTGTATCTCACTGGTGGTTTTTTATATGGTATGGGCGTTTGGTTTTACTGAGTGAGTATTGTTTTTCTTTTTTATTAACGTGCCGTGGTGCAGGTCTTTAGCTGTTTGTGTTATGAATGGTGTGTGTCGGGTGGTTTTCATGATAGGTTAGCGAGTGTTGCTTGTGGTGGGGGGGCGGTGTGTTTCGTAAGCGGGGGAGTAGTTGCGTCATTGGTGTTAGGAGGAATGGTTGGCGGTGTTTTTTTGGTTGGTTTTTTTTGATTTCACCTAGGGTGTTGGCTGCGTGATGTTTTTTATGGCTTGGGGTTTGTTTTATTGTTTTCGGACATCGTTCTAATGTGTGCTCGTGTTTTTTTCAGGAATTTTTATTCTTTTCCTATTATTTTTATTTTTCGAGTTATTCGTTCTGCGGTTTTTTTATCGGACGATTGCTGTTGTTGTTGGGCGTTAGAGGTTTTTTTTTTTTATTTCTGGGTTTTTTTTTTTTTGGGAGTGTTTGTTTTTGCCCTTGGGGGATTGCGTTGTTTTTTGCGGTTATTTTTTTTTCTGTCGACTCTGTTGTTCCATGTTTAGCCTAGCCGCTGTTTGGGATATAATGGGTTTTCGCCGTGTTATTTGTTGTTTTGGTTTGTTGCGGGGTCTTTGGCGAATTACAGGCGCAGCGGGTTGGATGGGTCTCCCCCCAAATTTCGGTTCGGGTTTAATAAGTTTTTTTTTTGCGTGTTTTTTTCGTTTTGTTCTCGCAGAGTTTTGTTTGGTGGGCCGCTAGTTACGTAGATATGGCCCAATAAATGTTTTTTCGTTATCTGGGTCAGTGAGTGGCAGGTGTGGGGGCGGGAGATAGGTTTAGGTAGCGTCTAAGGGATGTGGGGAACTATGATCCCAGTGGGGGCCCAATGTGTGGGTACGGGCGGGTGCACCGAGATGTTAGGAGAAGCGTGCGCTTCAATGACGAGTGCCTAGGGTGGGGGGGTGTTTTTGTTTCTGTTGTTCTTTGGTTGGGAATGGGGACCGGGGGTTGGGTTTTTGTTGTTGTTTGCTCGGTGGCTTTCTGGGGGGTTAGGCTGCAAGTGTGGTTGGGTGGGTGGTGGAGGTTTGGGTGTGTTAGTGAAGCAGTTGTGCAAATATTATGTTATCTGCTGGATTTGTTCAAGTGGCCTTGCGGCAGTTTTTTTTTGGTGGGTACGTTTGTTATTAGGCAGGAACTTAGGGTTTAGGGTTGTACCCACAGTCTGGTTACACACGTATTTTTTAGTTTGCGTTGTTTTTCCTTAGTGCAGCGATATCGGTTGCGCTAATTTTTTTTGCGGTTTTCAGTTTGTGTTTTGTTTTTTGTTTGGTTTTTTTTGTGTTTGTTGTTTTTCGTGTTTTCCCGGGCAGGTTTACGGTTTTTTTATGAGTTTTTTGTTTTTAGTAGTGTGTTTTGTTGGTGGATTGCGTGCCATAATGTTTCTGTGAGTTTTCTTCAGGTCATCAAATGGTTTCTCCCAAATACATTGGTTTTTTTTATTTCAAACGTTATAGCGCGTGGAGGTTTGTTACCGCAGGAGGCCTTTTTTGTTTTACATGAGACGTTTTTTTGTTTTTTTTTTGAAAGTTTTGCTTAGTTTTTTGGCCGTTAGGGGTGTTTTCGTTATGCTGGGGTCAAGTCGCGTTTGGGTTGTTTGTTTTTACGAGCGATTAATGTATGCGCTTGCGGGGGTTGTCTCTTGATACGTCGTTTTTACCAGTTTATGCAGAACAGCCCCCTTATTTTCGTGCCCGTTTTGCCCGAGTTTTTAAGTGGTTGGAATTTAGTTTTCGGTGTTTGGTTAGTTTTTTGTTTTCAGTGGTGTCTTTCAGTCGTTCCCGTACTGCGTGTGGTATTCTGTGGCTTTGTCTCCCAATTGTTTCTTTCGGTTTGTTGGGGGTAGTGGGTTGTTTGAGGATGGTTTTTCCAAATAAAAGTTTTTGTTTATTATAGGAGAGTTTGTTTGCCCGTATGTCACTTCGTGCGTTTGGACCGTATCAACGTGGTTTTTGTGGGTTTTTACGGGCTTTAAAGTTATCCCGTGTGTGTATATTTGAGTTTTAGGTATGTGTTTGTGCTAATTTTTTTTTTTTTGGGCTGACGCTTGATTTGTTGTTAGGTTAGGGGATTTGATTGTTTCATGCAATTACATTTAGTTTTCCTGGGTTGTTCTGCGATTGTGTTTTGAGTTTTATAGCGCAAGATGGTTTCGCTTTAATGTTGATGCAGGCAGTTGCACTTATTTTTTATTGAGGTTGGGGTTTATTTGGTGGTAAAATTAAGGTTAGCGTTTTTTTTTAGGTTTTTGTTTTGCCCGATATTGTGTTTGTCGTGATCCGTGGTTTTTTGTCGTTTTAATTTTTTTGTCTGTTTCTGCGTTTTATGTGTTTTTTTTTCCAATCAGTGTTTTTTTTTTTTATCGTTTTTAGTTTTTTATCTCATGTTTGTTTTTTTCAGTGCGACCCGTTTCATGTGTGGTAGTAATACTCTTGTTATTCGTTTCTTTTTTGTTTTAAGTTTTGTTGTTTATGTGGTTTTGTATTTAGTATTTTTATTATTTGTGTTTTTGGTGTTTTTCCCCATAAGTTGTTATTTAATGTTTTTTTTTTTTGGTTTTGTCTTGAATAGTGGTGAGTGTTTTCGGTTTTATTATTGTTTTTTGTTTTTTGGTTTGTTCCCGGACAGAGACCATTACCCGGTTAAAGGGTGTTCCAGACTGTTTTGGGTTTTTTCAGTGGCCGGCGGAAATGTTCCCTTTATTTTTTTTTTTTTGTGTACGTTTTCGTTTCATGGGGTTTTTCGATACGGACGACAGCATGTCTGTGCTATACTAAGGTTCCGTTGGATTTTTTGTTTTTTTTCGAGATTTATTTCTTTTTGTTTTTTTTTTGTGGTCGGCGGATTCACGCAAAAAGTTGGTGAGTTCTTTGTTGGGTAGGCGCGCTTTTGGTTTTTTGTTTTTGTTTTTTTTTGTTTCTAATCTTTTGTGTTAGTCACTTGTTTAGTCTCGTTTTTTGTTTTTTTTTTTGTTTTGTGAGTTTTTTGTTTTTTTTTTGGTTCCACGGTTTTTGTTTTTTGGTTTTCACTTGGAACTTTCACACTCGTGGGTTTTTTTTTTCCCGCTGTTTTTTTTCCAGGTTGCTGTTTTTTTTTTTGAGTGCGGTTTTTTTTTTGTTTGTGATTGTCTGTGTTGTAGTTCTGTGGTTTTTTTTTTTTTGTTTGGTTATTTTTTTGGTCTTCAAGTTTTCCGTGTTTATTGAAGTTTAGTGTGTGTGTGTTTCCGTTTTTGGTTTCTTATTTTGAAGCAGCCTCGCGGAGTGTTGCAACAAGGAAGGCTTGGTATCGCGGGCTTTGTTTGGGTGTCTGTTGTTTTCAATAAGAGTTTTTGGGTTTTTAGGTGCGACGGTTTTACGGGTTGCCACTATGGGGTTGTTTGTGTCGGACGTCGTTTCTTCAGGTTTTCTATACGTTCCCCCGTTTTTTTCCATTATAGTTTTAGGTGTTTCGCCAAAACTGGGTTCTTGGCCATTGTTTTTGTATTTGTAGTAGAGTATAATTGGTTTATACATCGGTTTTTCGATGAGCTGACATTTTGGTGTGGGGTTGTTTTGCGGTTTGCCCCCCCGCGGGTAGTGGAGCTCTAATGGGGTGGGACGCCAAACCAACGCGGTGTGGGGGGGGGAGTGGGAAAAAGTGGCATGTTGGGTGCAATGGCGATTATCCCTCCGGATGGACTAGGGAGGTGGGAGGTGTGCTTAGGGGGTCGGGGGGGGGTTATCTTCCAACGGGGGCCAATGGTGGGGGGAGCGAATATGGATAGTTAGCCGGAGGGGGGAGGGAAAGGTTGGGTTTTCAGGGGGAGTGAGGCGCGTGGGGGGTGTAGCTGGTTTGGTACCATGGTAGGGGGTTAGCAAGGGGGAAGAGGGGGGTGTGGTACGTGGTGGTTGGGGGGGGGTCAGGGCGGGGGGGTTGGCGGGACGGGTGGAGGTGGGCGGGAGGGGTGGGGACAGGGTTGTGGGTGATTATCGAGGGGTTGGGTGGTGATGTATCGTTGGAGAGGGTGAGTCGTGTTTTGGGTTGGGCGCGAGTTCGTCTTAATACCAGTAACTATTCTTTCTAGCGTTTTTCTTGGACGTTTGTGGTCAGTTTTGGGTGTTTTATACTCGTTTGGTACGTGCGTGTTCGTTGTTGGGTTTTCTGATGGTTGATTGACGCCGAGTGGCGAATGTGTTCGGAGGGGCCCCCCCATCTGTCTGGACTAGGTTTTGGGTGTAGTTTGGTTTTTGTGTGCGCTCTAAAGTTTCCTTTGTGGTTTTGCGTTTGGTTTCTGTGTTTGTGTTGTCACCGAGTAGAAGGTGCCATTTTAGATAAGTTTGGCGTTTTTTTTCTGGTCCCAGTTTTGAGCGTGGTTTGTTTGGTTATTTGAGACGTGCCGAAGATATATAGTGTTAGTTTGAGGTTTTAGACGTTGCCAAATTACAATGGGTAGTCTGGATTAGACTAGCCGGGGGTGGGGTTGTGTTGATGGTTCCTGTGTGGTTCTGGTTTGAGGTGCGGCGTATCACGGAGGGGGTGTCTGAGTGGTGGCAGTCGAACAGGTGTGGGTGGTGGATAGTGTATGGTGAGGAGTGGTGTGCGTGTTCGTTCTCTTTTGGTTTTTGGGGGGGTCGGGGAGGGGAGGATGAGTTGTTTTACTTTTAAGAGGTTTTTGTGGGTTTCTGTAGTTGTCCTTGTGGTGTGGGTTCCTGGTCCGTGTAGGTGGGGTGTGGTGGTATGTGATTGCCAAGCGTCGCGTCCTGTTTGAATGTGGTTCTGTTTGAGTAGTATCGTTTATGTTGCGGTTGTGAACTCATGTCTATGGGGTTTCAGGGGTGTCGTTGGGGATCTGGTGGCTCGCAAAGGTAATGTGGGTTCGTGCCTGAAATTGGTGATGTTACCGCCGTTACGGGTTCCGGAGGTTGTTTCGTGTTTTTTTTGTTGTTATAGTTTTGGTTTTTGAAGGGCATTTCACAGTCTTTGCGTTTTTTGTCGATGAGTTTTTTTAGTTTTGTTTTTTTTCATTTTCTCATAAGGTTTCGTTATTTTTTTCGACTGTGTCAATGATTAGTTGCAAGGCGGTTTGTTTAGTTGTTTTTTTGTCTTTGTTGGCGTTTTTGGCTGTTTGGACGTTTTTTTGTGGGCAGTTGTGGGGGATTTAAGTGGTGTTTTATGTTTTTTTTGTACAGTTCTCGAGTTTCGTTTTTAGATGCCGCTCTTTGTTTGCCAACTCGTGTCAACGTTTGCATGGCGTTTGAGGTTTTTTTTGATTCGGTTGATGGTGTTTTTTGTGTCGGTTTTGTAGTGTGATGTTTATAATGGTGTAACCATGAAGTTATTTGTGACGTAGTTGTTTTTCGTAGGTGTTTGTTCTTGGTATGACCTGTTTTTTCCAATGGTTTAGATTGCTTCCCATTTATCCTCCTTGGATGTTTGCTTGTTTTCTCCAGTTTTTTTTTGTTTTGCGTTTCGTAGCAGGGGTTTCTTTGTCGTCAAAGTTCAAAACATGCCAACGTTTGTTGGTATTTTCTGCTTTTTTAGGTGTTTCGTAGGCTTTCTGTGATTCGGTTTTAAAAATTGTTTTGATTTTCAGTTTTTTGTAGTCAAACATGTTTCCACTAGGTGCCAAACTGAGTGGTGGTTTTATTGTTTTTCGGGCGTTCGACGTATGTTGGTTGTGGATTGGATGGATGTGTGTGGGGGTTTTTGCGTTCTGTTCTGTGGTTTTAGGTGGTTTTCGCTGGTTTTTTTATCACCAAGTTAGTCTTTTTTTTTTTTTAGGTGTTACATTTAATGTTGTTTTATGGTTTTTTTTTTGGTTTTTTTTTTTTTTTTACGTTTTTTTTCGTTGCCTACCAATCTTGAGGATATGTGGCCATAGCGTGCTGGTGTTTGTCGCCAGTTCAGGCTAAGTGTTTGGTTCGATAGGTTTTGAAGTTCCGTGTTGTGTGTAGATTTGGTGTGTTCCGATGGGTTAACTGTTTTGGTTTGGTTTTTTACCTGCTGGCTTGTGTGTTCTTAATAGGGTGATTACGTTGCGTATGTTTGGGCTAAATTGTTTGTAGTTTGAGTACGTGTTTTTCCTTTGTCGTGTGTTCAGGTTTTAGGTTGTTTTTAAGTTGTCAGGTTGGTTTTATGGTTTTAGGTCAACCATCGTTGAGGGCGCGTGGTTACTTTTTTGCGCTTTGGTTAGTGGGCGGTTTTATGTATGACAGTGTAGGTGCCTTTTGTTGGTTTCAAGCAGTGGGTGTAGTTTGGGCCCCGTCCGGGTGTATGAGTGTATAGCGGTTTGTAGTCAGTACCAACTTCACCATTTTGTAGTTTGGTTTGGAGTTTTTTTCGCTTTTGTTTATTTGTAGTGGGGTGTTTACCGTGGTGGTGATATCTGTTTTGGTTCGGGGTTTGTTTTATAGGGCAAGATTCTTTGAAAAGAGAGTGTTGGTCAAAACAACTCCTGTTGGTGCGGGAGTGCGACAACTCTACTCTCAATACCCCAAGAATGGGAAAATTAGGTTCAGATTTTGCTGGGTCAAACCTGTTAATTTGAGTTCGTAAGTTTGGGTTTGTGGGAATGTGTAGTGTGGACTTGCCAATCCATACTCTGGGTAATATTCGCTCGGGATAAACCTCAGCGGGGGTTCCGGAGGCGGTGGGGGTGTTTGGTTTGGAGCCGTAGTGATGGTTGGTAAGTGGTTTGTTTTCCTGGGCGGACGGGGGGTGGGAAATCTAAAGACTTGTCCGGCTCGTCACTCTGGGGTATTGGTTAGGTACAATTGTTGTTGGTTCGGTTAATGTTTGGTGTGCTGAGTGGTTGGTGTATGGGAGTGTGACAACATTTGTTGAGGAGGTTTTTTTTCTGGGTGATTGGGTGAAGGCGTATTGTCGGGTGGGTGAATATTTGGTGGTTGGTTTAATCGTGTGGTGAATAGGGTCACGAGTAGGTGTTGGGTGTTGTTAAATTGTCTGGTTGTTGCTTTGAGGTGTCGTGCTGGTGGCTTTGCCAATCTTAAAATGAGAATTTTGGCGTTTTTTTTGTTTGGTGCGTTGGTGTGGTTAAGCTGGGGGCCTAAAAGGCGTTAGTGGTTTTTGTACGTTATTTTTTTTGTCCTTTGTTTTTGGGGGTTGCGAAATGTGGTCTCGCCGCCGTTGTTTTTATATCAGGTTTTCAAGCCGTTTTTGGGGATGAGTAAAGGTTATGTAAGCGACCTGAGGAGCTACGTTTTCCAAAGACCATTTGGGCTTGGTTTTTTTTTGTCTTTTACGTCTTTGTGTTTTCGGTGCCGGGGGATGCGCCCGATTTTCCAATCGTTTTGTGTTTAGCTTGGTGTGGGAGTTTCCGTAGGGCACGGCTGTGATAATAGACCTAGTATGGTGTCAATGCTACAACCGTGTTGTTAATTGGTTTGAAGAAAGTTTCGGTTTTTTTCGTTTTACGGAAGGGCGATTAGTTGTTTGCAAGTTGTCAGGGTTGGGGTTATAGGCCGCGTTGTGCAGGTTTTTTCTTTTTTTTTTTGCGCGTTTGTGCCCCAGACAGATTTACTCTTTTGTCGAGCCGGGTGTTTTTACGAGTTAAATGTGTGTATGGGACGAGGTCGCTGTTGGGTGATGTGTACGTGTTCCGTATCCGTTGGTGCCAGTTAGACTGGGGGGGGGGCTGTTCCAATGTTGGTCGAGGAGCGTACCCAGAAGTTGGCGGGTTGTTGGGGCCCTATGTTTGTTTTGGGGGTTCCGAGTTCATGTTGGGCTGGGGGTTTTTAGAGCATACAGGTGGATCTGTTGGGGCGTGGCCTAAGGGGGTTGGTAGTATGAGGTTGGTAACGTGGCGGGGTTTCGGGTGTGGGGCAGGTGGTGGGGGTATAACCGTTGCAAGGAGATACCGTGAGGGGGTCCCTGTGGGTTGGGAGTGGGTTGGGGACACCGCCCCCCCGAAAGATGGGGGGGGTATAGTGTGAAGGTGGGTGGCCTATCGGGTTGTCTGTGTAGGGGGGCTCGGGGGTGGGGCAGAATGTGGGGGCTAAGGACCAGGGGGTGTTTTAGGAGAGTTTGGGTCGTGGCTTTGTTGGTTTGAAGAATTAGGCCGCATTTTTGATGCGGTTGGTGCGGAGTGGTGATTGCTGGGGGGGGGGTGACGAAAGGCGTGGTGACGGTGGGGGTGTGGTACGCGTCTGGGTACTTTGTGTATTTTTGGGTCGTAATGCCCTGTTTAGGAGTTCGTTCCTGTTTTTTTTGTTATGTTTAGACCTGGTTTGTTTGGAGACGGAGTCAAGGATTTTGGGCCGGCGTGTTTTGTGCCCCCGTGAAGAGGTTTGTATTTAGTCTCTTTCGGCGCGTTGTTTTTAGCTCTAAGTCCACCTGTGTTGTCTCGAAAATTTGTTCCAATAGTTTGTTGCTCGTGTTTTTTAGCTGGGTTGGGATTTGTTTTTTGCTGTTGTTTTCGTTCATGTGTTCAGGTGCTTTTTTATTTTCCGGGATAGTAGCAGGGTTCTAGGTTCCTTTATGGTTAGTGTTCGAGGGATGATGCTTTTTTTTTTCTGGGGTTTTTTTATTCTTATTGGTTTTTTGCACGGGTATTAGCCGGTTATGCTTTATTTCCATGAGTGTTTGTCCGTTCCCCGTAAGTTTATGTTTACGTGTCGAGGTGCGTGTTGATGCAGTTGTTGGTCACTTTCCTAGCGCAGTTCTCCGTGTTTTTTGGGGCGGGTGTTGTTTTTTTTTGTCATAGGTCCAGCATTTGATATAATGTGGTGTTGTGTTGTTTTTTTGTTTAAATTGTGGTAACGTTTTTTTTGTTATGTTCGGTAAGGTGTTTGGACAGTTTTTCGTGTTTTAATTGGCTGTTTTGGTCGTCCCCAAACTGGTTACCACGTGAGAGTTTTTCCTATGGGTTTGGTTGTGTTTCCAAGTGGATCTTTTTTTGTTCGTTAGGCACAGTATAAGTGGTTTTAGTTAGCTGCGACGTGTTTTTTTTTTGTCTTAGTTGGTGTTCTAGGTTCGGCTGTCGACAGGTTTAGAGGGGCGGGTCGGCGTGGGTTTGGAGGGTTTTGTGGTCGTTTTGGGTGTTGTTGTCTAAGCCAGTTTACATGCCGAGAGGGATAATTGGGTTTAGTGACGGGGTCGAATACACTGAGGTTGCCAAGTTGTGTTGCAGGTTTGGGGGGTGTGCTGGAAGGCCCATAGAAGCGTATGGTTCTGGGGGGGGTCGTTAGGGGGGGGGGGTGGTGGATGGTGTGTAGTAACAAGCCGCGAGTGCAGTGGGGTGAGTGTTAGGATGTCGTTGTATAGTGGATGGGTGTAATCGAGACCGGGTGGGTGAGGGCGCCGGTGGGGAGAGTGAAGCGGGGGGGGGTTGCGGGTGTGCGGTAGAAATGAGGCTGGCGGGGATTGGGGTGTCCTATAGGACGGGTTGGGCGGGACGCAGGTGGGGGCGGGTTAGTCGGGGGTGTCCTGTAGTGGGGGCGCGGGGGGTTTGAGGGGGGTGTTGGTTAAGAGAGGTGGGCGGGGAGGGCGTCAGCGGGGGAGTGGTGTGGCATGAGCGGCCGAGGCTTACGTCATTCGGCTGGGGGTAGTGTCGGTGGGTGCCGTAGGGGGCCGGAGCGGGGACGAGGTGGTGAGGGGTGGGGGCGTAGGGACGGGGGGGGGGTGGGGGTGGGGGGGGGGGAAGGGGACACTGGGGGGGGGTGCGGGTTCATGGCGGCGCGGCGGGGGGGGAGGGGTGGGGGGGTGGGGTGGGGCGGGGGGGGGGGGGGAGGGGTGGTGACAACTAGGGTGGGGGGGGGGGGAGGAGTGGGGTGTGCGGGGGGCGTGGGAGGGGCGGTGGGGTGACGGGCTGAGGGGGGGCTGGGGGGTGGTGGGGCGTGGTGGGCAGCGGCGGGGCCGGGGGGGAGTGTGGGCCGCGTGGGGCACCAGGAGGGGGGGCTGGGCGGGGTAGGGGCGGCGGGGTGTGGGGGGTAGGGGTGGTAGGGTGGGTTGGGGCGGGGGGTAAAGTGTGTTATATTGGGGGGGGGTCGGATGGTGTGGAGATGGGGGTGGAGGGGCGGTAGGGGGGTCGAGTTGCGCGGGGGGGCGTGGCTGAGGGGTGGCGGGTAGGGGAGGGAGGGTCGGGGAGGCTGGGGGGTGGGTGCGGGTCTGGGGGGGAGGTGGGGTGCTTGGGCGGGTGGCTGGGGGGCGGGGGGGGGGGGGGAGGGGAGTTAGGGGGGGCGGGGCTGGGTTTGGTGTGGGGGGACGGGGGCATGAGGGGGTGCGGGGTTGGCGGTGGCGCGAGGGTTGGTGAGGGGTGGGCGGGGCAGGGTGGTTGTGGGGTTATGTTTGTTGGGTGGGGGGTGGATTGGCGCTGTTGGGTTTGCTGTGTGGGGGGGGAGATCGTGTGTTTGCGTTGTTGTCGTGTGGTAGTGTGTTGTGGGGGGCCGGGCTGGTGGGTGCGTGGGATGTGTCATGGTGGGGTCTTGGGCAAGGGGGCGGATGGGGGTGGTGTGTGTTGTTCAAAGGTGTGTGGTTCGCGCGTATCGGGTTTGGGGGGGTTTTTGTGGGCGGTTTTACAGTTCCACGCGGGGGCGGGTTTTTTCAAGTCAGCGGGTACGCAGAGTTGGTTGGTTTTTTTTTTGTTTAATCGTAGGTTGTGTTGGAGGTGTTTTGGTTATGTGTTTTTTTGCGGTTATGTTAGTTGTTTCGCGAGGGTGTTCGGTTTAGTTTTTGGGGTTGGTTGGGGGTTATTGGATTGCGTCCAGCGCACTGACGGTTTTAGTGGTTTTGTTGGGGTTGGGATGGGTCTGTCCTCGCGTGTGGTTTTCGATGGGTTGGCGCAAGGTTTCATAGTTTTTTTTTTGGGATGTTTTTTTGGGCGATTGTATTACGTTCTGTTGTTTTGTCTGTGAGTTGGTTTGTTGTTTTGGGTATTCAGTTTTTATGTTTTCATCCATGAAAGTGGGCCAGGAAAGAATTTTTTTCTACATGTCTTCGACGCTCTAGTTTGTGAGGGAAGTTTTTTGCGCTGGTTGTTTTGTTTGTGTTTTTTTTTAAGATGAGTTCCGATTATTTTCTGGTTGGGTTATTCGTGTTTTTTTTTGTACATGTGGGAACAGTGTTTGATTGCAGGGAACATGCTCCACTTGTGTTGGTTTAGCGAATCTATTCGCACGAGTGCAATACTAGGTGTCGTGGACTGTTGTCGGTCCGTGTTTTATTTATTTTTTGCTTCGTCGTAAGGTGAGCAGAATCATATGCTTTTGTTTTTGTGTGCTTTTCACTGGTGTCGGTTTTTCTTAAGTTCAATGTAGTATGGATGTCAGTTGTGTTTTTGGTTGGGTTGTGAATTGGCTTGTCCATAGGAGACGTGTGGGGTTTACTGTGTTAGGAGTTTTGGTAGGGGCTTATTTGTTTTTGTATGGCGGTTGCAGCTTGCTTTCGGTTTCACTATTGATCGGTCGCCGGGGTTTTCGGTGGGTCCGCAAGCAAGATTTAGTGGTTTGTGTAAAGGTACTTATTAGAGCTTGTTTTTTTGGGGTTTGGGTTTGTTTATGTGGTTTTGGTTTGGGATTTGGAGGATGTCCCGGTATTACACATAGTTGCTTGTTTCTATGGATCATTTCGGTTTTATTCTGGTAGGAGGGTGGAGCCATTATTGTGTGTTTGTTGTTTTTCCATACGTGATATTTGGCATGTTTTTTTATTTTGTGGCTGGCCGTTTCGAGTTGTTTTTTAGCGTTTTTTGTGTGGAAAAGTGTACAGGTAGGGGTTTTTTGTTGTTTTTTTTGTTTTTATTTGCGCCGTTTTGGGCGTTTTTTTTTTTTTCGTCACTATAAATGGGATGCGGGCTAGAGGTTTTTTATTATACCTGTGTTTTTGTTTATTTTATGTTTTTTTTATTGGATGTTCCTTGTTCATTTAGTTCGCTCCAACACCGTTTTCCATGATGGTGGTGTTTTTTTTCATAAAGTGTGTTGAGATGTCGGGGTTTTTTTGCTAAAGTTCCGTCTTAGTTGTTTGCAAAAGTATTCTTGAGCGTTTTTGAATGTGTTTTCCTGAAGGTATGTCGAGGAGGCTTTTTTTCGGGGGGTTAGTTGCGACGGAGATGTTGTGGCGTCTCCGATTTTTGATATGGAGAGTGGTTTGTTTTTTTTATCTGGTTTTGTGGTTTGCGTTTTGATATTATGTTATAGATTGTCATGCGTGTTCGTCATGTTTTCATGGTTTTTAGTATTTGTTTTTTTCCTCAGGTTTTGTTTGTTTGCTGTTTATTTTTTTTCAGAGAAGAGAGAGATTTATGGTGTGGCCGTTTTTTTCTTTTTTGTCGGTTTGTGTCGAGTTATAAGTTTTTTTGTGTTTGTGTATGTGACCGTTTTTTTTTTTTTTTTTTTTTTTGTTGGTGTTCACCGAGTGACGTTTTATCCAGGTTTGCTCCTTTGTTTCTTTTTATTTTGTTGGTCGTTGTTGCGCTGTTTTATGTTTTATTGCCAATGTTAGTTGGATAGGTCCAACGGTTTTTTCCGCATTTTAGAGGGTTTTTATCGGTGTGTTGAGAATCTTTTTTTTTTAGCGGTGGTGATTCCCAGGATCTTGGTCATTTTTTTTATTGTTGATTTAGTTTAGGTTTTTTTTTTTTTGTTTTATTAGGGGGGGTTTTGGTGTTTGCTGTTTTTTATAGTTGACTATTAGGGGAGGGTTTTTTTTATGAAGCGTAAACGTCCTTGGTGTGTTGACTTCCAGTTTAGGCATTTTGTTTTGTTTTTTTTTTTTTGTAATTTTTTTGTGGTCCAAGTTTGTTTGTTTGTTGAAGGATGTTCCTGTTATGTGAGGAGGTGTCATGTATGTG
Organism: Prostheceraeus crozeri; assembly: GCA_907163375.1. NCBI lineage: Eukaryota > Metazoa > Platyhelminthes > Polycladida > Euryleptidae > Prostheceraeus > Prostheceraeus crozeri. Next base: position 5,751 of record CAJQUW010002096.1, on the reverse strand, counting down.
GACGTGGTACGGATCTCCGGTTGTTCCTTTTTTTGTGTTTCTTATAGTTTGCGTGGTAGTTTTTTTCGTTGTTTTTTGTTGAGTTTTTTCCGAAGTTTAAATCCGTGGTTTTTTTGTTTTATGTCGTTGTCGTTAATGCCCCTCGTTGCGAGATGGTGCTGAGGTATTTAGTTCGGGGGTGTGTTATCGTTTTTTGTTTTTTTTATGTGTAATCGTTATTTTACGTAGATGGTTTAGTTTTTTGGTGTTTGATGTTTTTTTTTGAATGGTTTTTTTTTGGTTTTTATGTTGCGCGAGATTAGGATCATGCTATCAGTTACAGTTGGTTTTTATTTACCATTTTTGTGGTGGGGTAAGCTGATTTTTTTTCTTGTTTTTTAGGTGGTTAAGTTTGGAAGAGGAATATTTGTTTATGTTGTTTTGTTTTTGACGATAGACGCTATGAAGTTTTGTGACGTGTGGATTGATTTTTCCAGAAGTTTTTTTCTGGCCCCTGTGTATGTTTTTTTTTCTTCTTCGTTTTATCTTGCTCGGCGGCCTCAGGTTGTGTTTTGGTTCTCGTTTGTTTGTTTGGTTTCGCTTTTTCGATGTATTAAGTTTTTGTAGAGTTTTTAGTGTTCATTTTGTTCTATTTACGTCTTTGTTGTTGTTTATGAGTTTTTTTTTTGGGTTTTTTTATATCCTAGCGAGCGGTTTTTTTTTTTTTTTTGGTTTGTGTTCATAGGTTTGGGGGTCAGTGTCCGGTTTTTTTGGTTTGTGGTTTTTCTTTTCGATTTTTCTTAGGTTGGTAAGAGTGTTTCCAAGTCAAGTCAGGGAGTTTTGAATAGTTTTGGAGGACTTGTTTTCTGTTATGTTTTAGAGCGTATTTTTTTTTTTATATGGTTTGGTAGTTTTTTTTTTTTAAAGTTTTTTCGGTTGTTTGTGTTTGTTTTGTTTTGTGTTTTTAGTTTTTGTCTGAGGAGTTTGTAGTGAGGGTGTCGATTTTATGGTTGTTTGGGTAGCGAGTGGGTTTTGCCGCTGTTTTAATGCTTCAATCACAATATAACTAACAATCAAAAATTACAACACACAATATACAAATTCAAAACGATCAAAAATTTAAAATCATAACATAAATTTTAACCAAAACCCAAAAACCCAAAATACTATTTCAATAACCCAAAAAAATCCTTTCTTGGGGTGAGTCAGTTTTATTTTTTTTTATGGGTTTATTGTTTATCTAGTATTATATAGTTTTGGTATATTTACCGTTTTGTACTAGTTAGGTTTAGATAGGTTGCGAGCGTTGTAATGTTTTTTTTTTTTTTTGGTTAGGTTTGTTTTGTTCGCTTCTTTGGTTTTGTTTTTGTTTGTTACTACTGTTTTTGTTACTTTGTTTTTTTTTTTGTTTTTTAAGGTGGAGAGTGAGGTGATGCACATGGTTTTTTGATTTTTATCGTGTTTTTGCCTTTTTCCATTGTTTTTTATGTGTTTTTTTATTAGCGGTTTTTCTGTAGAGATTGCCAAACTTGTTTTGTCATTTCTAGTTCGTTTTTTTGTGAGTTATGACTGTTTTTTTCAGTATGGTGGTTTTTTCTTTTTCACACGTTACGAGAGTGTTTTAAGTACTTGGTTAAGGAGTGTGTTTTGCCCGTTTTTAGAGGTTTTGTGGGCTTGTTGAGTTGGTGTGGAGGGTAGATAGTATTAGGTTTGTTTTGTATTGGGTTTAGGCGTTCTGTAGAAGTAGTTGTTCTAACGTGTTATTTGTTTGGGTATAGTACTTTTACGGTTGCATTTACCTGTTCTTGGTTGGGGCGAGTTTTTTTTTTTATCGGTGGTGGGTTTGTTTTGTGTTGAAAGTGAATATGTTTGGTTTTTGTGTTTCTTGTTGGTGGTGTTATTAATGCTCATTTGGGGTTTTTTTACTGTGGGAAGTTAGTTCATTGTTGCCAAGGATGTTTTTACGGTTTATTCAACCGAGCCATTGTGGTTGTTTTTTTATTGTTATACCGGGTTTTGAGTGTCGGGGTTTGATAACGGTTTGTTTTATTTGGCTCGGATGTGTTGTTGGGTTTTAGTTTTTTTTCGGACGTTATTTTTGCTTAATGTTGATCTTGTTTTCGAGTGCTGAAGTTTTTTCCCACTAAGTTAGTTTGCCAGATAAATGGGAGTTTGTGTGATAGGTTTTTTTTTAATGAACTTTGTTTTATGTGCCAACACTTCTTGTTTAGTTGTTATTTTTTTTTATGTTCTAGTTAATATGTTGTTTGACTTAACAACATTGTTAGTGTTTTGTTTGTCTTTGTTATTTTGTCTGTTACATTAGGGTATTTGTTGGGTGGGTTTGAATTTTTGTGTCTTTTTGAGGGTTTGCTGTTTGCGTATAGTTTTTTTTTGGGATAGTTGTAAGTTTTTTTAACGTACTTTTTTTTGTTTTGTTTATTTTTTTTTTTGTAGGAAAAACTAATGGGGTTTAAATATTTGGTCATGCCCACGAGGTCTGTTTTTTTACTTGGCTTAGCTGAGGTTTACTGGTTTTTGTTTTTTACCGGTTTTTTGGCATCCTTTTTTTTATTGCCCATTTTTTTTTTTAGGCTTTGTTTTTTGCGGTTGTTTTTTTTCAAGGTTGTTTTCGTTTTTGATGTATTTTTTTTAGAAACCACCGCGTTGGATGTTGTGAGGTTATCGGTGGTTTTCTGGTTGTTTTTTTATGTTGAGGGGTTGGGTGTTTTTTTTTGTTTTCCGTAGTTATTTATGGCGGGATTGGTTCGGGTTTTTTTTGTTTGTTGATGCGGCTAGTAGATATGGTTTTTTTCATTACTAACTATCATAGGGTTTGATTTCTTTTTTTCTTTCTCTTCGGTTTTTTTTGTCGTGTGTATGTCCTGTGGTGTTGTGGTGTTTTTTCCGGTGAGGTTTACGCCACGCATTGGCTTGGTTTTGTTCTTATCTATTGGGTTTGTTTTGTGGTTGGGTTTATTTTTTTTTTGTTTTTTTTGTTAGTTTGTTGTTTGTTAGGTCGTTTGCGTTATTTGTTGGTTTTTATTTTGGCCTTGTTTTTTTTTCGTTGTTGCGTTTGGCTAGGGCTTGGTTTCGCTTTTTTTGTTTTAGTTTCCGGTTTTGGTTTTGGGCTGCAGGTTAGTTGTTTTATTTTTGTAGTTTAGGTTTTAGTGTTGTTTATTTTTTTTCTATGGTGGTTTTCGTTTGTCAAATTGTTTGATTCGGTTTTTTGTTCATGAATAAGTTCGTTTTCGGGGATACCGCAGGAGTAGTTTGTTGCTAGTTCTATGGTGCGCGTTTTGTGTTTTTGTTTTTTCGTTGTTTTCCATTGTGGAAGTTGCGTATATGCAAGGATTAATTAATTTTTGAGTTCTGTTTTTGCAAGTTTTTGTATAGCTTATGAGGTTGCGCGTTTTAGTTAGTTATGGTGGGAATTATATGAAGTATTGGTCCTGTTATCGGGAGTATTTTAATCCCAGTTGGTATGTTTTGGTTATTTTATGTTTTTAAAAAGCAGGTTTTAGTTGGTTTCTTAGCATTTTTTTTTTTTGTGAGTGTTGTGTTGTTCGTTTGTCAGTTGATTTTTGGGGGCCCTGTTTTAGTGGTTGTTTTTTGCCGAGGTTTTTCTGTTTTTAGTTTTCGGACGCATGCGATTTTTTTACACGTGAATGTTTTTTTCCGGTTTTAATGGAGTTTTTTTTGTTTATTTAGCGGTTTTTTGATGTTTCTCGGAGTTTTTTTTTTGCGGTAGTTTACGGGTTTTTTCAGAGTGTTTTTCATTCAAGGCCACGTTTTTAGTTTAGCATGTGTGTTTCATAAAAAAGTTGATATTGTTGGCCCGAGTTTTGTTTTTCTGATGTTTGTTCTAGTACTTGCATGGGTTTTCTTTTGTTTCTGTTTATGGTTTTTGTCTAAGAGTTTTTTGATTGTTTGAGTTTTGACGTGGTGTTTTTTTTTGTTGGTTTGTACCCCTGTTTCTTTTTCGGTTTTGTGTTGGTTTTGGCATAGCTTGTTGGGGTCGTTGTTCTTTTTGGATGTTTTTAGGTTGTGAGAGATTTTTTGCAGCAGTTTTCAGCAGTTTTCAAGTTAGGGATGTTGTGGGTCGTTGGGAAGTGTGGTCCCGGGTGAGATTGAGGGTGTGGTTGTTTGGCGTTTTTGGGGCGTTTTGAATAGGTAGTGTGTTTGTGTTTTTTCCTTGTCGTTTGTTTTTTTTTTGCCTCTCATTGTGTTGTTTTTTGTCAGTTTTTTACGTGTTAGTAATTGGCGATTTTTTTTTTGCGGTCGTTTTACAACGATGTTTTTCATTTTTACTTTTAGATTATACTCTGGTTATGTGTATCGGTTTTTGTTTTGGTTTTTTTTTTTTTTTTTGTTTTTGTTTTTTTTTTTTTTTTTGTTTGTTTTTTTTTGTTTTTTTTTGTTGTTTTGTTTTTTTGTTTTGTTTTTGGTTGTTTTGTGTGTTTTGTTTTGTATGGGTTTTTTGTTTGTTTTTTTTTTTAGTGTTTTTTTTTTTTTTGTTTTTTTTGTTTTTTGGTTTTTGGTGTTTTTTATTAGTGTTTGTTTTTTTTTTTTTTTTTTTTTTTTTTTTTTTTTGTGTTTGTTTTTTTTTTTTTTTTTGTTGGTCTGGATTGGACAAGTTTTTGGAGAGGTTTTTCAGTTTTTTCCGTTGGACTTGGGTTTTCTACAGGAAGTGCTTGGTACCCAAATAATATTTTTCGGCATTGTAATTTATTGGTTTTAATTTACATCAGCCGCCTTGACTTATTTATTGATTTTTTTTGACGTTTTTTTTTTTTTTTTAGTCCCAGTGGTTCGTGTTTTTGGTTTTTTTATTCAATGTGGGGGTATTTTTGGATCTCGTTTTTTTGTTTTTTTTCATTATTGTGGTCGTTTTTTTTTTTTTTTTGTTTCTGTTTTCTGTTTTTTTTTTTGATCAACTGCGTTCTGTGTTTTGCTTTTTAGTTTTTATTCTGGACAGTGTTTTTTTTTTTGTAAAATATTAGTTGTATGTTTTTTTTTCAAAACCAGTAAATCATAGAGTGAGACACATCGTTTATTTCGTAGGTTTGGGATGATCGTTTTTTTTCCATATGGTTTTTTCTCAAATTCACTGTGTTGTTTTTTTTTTAAGTTTTGAGTTGGTGGCGCAGGTGGCTTGGGGGTGATCAGATGGTTTATGTTTTTATGTATTGTTTTTGAGAGTGTTTGAACTGGTTTCCCCGATCGAGGGTGCTAGATAAGTTTGAGGAGGTGATTAAGTTGTCCGAATTCTTCTTTTTTGGTTGCAGTGTGGTTTTATGAGTTTTATTTTGTAGCAGTTCTACGTTAGTGCTGCATGTTGGTGGGTTTTTGAGCGGGTGCCCGTTTCCCAGTTTTCTTGAGTCTGTTTGTCTTTTGCAAAAGAGTATTCTTTTTTCCAGTGGGTGGCCTGCTCTGGGTTTTTTTTTTTCATTTGTAGTTTTTTGTATCCAGTCAAAACCGTTGGCGCAATTCAAGTGTTTTTGATTCGTAGATGATCGCGTCTTTTGTTTGTTTTTTTTTGGTTTTTAATAGTTTTTTAGGTTATGTTCCGTCGTATTTTTTGGGCTATGAGGTGTTGCTTGCTTGTATAGTTGGTTGGTTTTTAGGTAGGGTCGTTTTTTTTTTTGATAAGGTTTTTTTGGCAGAAGAAAACAAGGGGTTTTGTTTGTTTATTTTGGTGTGTTTTTCCCGTTGGAATATTTTACAGTTGTTGGTTGGGTTCTAGTTGTTGTTGAGTGTGGGTGGGTGTTT